>CM063513.1:16132135-16524635 GCA_032199755.1 Ambrosia artemisiifolia
AAGGTTACGGTCACACCTGTAGTGTTCAAACCCTTCAGATCTAAGAAGGAGGGAGACGAGTGCCACGTGGCTGGAATCCATGGCCTGAAGGGAGAACCCAGTAGCAGAACAGTCGAAGTTGGCGTCGGTTACCAGATCCTTGAGCGCCTCCATCACCTTCTTCAGCAGACTACCCTGCACTAGCCTTAGCTCCAACATTTTTCCAACAAAAGATAGAAAGAAAAAAAAAATTATCAGTAAAAAAATTAAATAAATAAATAATAGGGTTGGGGTTTGAAGTCGCAGGGAAACTAAAAATAAAGAGGGAAGGTAAGGGTTTGGTATTTTTATAAAGATAGAACTTGCCCGCCAAAATTTGGGGAAGGTGGGAAATGTGAAAAAGTTTTTGTTTTTTCGCTAAAATTTGAAGCTTTGATTGTTTGAAAAAATCGTTTGGGCGGGGTGTGTTAGAGCATTCACAGCCCACTCCCCATTTTTTTGTGAGAGTGTCCCCCAAATTATATGGGGTGAGTATGAGAGGTTGTGAGTAAAGAAAATGGGGAATCTACTGTTGATCGGTATAATTGGGGTGATTTGGGAATCTTTTGGGGAAAACAGGAAACTGTATTTATTTTTTAATATTTGTTGAAAGTGGTTGTAAGTGGAGGAGAGAGAAACTGTAATGATTTTTAATGTAATATATGGTTGTGATTGGTTGTGAGGAAAATAGGGATGGGGAATGGGTTGTGAATGCTCTTAATAATTTAACGCCCAAGCCATGTGAGCCCAAGGGCGTGAAACATGGCCATGAGGCGTGGGTCAAATGCCAATTTTTTTAGGTTATACCGGGTGGTTCGTGATGGTTGACTGTGATGGTTGTGAATATCGTCCTGTGTATCTTGTGATGGCGAAATTCTATCACAACTCGTGATGTACATCGTGAGCATGATAAATAAAAATATAGCCGTTGAAGGTGGACAACAGTCATATGACTGTTAAAAAAAATTACCACGTTATGTATATTCTTTATGTCAACCAATTTTAATTAAATTTTCATATCAAAAACACATACAATACACCCACGTTTCAACCCAAAAAAATTATCTAATGGAAGGGTTTCCACTAGACCTGTCTAGTTCATCCTACTTGACGGGTTCTACTCTCGATTTTTTTGCAAAAGTTTGCAAAGCAACGGACCTTGAAGATACGGGACGATAAAATAAAAAATTGTGCAGCATGATTGGTGGGGGGCAAGTGACGTTTTAGTGAATGATTACTTTGTTGAAAACTCAAAGTACAATGCCGAGATGTTTAATAATCAATTTCGTATGTCGAAAGATTTACTTTAAAAGATTGTGGAAGACATCGACGCTTGGACGCTAAGGGAAAAAAAGAGTTTTATGACGATACAAAAGTGCACATATGCGATTCTTAACTTGCAATCGGTAACGTTCTAGACGAAATTGATGAATATTTAGCTATGTCTAGTAGAATTTCAAGTGAGTATATTCACTATTTTTGCAATATAGTTATTAAGTTATACAGTAAAGAGTATGTACGAATACCGACATAACACGTTTGTACGCCGCACATGAAGCTAGATGACACATTTTCCATGGATGGTCGGTCCCATCGATTCTACACACATCGTTTGGAGAAGTTGTCCGAAGAGTTTGTGAGGACATAAAAAACCGAAGATCATGCTCGAAGCCGTTGCGTCGAACAATTTATGGATTTGGCATGCGGAATTTGGTCATTCCGGCTCAAACAATGACATTAATGTTCAACATTAGTCACTGCTATTCGGTTACGAGTTACAAGGAACCACTCCGACGTGTCCGAGCGTGTGACAACCGGTAAAAATTTCCTTTCGTTTCTTTCTTTTCGTCTCTTTCCTTTTTGGCTTCGTGCAATTTTCTGGACGAAAACTCTTTCAACTGGGGGATGATGTGACACCCGGCATATTCGACTTAACATTATACAAACTTATAAGTCTACCTTAGCGAGAAACTTTTAATTAACGTACTTAACTAGGTCAGTTGAGTCGGGTTACCTTACGTATTGTCCAAGGTTCAATGATCTGGAGGATCATTGGCGTTATTTATACACACGCGAGTCTTGAGTCCCGTTGTTGGTGAATTACATAAATTAGATTAAGTGTTATGCATGGATTGATTCATATATGTTATATATAATATGCAAATGCGTGTTTTAACGGTGTTCGTATGATTAAACATGGCTCTATTTGATTAAAATGTGTTAGGATTGCATGTTCATGTGTTAGGATGTGTTAAAATGCGTTAAAACGACAAAACTGGAAAATCTGGAAAAGACCAGATCTGGTTCGACCTTAAGGGGGTCGAACCTGATCATCAGTCTGCTAAAAGTTTCATTCGACCACAAGAAACCTCATTCGACCCTTGCATGAGGTCGAACCTGCAGAGACTATAAATATCATATTTTGTCATTTTTCATCATTTCACAAACCCTAAACGCCTCTAAACACTCTCTTTCAACTTTTACCACTGGGGGAGGAGTTTTTGCTCTCGTTTTTCATAATATAACCCTCTACGTCATAACAAGTGAAACCGCAATATGGTGTTGCGGTTTAGGCTGAGGTGGAGGTGACTAGGAGGGAGGGTGTTGGTGAGTAAGAAAGAGGAAGGAGAAACCGCAAGATGGTCTTGCGGTTTAGTTGTCAGCCCTTCTTCATAAACCGCAAGACCATCTTGCGGTTTCTCCTTCCTCTTTCCTACTCATCGTCCACCTCAGCCTAAATCGTAACACCATCTTGCGGTTTCACCAAAAGACCAAATTCACTTCTGACGCCCTCAAATTGCACAAAGTTTATGTACTGTAGCACCAAAAAGGCAAAAAAATCTCTTCACAATACGAATGGGCCCAGTGTTGAATAGGATGTTATAACTAGAAGCCCATTAACCAACTTCTTTTATGTTGTATCTTGAATAAATCGATAGGCTGGGCCTTGAGCCCATGTCAGCAACTCAGCTCACTTATAATAGGCCCAATCATCAGCTACAAGTCACGTAATCATCAGCTATGAGTCACGCAATCATCAGCCACCGTTCAGCTAGATGACGACTTCACATCCTGCACAAAAAAAAACTTATGCAACATGATAAAATACCGCGCATATCAGAACAAGTAATAAAATTGAAATAGGAGAACTATTACATACACCTTGTAATCACACGATTCATTCATCCATTTGACATGAAAATTTAACACAATTATATATGGATAAATATATATAGCAATGTTTCTCTGTTGTCATCTCTTCTATCCATGTTTACCCAGGGGTTAACATTTAACTTGTTACGTTCATTCCATTTCTAGTAAAGACTCTTTACTAACTTTTTTTTAACGACAAATTTGGATCGCTGACAAGCCACTGGAGAACCACTCGATTATATCCATCTCCATTATGCAATAATGCCTATATACCAATTCAAGAGGATATCCAATAAATTTGAAAAAAAAACCCTTCTAAAAATCGAACTTATAAATGAGCTTGTACCACCACCAATAGTCACTAGACTATAATACCATGTGCAAGGCTCTTTACTAATAAAAATTGAAAAGTAAAGCACAGTTATTCATTTAAATCATTATACAATAGGGGTCATTATTTGTTACATGCAACATATACTTCCGGATCATCTGATAATTCCATTTTACTTTTTACACCCTAATTACAACTCACACTTAGGTACAAGATACACCCTAGCTTTCACCACATATCCATCTCCAAGCTTAAACCCTGGACTCACAGGAAAACCAACCACCTGCACCCTTCCTCCAACAGCCCTCACCACACTCTCCATATACTCCGGGTGAAACTCCGCCCCTCTACTCCCTTCAAAATGACTCGGCAACGGATCCAATGAAAACGCGACCAAATGCAGCATCCACACCGCCTTTGCCACCGCCAAAAACTCGCCATAAAACCGGCTCCTAGGATGGTTTCCAGCCAAAACCTGACGCCTCTGCTCCAAATCTCCAAACAAAGACTCCTCCATCTTTGGGTGCACAATTGAAAGATACTTATTTGTACAAAATTTTCCAAACATACACGTTGGCAATATTCCAAGAAGCTCCATTGGATCCATTGATTTCATATCAGAGTACTGCGTGAAACATTCTAATCGGAATTGGTCAGCATTTAGAACAGACGAAAGACTTCCGTCTATGTAAAACGTCTCGTGTTCAAACCCTTGGAAGAACTTCCTATTCACATATGATTCGAGTGAGTATTTTGCTTTACTTGATCCCACGGTATTTGTTGTGGTGCCTGTAATGGACTTCACGGTTGCGTTGATGTCCCAATGTGCAGCTTTCATTAGTGAAAGAAGTAGTAACGATAAGGTTCTAGAACCTTCTTTAACTGCGTGCATGCATGCTTCGAACATGTCTGGAACCGCAGTTAAAGCAGGTGAAATTGTGCTAGACACTGAATGACGTTGTAGTTGGCTACTGCAGCTTACTCGTCTTCTTGATTGATGAATATTTGATCTAGTTTTTCTACCACTTGTAATTACATTGTAGGTTGTGGCATCCTTCTTCAATTTTTGTCTCAAACTTTCAACCTCTGCATCTTTGTTCTTCATCTCCGTCTTCATTTCCTCCATAGCCGCCTCATACGGTGCCACCACCTCCCTAATCGTTGCGGCCGACACTCTCCTATTCCCGAAGGTTCGTCTGAACCTTTCTCTCAAAACCCCTAGCCTTTTCATGTCCGCCACAACTGCCACGTCGGATAACCTAATCTTATCAGCATCCCAAGGACAATGCGCCTCTTGTAGGCTAACGTACGCCTTTTTCATAGATGACACGGTTTCAAACACTTCACCTATCAACGTCATGATTTCCATATCCCTTGTTGTTGCAGTTTCTATATAGTCTTGTTCTTGTTCGTCTTCGTTGTAATTGTCTTGTTGTTGTTGTTCGTAATTAGTGTCGTCTTGTTGGTCGTGGTATTCGGAATTGTCGTCGGTGAAGTTGGTGGTGGAACCGAGTGGGTGCAGCATGCAGGAGGCGGTGACACGGTGGATTAAATCGGAGAAATTGGAAACCTTGTTTTTCACCTTCTTGACTCCTCCATTGTTTCTGTTAAAATAAAACAAAATAATTTCACCTGTGTTGACAAAAACATATGGGTGCAATGCAAAATTTCGGTTCAGTAAATTATAAAAAGATTAAGAATTTGCGACCACTTTAGGGACTTTTGGCTAGACTATGCGAAGGAACAGTAGGTGTGAAGTGGAGTCTCGTCCATTTTGTTGGACTCAATCTGGATGCAACCGTGGGGACCACACACACATCATTTTTTTTAATTTTTTTTATAAATGTGGGTGTGAAGTGGCGGTTTGTAATGGTTAGTGTTGGAGGAAAATTGTATCTTTTTTTTTAGGTAGAGGTTTGGATTGATGTGGCGTGCTGAGGTGGCGGGTTTGGATTCCAAATGTCCCCTAGCATTGGAGTTGCTCTAAGGCTATTCATCGTGGTTCTACACCCAGGGGCGGGACGAATCCAATTGATCAGCCATTACATGGCGCACCATTTTTGCAGGAAATGGGTGTGGATGGGGCGCGGAACATCACGCAGGTGGGGTGTTTGGTTTTAGACAACAACAAATTAAACCGGTTAAACAAGTTTTGTATATCGGTTGGGTGGTTTAAATTTAGCCTTTTGTAATAGATCATAGCCTTGTTACCATACTTTGGAATGGGAGTTTGGGTTGTTACACTACTAACGTACTTCCTAAGCTAACCCTCGCCATTTGTGGTTAACTCCGGTCAAAGAGACTTTGTATAGAATATTGGTTCTAGATCTGACAAATAAGCTATAGTTTTTGATAAATATGAATATAAATCAATGTTGTTTATTTATCTCTTACGTGTTGCATGTCTTCTTCGGTTTCAACGGCTTTTCACCAATGAAGATGTTATCTGGATCTAAGTTGAACGATGTGGTGTCCTTAAATTGAACATGTGACATTGGTTCCAAAGATTTCATGTTCATCTTCAGACTTCTTCTGAAACAATAGACGATTTTGTTAAGATTGTTTAACTAGATAAAACAAATTTATTCGAAATAATATAGATATAAAAATCACCTTCGATTATGCGATTTGCATCCTCCACATAACATGTTTGGAAACATATTCTTACTCGATTATGTGTACATGCTTTGAGATCAAAGGCAATGTAGTTTATTTATACTCAACAAGAAAATAATTGAAATGCATTAAGGACCTTTAAGTGTAGGCCATTTTGCAATCAAGACCTTCCACTTCTAATCCGTTCTAATTTTTCCCTGTTAATCACATTCATGTATTCATATTCAATAATCATACTAGGGGCATCTGCGATGAGCTAGGGAATACAAACACTGGTAATCAGGGAACATGTGAACTTTTTCTGAATTAAAAAAAAAACCATAGCAATAAGATGTTTTAATGGTGTGATTTCCTTTTCTTTAAAGTTATTAACATATAAAAAGTTATGTCTACTTAAAAATTGTGAGAATAATTAGTTTAATAGTTGTATCACTAAAATTACATTTTTATTCTCTTTATATGTATTATTCAGTGCGCAGCAACGCGCGCGTTAGGAAACCTAGTGTATTATTATAGATAATAAGTTATACAAGAGTATGTTTTAGAACGTCACATACTTCGATCGCATGACTGGCCAAACCATCTCCAACAGGATGCTTGTGGATGAAGTGAAGCCGCATATGTGTGTGTGTGTGGGGGGGGGGGGGGGGGGTGGGGGGTGGGGGGGGGGGGGGGTTATGGGGTTGGGTTTTGTTTAAGTTCTTTTAATTTTTTAAAATTACAAACCAAAGGTTATATATACATGTGTGTGTATTATTAAGATTTTAAAAATCCTAATGGCTAGTGCGTGTTCTTACGGAAGGTCCAATATATATGTTTTCTAAAGTTATCTTTTAAAATAGTTTCACACTTCAAATACTATTAACATGAGTTGTTTTACATGTTTTAGAAAACTCTTGATAACTTTGCAAAACTACTGAATTTCCTTTTACATAAACTTAGAAATTTCATTTTAAAGACTTACGACACCAAGTCATCAAAACTACAAAATAATCTTGATTGGTTCATTAAAAGTATCGCTAATCAATTCTAATTCTGCAAAGTTTAGTGCTCCATAAACTTCATTAATCAAATTGGATTAGATGACTCTCATTAATCAAATTGGATTAGATGACTCTAAAAATATCCTAACATCATTGATCTTACATCATTATCTCACACGTTTATCATAAAACATATTTTCTTTTGTACGTTGTCTAATGTTTTTTTTTTTATCATCACCTAATTGAAATAGAGCATAACTTTTGATACAAACATATATAGGCATGATTGTCTAAATTGACATAAAAAATAATATATGTCGCAGTGACACCGTTTGTTTTTAACTTGTGATTTTACCATTGTCATTTCGTATACCTTATCACTTGGATTTTTCTTTCCCGACCATGGTTAACCTAGCTGTTACATCATGTTTTTGGACAATATGTGTCACATAATCATTAAAAAAAATCATAAAATTAAAAATCAACCAATAATTTAGTAGTTTTTTATTGTTAGGGACACTATCTCTAACCTATAATATTTGTAGTGTTGTATGTGCATTTATTTATGTGGACTATTTTATATAACCTCTTTCGTATGTTATTTTCACAATTATGTTGGGTTGGGTTTGAATGGAAAGATTTTAGACATGATAATATTGGCATTTTGGTATTTTATTGTTGGATAAGACATTATAAAATGAGGTTTCAAGACATAAATGAGAAATGATGGATGACTCATGGCCAATGGTCATGAGTTTGAGTCCTGATCTCGCCAGGTTTTACTGGTTCACTATTGTCGTGCATTCGGGCGGGTATGTGGGTCGGGTTTTCCCTGGAAGCGGGCTGCCAGGCGGGCTAGGGGTTTCGTGCGTCCGGGGTGGGCCGGGCTGTGCCCCTGTCTTTGCCACTGGGGGGCCGCGTACGAAGTACCCGGCGTTGTTTAGTTGGCCGTTCAAAAATAAAAAATAAAAATAAAAATAAAAAGATGTTTATTGTCATAAAATATATGGGGTTGGATCGTATACAAGAGGCTAAACAGTGCCAAGTGTATGAAGGCTTCTCAATCGTTTGATATTGGAGTTGATTTGATCTCCAACCACGAATCATCACTGCGATAGAGTAAACAGAATACCAAATCATCATTTTCCTTCTATAATTGGGGTAGATTCGATCTCCAACTCCCTTCAAACTAAACTTAAATAAATCCACGACTTAAATAAATCCCTTCAAACTAAACTTAAATAACATGACGAATCATCACTGCGATAGAGTAAACAACTCAGTTACCTTCCACCGCAACAAAATTACTTGAGCAAAAAGTTGAATGTTTAATAAAAAAATGAATTATACCACACCGAAATGACACCTTCAGAACAACCTCAAGCCTAACTAAAAGCATAATCAAGATTATTCATTATAGTTATCCCCGTCGCCTTAACTTTACACAAATATAACGTAGTCATGCGAGTTTCTTGAAGACCCAAAAAGTTCACACCATAATTACAACATAACTTTTTATTCTCTTGTCTTTTTATGCACATCCGTGCTTCCACAAATATTTATTGATATCACATTCATTTGTCAACCATCAACTCACTCATAGTAACATTTGACGAAATGCCTTTGAAAGTTACATATATGACTTAAGGTGCAGATTAATGATATTATCTGCCTAAATGATCAATGTCGAAATTTTGTTACAAAACTATAGAAGTCACTCTACTAGTCGAGTATATAACATGTTTAGAATGCGGCTAGAAGCAAGTTAGTGTAATTCTCTATAGGTTTAGGCAATAAATAGGTCAAGGAGTCAACAAGTTGGAAAAGGAAAACAAGAAATCGAGTATGCTATGATTAAATGCGAGTTTAAATGGCTATGAGTAAGAAAGTGTATGTAAATCCCTCTATATTGTAGAATTGAATTCGATAATTGTGTATATAATTGATGTATTAGTATATGAGTTGTATGATAGCTAGCAAAATGAATAAGTATGTTGTGTGATTCAAGCTAAAGTCCATGTTTTATGTGCATATATACTTGTAAATGAATCACAATGTCGTATGTGGTCATGTTTGAGTTGTAAGGTCACAATTTGTAAGTGACCAAATGGAGTGAAAAAGTAGTTATGTAAGCATAGTTTGATGTTATGATCGACTAAATGTGTTTGAAGTTCTTGTTAATCTGCTTAAACTTGTTAGAATGTAGAATTCATGTTACGTATAAAACTACAAAACTACGTTGCCATAGTTGAAAACTCGGAATTGAGATGAAAAATGCCCAAGCTGACATATAGGTGGCTTACTAAACTCACCGTCATACCATACATCAGCTTGGAAAACCCCACGCAAAAGCATTTTATTGTACATTTGTCAATACATTTTTATTCGGTACCTATGGGCCCCATAACTATACTCGTAGCCCAATGTGTGTGTCTATGTGTTTCTTCAAATTTTATGTATGGCTCTATATTTTTGTTCACTACTTATGGGCCCTGCCGCCCTGTAAGTCTGTAACTCTACTCGTAACTTTTTTTTAGTTTGTTTTCCTGTCTAGTTGACCTACATATCACATTTCTTCCATCCATTTTTTCATAATAGATTTTTCAACAAGCTGCACATCCCTTAAGGGTTACAGTCACTTTTTTTAGAATTTTTTTTTTTTGTAAACGATACTTGTACCTAAAAATATATAAATTTTAGCATGACATATTAACATAGATTCTATTTTGAATGGATTAAGGTTTTTTTTGCAAAGAACAATTGTATTCACCACACATAAATACTAAAAGCTAATATCAATGCATGATTAGGGCTGTTCACGAGACGAGCGGAGCGGCTCGTTTACAATCGAGCCAAAAACCGAACGAGCATTATTCGAGCGCATATTTTCCGAGCGAGCGCTGAGCGAGAATCGAGCGGAGAATAATATAGACGATCATAAAATTGGGATGTTTTCTTTGATGTTTTCATTGTCAGGTGACAACTAATGTCAAAATGTTCGATGATAACACTAATATTGAGATCCCAATGTCCAAGGATGAGGCTTAGATTGAGGTTGGTGAGGTGATGAGCATACGTTAGACAACAGTTGTTGCATTGTGACGTAGGTGTCATATCAAGCGACAATTAGCGATGGACAACTATTAACATAAAGAAGTCAAGACTATCACCTCATGACTTATTGTTTTACTATTAAATCTAGTGTTAATTTTTTTATTGTGTTAAGTGGGCTGGTTATATTTTCTTTGCATATACTGAGTCAAATCCAATAAAATCTTATATATAAAGCCATAAATTTATCTGTAAATTGTGTATATTTATTATTAAATAAATAAAAATTTATTCGAGCCGAACCGAGCCGAGCGTACCTTTGCTCGTGCTTGGCTCATTTACAAACTGAACCGAGCCGATCGGCTCATATACAATTGAGCGGAAGATCGAGCGAGCATTTTTCGAGCATTTTCCGAACGAGCGACGAGCGATCCACGAGCGGCGAGCGATTTGAACAGCCCTATGCATGATTAGTTAAGAATAGCCACAGACCCCTCCTCAACTTTTAAATGTTTAACCCAAATTTTATAACTTTCTAAAATATTATGTTATAAAATAGTTTAATTTTACCACAACTTAATGTAAGCCACAAATATTTCCAGTGAAAATTATCATGAAATACAGGCATATACATACAAGTATACAACAACATCCAAATGAAGATTTGATATATAGAAGCAAATACAAATACAAACATTCATACACATAATGTAGAAATGTCAACTTAGTCGTTCCACTTGTATATGGACCCAAATTCACATGGCTATCATAATTGGTGGCAAAAGTTTGAAAAGAAAACAAGGATTCATTCAATATTTCACCAAACCTATCTCTTTCACTTTTATGAAACGCAAAATATCCAAAACAAAACAGATATTTATATAGTCGACTAAAATATCTTTTGAGATCTATATAAAATCTTTATCTGGTCTGGTTTCACCTACATAAGATTTTTATAGATGGAAACTTGCACGAGACCAAGCCGGAGCGATGCTCATTTGTCTAGAGACGAAGAAGCAAAGATCGAAGGCGAAACCAGAGACTACTTTGACGGGTTAGCGCCAAAGCGTCATACCAAGCCGCAACGCAGTGAATACGCTGCACAATACGTCGATGCTCAACCTGGTGATGGTGATGGTGTTACTCCTGAGTATACTCAGTTCCAGCATCTTGAACAAAACTCTGAGGTTGGTTTTCATACTTTGAAATAACATTTTTTTTTCTAGTTTATAAAGACACTTCATTTGATTTACTTACTGATTTTTTTTACTGGATGATTAAGAATTTGATTAGTTATGAACTTAGTGTTAATACAGCTAGGCTTTTTTATATTCACATGCTATTGAGTTGAAACTCAATGTAAATTCACATGAGTCAATGTAAATTCACATGAGTATACAAACTACAAAAACACTTACTGAAGCAAAACAATAACAAATGGTACAATTATTGTATCTATGCATTGTCATGACCATAAAAGACACTTCATTTGATATAATAATAGTTCTTCTGTCTTGCAAAGTGCAGAAACTTGTTTATACTGGTAACAAAGTGACTGATGAGTTTGTGGAGACAGAATATTATAAGGATCTAAATGGCGTCGACAGGCAACATCACACGGTAAACTTGTTTCTGAATGATGTCCTTCATTATTATTGAAATATAACCATTAATTGAACCCTTCTGTGCTCTTTCATCATCTTTACAATCGACCCATTTCTTTGTGAATAATCCGTTTGCCGTTATCTATAACGGAAATAACAGGTCAAATGGTGAAAATGAAGTTAAACGAAAACTAACCAAATGGGTAAAAATAGACTGAACTGTAACTTTAAGTGCATAAGGCCTCCTAGTTCATAAAAACTAGATTATTACTGAAATAGTATAACTTTTGTAGTCATATTTGACAGTTGACACATTAAGTATTTCGATTAAACTAGTGAAAGAGCGTTTGATCACCACGACCCGTTTCAAGTAATCCAGAAAACGCCCAACTTGACCCGTCACCAACCCATCCATTTTGTCACATCGACCAAATATAATGGTTGAAGAGTTAAACAACCCAAGCTTACCAAATTATGCTTATTGATCTGCCAGACAGGAACAGGGTTCATCAAAGTAGATGGCACAAATGAGACTGCCTTCAATTTGGTCCCTGAATCTGACTTTGAACATCATGCTTCTTGCAAGGGGAACCCGGCTACCAACGAGTGGACACCAGCACCTGCAGACATGGTAAAACTTCATACAAGTTGATTAGTCAATGAAGTTTAATAACTTTAAATCCAAACATCTAAAAGAGATTTTGGTGAACTTTCTATTGCAGGCATCTTTTGTATCCAACAAACCGCCTAGAAGCGACAACTGAAACGGATTCATTGCTGCAGATGTCATGATATAGCACCTAAATTACTAGTGATTGCATTTTGAGTTTAAAGTTACTGTGTATGTTCTGAGGAATTGTGTGTAACTGAAACTAAGATGTGTTGTGCTACTGCTAATGAATAATACCTTTAACGATGCTATTCAATTTGCTTGCTGCTAAATTTAAATCTTTGCAATAATTAATTGGATTATATAATCCATTGATGGAATTATTTGATGGAAATTACAAAAATAACCCTCCAATATTTATAAAAATAAACCCTTATAGAGTCTTAGGTTTAGAGACTACACAAATTCCAATATAGCTCAAATTGAGACACGTGTGTGTAGAGTCCTAAGCATAGGGGGGCTTCGGCATATCAACCACCTGATTAGAATGCGACACATGACAATGTACTATACATAGAGGCTAGTAGGCGCTATAGGGATGTAGAGACTTTATTTACCATAGACGTGTTAAGCGTAGACTCCACGTGGGCTTGTTGCGTCTAAGGGAACATGTAAAAAGTCATGGTCTGACCAAGAGTCTTTACCATGGTAAAGCCTCTCCAATCTCCATCCTTATTTAACAAGTGAATTAGGGGTGTTCAGAATTCGATTCGGATTTGAAAAATTCGAAATTCGACTTAGTTCGATTCGATTACCAAGAATTCGATTCGATTATTAAAAATTCGAATTCGATTCAATTCGAGTTCAATAAATCGAATACGAATTTACGAGTTTAAATGCGATTCGATTCGAAATTCGAATAAAAATTGTACATGCATATTTTTTAAATATATACACACACACATTATTATATACACAAATATACACATTGAGAAAAAAACTTCTAAATTTTGGTCAACTTTTACCATAACCATATTCTACACGTTTACCTTATGCATCATATCACTCTAACAAACCATACTCTCTACTATTTTTACTATTCCCGTATTTGACATATTTTTGTTTATCAATTTTGTAGATTTGTATTTTATATGTTAAAAATAATGAGTTTTATTAGTTTTAAAACTAAAAGTAAGACAATTTATTATTTATGGTGAATTTAAACTAAATTGAATTTATTCGAATTCGAGTTTCTTATTCGAATCGAATAAATTGAATTTTAAGCGAATAAGAATTCAGGTAAAAATATTAAAAATTCGAGAAATTATATTCGAATAATTCGTTTTTCGATTCGTTGAACGCCCTAAAGTGAATATCTGAAGTGTAGGATTCTTGTTTGGGAAAATGGGTTTTGTGATCTTGATGGAATTATGAAGAAGGGTAATAAATTAATAAAAAAGAAGAAACAAACATGGTGGTCATATCATATATGGAGGCTGAAGCACAAAAGTAGTATTGGATTGCCGCATGATGACAGAAATTTTTCAATAAGAAATCTATGGAATTTGAAATAACTAACCACGATCAATCATCATAGTACTCAGGGTAGTAGTTGGAAGAAAAGCTTCCCTGGATTTATCTGAAAACTGGTTGATTTCTAGGTCGCAGGAAGGATCGCCAGTAGAGTTGTGCAGATCTACTTGCCTGGCTTTTTATCTATAATCTATCTATACATATAATAAACCAAAGCCATTTTAATGACATGGCACTCAAAGAGGCATTCTCCTCTTTGAGTGTGCCATGTGTCATCCCATGTGTCATTGAGATATTTTAGGAAAATAATAATTTAAAAACAAAATTAGATTTTTCTCTCTTATGTTCCCTCCCATAATTTTTAAACGTTAATATTTTTTATATACGAGATTTTTTAAAGAAAAAAGTACACCAAATTAACGAGCGTTTTATTATCTTTCCAACGAGTACCATAGTGCTATATAAAAACGAAAAAAAAAACCGACTATTTTTTGTGTGGTTTCGTTCATACAGGAAAAAAAACAAAGTGCTGAGGTAAATCATTAATCATGTATAGGCAAGTCACTCATTATGTTCAAATTAGTAAATATGAATTCTATTTTCAACATGCGTTAGCATTGGACTTATACATTGTTTTAGGTTAGATATTAATATTAGAGTTATACATTGTTTAAGGTTAGGCGTTAACATTGGAGATATATTTTTAATTGTTTTAGGTTAGCTGCTACCCGAAGCTTTCATGCATGTAACTGTAAAGCGCATCATTCTATTTCATATGTAAAATTAAAATGTCATATTAGATTTTTCAACCCCGGGACGTTCCCGGGGTATAATCTAGTAATCTGATAAACCATTTTTGAGATGATCTTGATCGTTCAATTTTGGCGTTTATTTCTCAAATTAAATTCTGGCTAGAATAACCTGTTAGTTATTAACTTATTATGACCCAAATTTGACAGTTTTTATTTTCTTTTTCGCCATAGGCAGTTTAGAAGTTACTGGGTCTCCCTCGTAATGGTGGAACATAAGTACATAACTCCTAAAACACAGGGACATGGGTAGACACTAGTTTACTCTTCCTCCGATATAATGTACTACATCCAATTGACGCATCATTCTTCTTCGTCTGCCACCCCCTAATTTCTCTCCAGAACCACCAAACTGATTATCATCAACTCTTGGCGGGGTAATATCCAGATGGCTCGTGGCGGAAATTGATGTTTCTGCCATTGAAGCAACCGTGATTTTGCAGCCATCACTCAGTTGAATTGCATACTCACTTCTTCCACCACATATTCATCCTGCAAATTAGGGCAGTGGTAGACGATAATTGGGGCTGCTAATCTTCAGTGGCAATGGCACTTATCTCGTCTCATTAATGGAGCTACTATCATCGCAATATCTATATTTTTGGTTCAGTTGGTAAGTTCCACTCGCCTTTAGTTATTCTTTAAGTTCCGATTTCATATAATCTCAGGTTTATTGTTTTACAATACTTCTAAGTTGAGGTCATGAAAGCAACTGGATATTCATCTTCTTCATCAATCATCATGGAGTTTTGAATCGAAGCCTCCTCCAAAGTAAGCTGATCTCTTCAACATCCTCCTAACAAGCGATTTAAGGTGCTTAGTGATGTGCTTAGAATTGCACATATTTATCACACAAATTAATCCTTATTTTGTGCATGTTCATTAGAAATCTCAAGAGGTTAAATGCTAATCAAGTGATATTTGTTGATTCTTAGGTATGGTGGTGATTTATAAAGATTTGAAAGAAATCAAGATAAAATGGAAGTAGATGAAGGTTGTTGTCTGATGTTAAAGGTTCAAGCACAATTGTGCCTCACCCAAGGCACAACCATGCTCATTCCTAAGCATGACCATGCTTGTGAATAAGCATGATCATGCTTGGTTTTGTCCAGAAAACAACACATACACACCAAACCAAACCCTAGATCTAACTTTTGCAAACATGATCATGCTCACAACTAAGCATGACCATGCTCATATATAGGAACAATGTTTCTTGGGTATTGAACAACCAATGAGCTTTCTAGATCGGTCAACACATGAGCACAACCATGCTCACCCACAAGCACAATTGTGCTCCTCTTTTACTTTTTTGTATAAAAAACATCAGTATTTTCCATTTGGGGGTGTGGAGTCCAGGGAGTAAAAACCCACAATTTCACTCCCAAATATTGGTTACTTCCACCCATTTGCAAACAACTTGGAAGGATTATAACATCAAGAGAAGCATCATCTACCTCATATAGCTTGGATTGTTGGTTTGGTTATTCTTAATTTTACCATGAACTTTGTAACTTTCTTAAGCTTGTATGTTGTTTTTGAGCTCATGATGAGCTAAACTCTTGTTATCACTTTGATTGAGATGAAGTTTGGTTAACATTTGGTGATATTATGGATTATTGGCAATGTTTATGTTGATGTTATAGTAGTATCATGATTATTCTTCAATGGTTTTGTGTGTTTAAAGGTTTGTTAGGATATTCAAGACTTATGGGTGTTTGGTTATGTAATGTTGGAAAACTCATGATTTAAACATTCATTCATAGATTTGTATATGTTTATGCTAGTCTATGGCTTTCGAACTAGGAATGGTGAATGAAGTTTTGATTATTTTTTATAAGCTCTTGAATGTGCATCCTTATGCTTATGTTTGGAAAGACAAAGTATTTGTTATGGTTTGTCATGTTAAGTGTTATGTTTATCTAGGGTTTGTTGACACGAACTTTCAATCTATGTAATCTTGATATGAACATCATAAGTTGAAGAAATGCATGATTATTACTTAGTTTAATCAACTTTAGGTGGATTATGTGTTTTTCATGTTATCTTTCCAAAGAGTTGTTGGATTAGTCACCCTTGACAGGAAGCTAGTCCATATTTATAAACATTGACATAATTGTATCACTTGGGTTTATTTGTATGATTTTAGGTGGTTAGGTTGTGTCACTCGACCTAACTTTCCAAAAAGTCATATGATTAGATATCCTTAGCGGGAGTCTAGTTACTTATGTGTTTCGTGATCTTGCCATGATGTTTCCATGATTATCGTCAATTGTTAGCTAAATGGATTCGAGATCAAAGTGATACTCTTCTTTGACTGATTGCATTTGTATTCTTTAGCTTAGTTTTATATTTTGTATGTCATTTTAGTTAATTACCAACCATCATTTTAATTGACTGACTAAAGATTGACAAAGATTTAGTATCAGAAGCTACTGTGTCCATGGATCGATACTTGGTTCTTACCGATACTATATTACATATACGATAGGTACACTTGCCTATTTGTGTGTGGTTTAGTACTAAGGTGAAAATCATTTTTATAAATTTAAAACCCAATTGTGTGAAAAACCATTACTAAAAATATATATACTTCACGCACATCACTTAGCTTCTTTTGTTTATTTACTTAGCGGGTGTTTGGTATTGAGTTTGGAAATGCAAAAGTGCTTATTGGCTTATTACTTTTGAAATGAGTTTTAAAAAAAGTATTTGGATTAGCTTTTGGGATGAGAAACGTCAAAAAATCAATAATTGTTTTTTTAAGTGTTTTGCTTAACTTATTGTAAATATCGGTTGTATGGGTGGTAGATTTGTAATTTTTTCCAAAATTCAAAAGCTAGGATTTCTAACTTCTCAAAAACAGTTTTTCCACCCTTAAAAGCCAAAAGTCAAAACAGAAAGTGTTTTTAGGTTACACAAACAGCTTATTGACTTCTTGGAAAAGCCAATAAGTCAATAAGTTATTTTGAAACTCAATCCCAAACACCCTCTTACAGCAACTAAAATTTGTAAATCGATTCATGAAATTATACAAATACTGGATCTCACTATGCTTGTAAGTTTTATCATCTAACGATCAACTGATCAAATTCATACGATTTGATGTTAGATTAACTTACTAGAAGAAAGACATATAAGGTTATGTGTTGTGAAATAACAACACAACGCAATAACTAGCAAACAAAATGTTCCACCTTAGCGCCACGTAGGCGTATAGCCAATAAATAAACCACTCAATAACTATGTGTTGTGAAATAACTAAGTATATACAAAAGAAAAAATAAAAACAAACACATAATGCATACTGGTCAAAAAGGGGTGAACCCCGCTTTCTCCTCCTCCTTCACCAACAACAAACCATTTATGGCCGTTAACCCAACAATGGTACCATCGATAACAGTCCCGAATAACGACCCGGCTCGGTGTTTGCGTTTGTTAACGGCTAAGATGAAAGCCTTCGTCAATCCACGACGGACGGTCTAATAGGTGGAACAAACTTGCATTGTATTGAATTTTATTAACGCAACCTACATCTGATTAACCATACACGATTGGAGTTTGGTGTATGACATGATTTTAAATTAAAAAAATAAGGAAATTTAATTACACAAATCCTAAAATCTCGAACTAATATTATCTAAATTAAATTATTTAAATTTGACTATAGATATTATAATCATCATTTTGATAGTGAAAGCAATTCAAAAGATTCTATGCACTTCTCAAATGGTTTTATAAAAATTGATATAATGAATCTTAACCCGTTTCCTTCTTTGCTAAAATTTCTAATCTTAATCATTCATTCATCCATTATATATACAACACAACCTAAAAATCGGATCAAGATACAATTATATATACAATATGACCTGAAAACCGGATCAAGATCACACAAAACCCGAAGACCTGGAGTTGAAAAATAATAAATTATGCGTATTATAAGTTATAACAAGTGCGTGATTTTTACATAATACATAAAAATATTTCAAGGAAAATAAACACAAATAATATAAACATTAAACTTATTATTATATCCAACCTTGGCACTGGAGATATGCATGCAATCATGGCACAGGGCACTCCTCTATGTTCCAGATCTCCTTCGCATACTGAGAGATTGTTCGGTCACTGCTAAACTTCCCACTTCCTGCAGTGCTTAAAATGGACATCTTTATCCATTTCTTCCTGTCCCTGTAACAATCAACAATCAATAACAGAATGATCAAGGTCATTTCACATGGTCAATATACGTATATAACCGGTAATAACAGAGATAAAAAAAAATAAGAAAGTCTTACTTGTATGCTTCATCCACTTTAGCTTGTGTGTCTATGTAGGTTGGGAAGTCATGACCGACAAGAAAGTAGTCGCCACGGCCATACCCAGAGTTTCCTTCCAAAGAATCAAGAAGTGGTTCATAATCATAGCTTCCAAATGCCTTTGATCTAATAAACTGCTTAGCTTCTTCATATCTAGGATCCGGTTTGAACTGCATTTTAAGAAAGAATATAATATTTAGTCATTTACCATCTCAAGACTAAGGTTGTAAATGGCCGCTCACTTGAGATTGGCTCGCTAAATGCTCGACTAATCCGAGTTTAAACGAGCTAAAGCCCAAAATGAGGCTCATTTAATAATATTTAGTCATTCACAAGTTTGGTGAAGAGCTCAAAACGAGCCGAGCTCGAGCTTAGGCGTTTTTGGGCTTGGCTCAGTTTGTTTATACCCTTAATCGGAATGAGTTCAAATTTGAAAGTCAAAGCAGTCTCACCAGTCCATTCTCTCGGTCTTTCCTGAGCTGGGGGACTTGATCTGCTGTTGCTCCGAAGAGGAAAAAGTTTTCTTCTCCAACTTCTTCTCTGATTTCAACATTAGCTCCATCTAATGTTCCTATAATTAAGCATCCATTAAGTGCAAATTTCATGTTACTTGTACCACTAGCTTCCATACCAGCTGTGCTAATGTGTTGTGACAGTTCACTTCCTGGTATAAGAACCTCAGCTACAGATACATTATAATTTGGCACAAAAACCACCTGAAAAAATAAACGTAAAATAGCCACGATTAGTCCACGTTTGTTGATTATTTAATACCTTCAAGAGAATAGTTAACTATTTAATACCTTCAGGTATTCATTGACTTCAGGATCAGTGTTAACAACAGCACCAACATCATTCACAAGCTTCACTATTCTTTTGGCATTTGTGTATGTTGCAAATGCTTTTCCTCCAATCATGATGGTCCTTGGAGTCGTGGTTTTCCGCTCCTCGGGGCTCATTTCCTGTTTCAACTTTCAAATGCATTAACTCTCGATAATTTCAAAAAGTTCGAATACCATTAGAGATGATTTGATCATAAGGCTTACAAAGATGATATATTGACAGTGTTTCTACACTCTTTTCCTATAATTATCTACGTGTTTACTCATATTGCGATAAACTCACCTTTAACTTTTTGTACCTATAAACCGCACCCAAAATGTTTAACAGCTGTCTTTTATACTCATGGATTCGTTTCACTTGAATATCAAAAAGGCTATTTGGGTCAATGCTTTCCCCTGTTACACGCGATATGTACTGCACCAATCTCTGCTTGTTGGCCATCTTAGCTGAGTCCCATTCAGCTTGAAGTTCTGGATTGTCAGCAAACTTTTGGAGAGAAATTACCATTATTCAGATTGTTTTAAACAAAAAATATATCTGGTAACAGTCAGAATAGCAATGAATGAATATACATACCTCTCGCAGACCGACAAGTAGGTCTAGATTAGTCACCCATTTGTCTGTTTTCAACCACTTTGTTATAATTAGACTAAGTTCAGGACTGCAGAATTTGAGCCACCTTCTAGGTGTTATGCCATTCGTCTTATTTTGGAACTTAGTTGGCCATATGGAAACATAATCAGCAAACAGCTCAGCTTTTAAAATATCACTGTGCAACTGCGCTACACCATTAACCTGCAAAAAGAGAGATGACATATCATGAGATTATCAAAGGGAGGTGAGTCGGTTTTCTCAGGAAAACAAAAAAGATGATAAAAAACTAAGTTTTTCTTACTTTATGCCCAGAGACGACACACAAGTTTGCCATGCGGACAACGGGTTTATTTGGGTTGTGATCCAGAATGCGGATATCAGAAATCTTACTCTCAAGGTCAGGACGCGTTGATTTTATCATTGCAACGAACTGCATAAAGTAGAATTTTACAAGTAAATACCAATTAAGTATGTTGGTTATACAATCAATAATAAGATATATAAAAGTTAAATACTCGTTTATCAATTTCTTCTATGATTTCCATGTGGCGAGGAAGAAGCTTTGACATCACTACTTGTGACCATTTCTCTAATGCCTCGGGCAGAACAGTGTGATTCGTGTAAGCAATTGTCCTGGTCAGTGGTCAAAGATAAACACCTGGTTATTTAGGACCAAATAGTAATATTAATCTTGTAACAAACTTTAAAACTAACGGCCATGAATAGATTTAAGTACTTTGAAGTAACATCCCAGGCTTCATCCCAGCCTAATCCTTCTTCATCCATCAGCAGCCGCATCAGTTCTGGTATTGCAAGAGTAGGATGTGTGTCGTTCAGTTGCACTGCCACCTTGGTTGGAAACTCTGACCACTCACGCACACCTGTTCCATCTTTTCTTTCCTTAAATCTGGCAATTATATCCTGAAACGATTCCAACAAAAAGTTACAAATTTACTATCTTTCAGTATACATTAAAAATATTGGTGTAAAATCATAGGATGAAAAGATTGGCAAATAACCTGTAGTGAAGCACTGCATAGGAAAAACTGTTGTTTCAATCGAAGAAGTTTTCCTTCTTCTGTCGCATCCCCAGGATATAGAACAGCACAGATCTGCAGGTAATAATCTACATTAAGGTATTCACAAGCTACAAAGATATATAATTTCACTCGAAAAGAAATATTATTTTGAAGATGATAAAGTTTTATTGCACCTGTGCAGCTCTAGCATGCAGGTCAGCAGCAGACTGATACTGTCCATCATTAAACTGAAACAGGTTGAAGTCTTGGGCGCTAGCTTTGGCTTCCCAAAGACGAAGACTATTAGTATTCTTAGTTTTGTAACCTGGAATCGGAATGTCATATGCTAGGGCTTGTAGAACTTCTCCGCCAACCCATTTTCGACTGTATCCAATCAATAATTACAGAAGATTAAACTTTAAAAAAATCAAATAAGGTTAGCCAATTTAAACAGGAAATTTGAAGTCTGTGCTTACGATCCTGTCGGGAGGACTTCAACATGGCCAAAGAATCTAACTGGAAACACCACATCGTGCCTGACAACCTCCCAAGGACTAAACTTCTGTTTTTATTTAAAAAATAAAGTGGAAAAAAAAACTAATTATAAACAAATAGATAAACAGAAGTATGAGGTGCCGAGGTGGAGGTCAGACCTCAAGCCAATCTTCTGCCATCTCTTCTTGACCTGCTTTAGAGATCCTCTGCTTGAAGAGCCCGTATCTGTACCTTAGCCCATACCCCCATGCTGGCAAATTTAATGTTGCCATCGAGTCCAAAAAGCAAGACGCAAGCCTCCCCAACCCACCATTTCCAAGAGCCATATCTTTCTCCTACAATTGTAATAAAGGGAAAGATAAAAAATAAAATTAATCTACAAACTATAACCTTCTTAACTATTTTACTTAATTCATGCGTCATATATAATACTATGATGGCTGGACAAAGGTGAAGCTGTTGGTATTACAATGTTTTTATGGTGCATCATCATGGAAAACAATTGGAGGCCTTGAGTTTACAGATTAAGTATAGATAGAATCATAGAATGTAGAACAGGTAAGAACAGATTATTCGAGTTATTTTTTTTTTAAAGGAATCACCTGCTCAGTGATTTCTTCAAGTTCATGACCCAGCTTATTCAAAGCACTAGCATATGCATCTTGAATATCCAGGTTCCCGATGGCATTAGTCAACGCCCGTCCTTGGAGAAACTCCATAGATAGGTAGTATGTTTGTTTTGGGTCAACTTTGTGATAATGCAAATAGGTCTCATTCCATTGCTGCAGAAGCAAAAAAGATCAACAAATTAGAACAAAATATCTCAATCATGCCACAATAAGAGCCTAGTTATTTAATGTTATGATGATTCAGCATTTCGGAGTTTATCTGTACTCCTAACATCCAAACATATAATCGTCTAGTCGATTCAATATCTATACCACTTGAAAATACATGTGACCTTTATAGCTTAGTTAAAGGTGAACTTTGTGCTTCCTTATTAGATGTACAATCATAATACTTAAAACAAAAGCTGTCATGTACAGTGCTTATATGCATGGTTGCAGAAGCCGCTAGGCGTTCCCAGGTCAGTAGACTAGGGAGTTGCGGCTTGCGTGTACACGGCCTAGAGAGTACTCGGACAGCCGGACAAGGTAAATTATATACTAATTAATTTTTGGGAAATTACATATAAGTCAAATATCATAATTTTACTAATGTTTATAACATTACTTACTTGTGCGAGTTATTAATAAAGCTACAAACGAACTGAACTTTCAACGAATAGTTCATGAACTGTTTGGCGGGAAGTTTTTTTACGTTTGGCGGGAAGTTTTTTTATGTTCGTTCGTTTAATAAATGAACGAACACGACCAAAAAGAATTCGTTCATTTAGTTAAACAAACGAACATGAACAGAGACCACGTTTGTTCATTTATGTTCTTGAACGTTCAGTAACGTGTTCGTTTGTGTTCGATAGTTTAATAGAGTTTTTAATTTTTAAAATTTGTTTTGATATTCTTTTATTTTTTACTTATTTAACCCAAATAAATAAATAATTTATATGAGGTAAATATATGTATGTTAATTTGATCTTAATCAAAACTCAATATATGTCCGTTTGTGTTTGTTTCCTTCCATAAACACTTCTTTGTGTTCATATGTGTTCATGAACACTTGCTTGTGTTCACGAATGTCCATTTGAGTTCATATACGTTCATGAACAAAATTAACAAACGAACACGAACACAACTGTTTTCTTAACAAACAAACCCAAACAAGATTTTGTTCGTGTTCATTCGGTTCGTTTGCAGCCCTAGTACATACAAAACAATTACAAAAACAAAGGCCAAGTAGTTATACTTGTATAAGGCGGTCGCGGACGCTTTCCGCGGCCGCATAATAAGCCTGCTCGGGCTCAAACTTGACAGGTGAAAAATGGGGACTGTATTGAGCATGATACTTGATATTAGAAGCAATATCAGTTGGATCTTCTGCTAGTGGGTGAGCAGCAACAGGAATCGTATCAGAGGTCTTAGACTTAGCCACACCATTCACTGTTGTTGTAGTCTCCATTTCCAGAGGCTACTCTAATTTACACACTGCAAACATAAATTTAGTTTTTATTAATACGACGTCACGGGCCAAGTTTATCTCTGTATATTGTAACAGCTGTTTCGATAGTGTAACAAAAGCACATAACTCAAAATTAGTGTGAGAAACACTTACACGGTGGAATGAAATGATCAATCACTCCAATACACAAAAGAAGTTGCAATGTGGCTTTAAAACATAAGGGTTAAGTGACAAATAATAAAGGTATTAATAGGCAAAATGAAGGTAGATATTTTTTGTTTTTTGATAGAAAGGTCCAAAAGGAAATAGTGAAGAGTACCTGATGGAATATGCGTAGGAGTGTGTGTGAGAGAGAGAGAGAGGGGATAAGTAATGGAGGTCGGTAATGTAATGTGTGATTGTGTGGTGGTCGAATGTGAAGAAGATTGATGATATTTTTAATTTTTTCAGTGTAGGTTCGAAAATAATTTTGTGATATTTTCGGTGGCACGTGTGGAATGAATGACACGTGGGGGAAGGTGAAAGAACGGATCACGAGATTGAATGGAGATCCGAGTCGCTTGAAGTGATGAAGTTGGTTTTCCAATGGATTTTATATTAGCCGTTCGTCCCAATTTAGATGTCCTAGTTTAAAAAACACACATTTTAAGAAATATTTTGTTTGTATGTGGTAAAATGACAATAATATCCTTAAAAGTGATGATTGTGTTTTGTCTTTTATGGGCAAAACTGAAAATTACATTTCTATTTTTAGAAAATGACATTTAATTTGGGACAAACAAAAAAGAAAATAAGGACATTGGACGGAGGTAGTATTTCATTTTAAAATTTTCTTTCTCCTTCTTAAACAAATAATATTTTTTCATGTTTTTATCATTATATTTCCTATCTCCTCACTCGTCACCACTTACTAAAATATTTATAGGGGTGAACAGTGTCCTCCAAATATAAGGGTGAACAGTGCTTTCACCAAATATTTTCTATCTTCTCTACTCGTAACCACTTACACCCAACCCATATAATTGAAGGAACACACTCATATATATTTGGTGGACCAAATATGAATGCTTGCACCCCTTCATTTGTATCATAAGGTTTGTTAGAGTCCATGTTGTTTTCTCAATTCTATTAAGCTTTGAAAATGTGCTTGAATTTGTTTTAGTAGTCTACTTTAATATAGTTTTCAGTTGTAAAGAGTATTTTTTTTTTAAAGATTTTGAAGATTATAATTTTTTAATTGTGCATGTATATTTTTTGAGAAAAATAACCCATAAAAAAAGCTTTAATAATCAAATGAGAAAATAAATATATATAGTTATCGAAGTAGACCAAAATGCCTTGCTATGTAACCATTTTTTATTGACATTTTAAGTAAAGATAACAAGTATAAATAAAATAAAAAATGTCACTTCAATAATTCAGTTGGCTTTAATAACTAATACAAGGTGTGTTTAGAGTATTTTCCACCCTTACTAAATTAAAACCCTCTCCCTTAATGTGAGAGGGTAAATATATTTTAATGTTTAGTCTGTTTTTCAAGTTTGTGAGAGAAGGGATATGTTTAAAACCACCCATAATATATTAGCTTGTTGAAATAAAAAATGATTATTAACTTAAAATAAGTTAGGTTTTAAATACTTTTTTTTTCTTTTGCCTTTAAAATTAATCATTTTAATTTAGTAAGTGATTGGTTTTTTAGAAGCCCAACTTACACACCCATTGAATTTATTCCACAGGTAATAGCAGGACTCGAACTCTCGACTTCGAAGGAAGGGGGCACCATTAGACACCAGTTGGGCAACCTTTGGTTAATAAGTGATAGTTTTTAGTAATCTGAATTTTTATTTATTTACTTTAAACTTAAATAAAAGTATATAATTAGTGTAATATGTGTTCTTTAACATGTATTAGTTATTGTTGTATTACATGTTTATGTAGATACTTGTTGGGTCAAGCGTCATCGTAGTTATCAATCCACACATCATGTGTTTATTGGACTATCCTTGTCAGTTGAAGTTCCAATAAGCAACACACCAATGTTAGATCAGGTATTGAGAGGTTGTATTGTGCATTGGCTTATGCTTCATTTAACTGTTCAGTGGCGACAGCTGGCACACGCCATTCATTTGATGATAGATTATATATATGTTACATATATCTATCACATATTCACACGTCCACTAACTGTGTAATTTGACAATATTAAGCTACTATGCCTTCTATCATGTTTTAACGATTATTTTTCGTTAATATACAAAACACCTTGATATTGATTTAAACTTTATTTGTGCTTTATCTAATGCGTTGTGTTTATTACGCTTCTACAATTGATTATACTCATTTTAATTACATTTAATCCAACCTTACACGTTGTTTCAACTTTTTAGCTTGCAACAAGATGTTAGTGATTGCATGATGTTCATAACAACTACTACAACTTCTTCACACAATTATTTACTACAACTTCTTCACACAATTATTCATGGATTCTTTTCCCAATGTGCCTCTCCAAAACAAGTCCTTGACCATTTGTCAATAGTCACAATAGATAAAAGTAAGAAGATTAAATAGATTAAACTATTAGTTTTTAGGATGAGATTGCATAGTAAATAAATTAATTGTAGTATCAACTTCTCTAATTCTCTAGGGATCGGTCTTTACTCTTGATAATGGTTAGATAATGTAGTTTAATAAAACATGAAGGATGTTGATGCAAATAAATTCTCTTCTCACAAGCTAACCGTGAGTGGCGTTCACGGGACGAGCCGGCCAGGGGACACGGCTAACACGCCTTAGCCTTTCCTTCTCCTTCACATCACATGTTGTGAAAGCCAAGGTGAAAAAAAAAAAAATGCATAAATGCTATTTTTTTTAATTAATCCCTTTAACAGCCAAAATTAAATAAATAAAATATAAAATTATTAATGGGCTCTATATTTATTCCAGAACATTAAAATTATTAGTTTAAATTCTATAGAATATTTCAAAACATTTTTTTAAAAACATAAAGCAAAAAATCAATGCTAAATTCTTCAAAAAAAAAAAAAAAACTTTAAAGGGCACTTTGGTACACAACTATTGTGATGGTACATTTAAGATTTACTTTCATCATACTCGTTTAGAGTCTAATTTTGGAACAAATAAAGATTGAAAGTTATGAACAACTAAACTGATTTGGATACATTTTAATATCATTAAATCTTAATGGTTATTTGGATATTGTTGTTTACTTTAGTTGGTGCATGTTTGTATTTCTTTATGTTTCTTTATCTTAGTTTACAATATTAATGAACCAACATAAATGAACAAGAACACGCTCATTTTCTTAACAAACGAATATGAACAAAAAATTTGTTCATTTAAGTATTCATGCTTGTTCATGTGACGAGTAACGAACATGAACAAACCCCGTGTAAATGCTTAGTGATGCTTCTCTGTCAGGTTTAGTACGAGAATTAAATTGCCCATTTTCTAGGACTGAGGATTAAACCTCATAAAATCTATATAAACAACTACACTACATTCTCATACTAAACAACAACGAATCTATCTAATCCAGAATCAAGATCCTCACATAATCATCCCAAAGGACCCGTATGCCACTTTGCAACAACCACGAAAATCGCTAGATTTACCCCACTCAGAGCAGCCAAAAGCCAGAAGAAGTTCTGCAACTGTCCATAATTCAGATTGTCCGGTATCCACCCGGGTCCCCCATCCTCAGTTGTCACTTTTATAACAATGCTAACGAGTAATGAGCTTGTATAGTTCCCCAATGCAGTAGTCGTGAGCCGCAGTGCTGAGCCCAAGCTCCTCATCGAGCCAGGCACTTGCTCGTAAAAGAACTCCATCTGACCCACGAGTGTGAACACCTCTGCACACCCGATGATTAAAAACTGCGGTACCTGCCAAAATATTGAGATAGGCACAGGCTTGGTTTCGTAGTAGTTATGCCTTTTGACAATCTCCAGTCTAATGACTTCCAAGATCCCAGCAGATAACATTGAAAATATTGAAATGAAATGTCCAGTTCCGATTCGCTGGAGTTGGGTTAACCCATTTGGGTGACCTGTTAGTTTTCGGGCTAGTGGTACAATGATCTGATCGTAGACTGGGACCCATAATATGACACTAAGGGTGCCGAAAGTCCCTAGTGATGCTGGTGGGATATTGAAGCTGGTTTTGCCAACTTGAGTGTCCATGAACGAGCCTTGTAAGACGAATAAATTGTCCATTTGGCTGCGCACAGTGCTGAATACAATACCCGTGACCCAGATTGGTATCAAACGTAAAACGGATTTCAGTTCTTCGATTTGGGTGACTGTGCAAAGTCTCCATGGGTTCACTGATCCTTTTGCATGATCTGATGGTGTCTCCACAGCCGCCTTGTCAAAGAATCTGAAATGAAGAACAGATTAACATGATTCTTAATTTATTGTCAAAATTATGGGTAGTAATGAATATCAAAGACTGCTTAACTTATCCATTGTGGGTGATTAATAACAATGTCAATAGGTTTGACTTTAATAGTCAAACTGTACATTCATTTAGCGTTTTTAATGTCGTTTCGTGTTAGTTTGTTATTTTTTCAGCTGAATAAAGGGATCTGAAGTTTATGTGTACAGCCTTAAAAATGCAGATTTATAAAATAGCACAGAGGCTGGTAACTAATGAAGCTATACAAATGCTGCTGTATAAAGGAAGGAGCGATGGCGATTATAGTGCACATTAATTAGAGGCCTGACACTGACCTGAAGTTCCTTGTATGATTAAGTTTGCGGCTTGTTATCGTAGTTGAATTAGGATCAGCAATCTCATACAAAAGTGATGCATCTGTTGGCACATTGATTCTTTTCTTTCTTAGTGAAGCCACAACCACTTGGAATAACCGGGTAAAGGGGCTGCCTGCAGGCTTATGGTTCCTGTAAAACCAGGTACCCGAGAAGAAAGAAACTACACCCATTGCCATGGCTAAAGTAGGTATACCAAAGCCCCAAATCCAACCCACATAATCTTGTACCCAAACAATCAAAGAATGAGCAAGGAGAGTGCCAATATTCATCATCTGATAATACCAGTTAAAAAACGAACTCTTGACCTTTTTCTCGGTCTTATCATTGTCATCAAACTGATCTGCTCCAAAGGCAGAGATACAAGCCTTGATTCCCCCACTTGCTAGTGCCACTAGGTAAAGTGACGTGAAGCACATTATAGACTGAACATGTATTGCGTCGTAAATATCTGTTGAGAAGAAAGTTGGCATCAGCTCATGTGCTGACGCTGATAATGTCAACAGTGCCATCCCCTAAAGTTGAAACAAAACACAAACAAGACGGAAATCAGAATTTTTTGAAATAATCGCATAGTTATAGTTGAAATAACTTAAATGAACTTACAATGGCATACAAAATTGAAGAGCTAGCTATAGTCCAATATTTTCCAATATAGCCATCAGCAAGAAACGCTCCAACCAATGGAGTGATGTAGCATGCACCAGTCCAATTTGATAAATTTTTTGAGGCCGTAGCACTGTGCTGGTCGAGTTCACCCGTAAAATACAGCAACAGATTGGAACTCATCCCAAAATATGCTAATCTTTCAAGACTCGCGGTTGCTGCAGTAATTGTTACAACTTAGAAACTGTTTCAGACTAGTTATTCATCAGAATTTCATGCGCATCAGAAATTCCAGTGTACCTTGGTTACACAAATGGATGAAAAAATACTTAACGTACAGAATGACGAATGTAAGTACCGACTATGAAGAGGCAGGCTTTCCAGTTTCCAGTTTTTAACTTGTTAGCCGGATTGTTGAGGTAATCCACGGTTCCATCTTTAGTATACGACACACTATCTTCTCCCTTTGTTTCAAGCAAGACATACATGCCCGTTTCATCATCTGGATACGATTATTGAGATAATTAAATGTCAAACCAAATATTGACTTAAATGTTATGGACCTCCAAACCTTTAAAATAACTATTTTGAACTTATAAAGCTAATTAAACCGAACTTTAACAAGATCATAACTATAAACTAATGTCATTATCCTCTAAACCTCATCTTCACATCCCAATATATATGTATCAACAAGATTTACTCATTTTTCCGCATTTGTTTACCCATACAGCCGAATTGGGACAAGTCCCATACCTTACAACGGTTTAAGTCCGTAACAAAATTAATCCTCAACAAATGTGATTCCATTATTTTTACTAAATTAATTTGGTACAATGCAATGCAATAAGCCCTCTAATTATTATTAATCATGTCATACAAGAATTATAAATGAGCATAAAAATTAAAAAAAAAGGTTTAGGTAAGGTTCAATTAACTTTATAATACAGTCAACAGAGAGGTAATTCACCCAATATTTGACCTCCATTCCAGAACTAACCTGCAATTTTACTAAAGCCACAGTTTGAACTCTATAAAACCCTAAAACATGTACGGAAATTTAAGTACACTGAAATAAATACAATACAAACAAGCCAAAATATTAAATATCAAAGGAGATCTAATCTAATCCTACTTGTGCAACAAAATCACTACCAAAATTTGCAACAGGTTTAAAAAAATTAAAATGCGTTATGCAAATCAGATAACACAAATGTTGGACTAACTGAACACTAAAAATTAAGTAGAAAATAGAAACATTGAGTGCAGAGATTTCTGTATCACAAGGTCAAAACAGATAGAAACACACACATATACACACACTGCAGAGGTAGTAAGAGTTAAAAAAAGACCTGGAGAAATTTGGGCCATGGATGGAGAAAGAATAAGATCATGTGGTAATAATGTACGTTGAGTCATGCAATACGAATACAATGCTATTGGCGCCATTGTTGCTATAAAAGAAAATGGTCCCCCAGTTACCCCACTGTCTCAGATGGGTCAATTATTTAGAGTTTTTCAACCAAAATGGTATAAACTATAAAGTTACATATAATAATAATAATTTTTTTTTACATATTGTGTGAAAAAAACTTGCAATAGTATTTATTATATGTATGGATAGAGCAAATGAGTAAAAACTAGGCTTAGGGTACTCGGGGTGTATTCGGGTACCATTCACCAGGCAGTAAAACTGCCAGTGGTGTTTCGGGTAGGGTGGATGGGTTGGGTTGGGTTTCCGGGTTGTAGTCATCTAATGGAACGAGTGCTGCGTTTGTGTGTTGCATAGGAGAGGAGAGAGACTGGGTTCATTGGCTTCCACCACTGGTTGACGGCTTGTGTTTTGGGTAGGCGGTAGAGTGCATATTAGGGATGAGCTCGGGACGGTATCGGTACCAACCGATACCGATCCCCAAAATACCGATCCCGAAAACTACCAAAACTCAATACCGATACCGAAAACATACGGTACGGTACGGTATCGGTACAGTACCAGTATTGTATCGGTATTTTACCTTAAAATATCGATACCATACCAATCTCGTACCGATACCGAAAATACCGAAACCGAAAACCCCTAAATGTGAGTACCGATACCGAACACCCTCGGTTCGGTACGGGATCGGTATCGGTTCGGTATTAGGTGCAATATGCTCATCCCTAGTGCATGTGTTTCATGTGTTTTTGCTTGGGTGTTCGGCATGTGCCCCACTAGGGATGAGCATATTTCTAGGAGTTTTCAGGATCTGTATTGGTATTGAGTTTTGGGAGTTTTCGAGATGGGTATTGATTGGTACTGATACCGTCCCGAGCTCATCTTTGTGCCCCACCCACCCTTATAATGAATGAATGGGGCAGGAAAAATCTTTCACCTTTTAAAACATTTGTTACTAACCAGCCAACTATAACTGGTCTGACTTTTATATAATGATGATTTTGGTTAAAATAGTTCAGGAACTAATCATATTAACAAACTCAATACCCCATTTTTAACCATAATATATAACATTCCACCATTTTCTTCCATCAATCTCAAACCTACACCAATGATCAATGCACTACATATGTTTCTTTATTGTTACATACATGTGAGGGTGTTTGATTCCTCTCTAGTAATTTAAATATACAACATAAGTATTATTATACATACTGTACATCCCATATTGCTGTACGTACAAGTTTCGCGAACCTTAGCCGGAGGCTACAACAGACTTTCTGTAAGTATGCCGCTGCGCCAGCACGATAAAGACTGCTAGATTCGCGGCACTTAGACCAGCCAAAACCCAAAAGAAGTAGTCAAGGTGCCCGTAGTTAAGGTTGTCTGTTATCCACCCCGGGCTACCATCCCAAGTGCTAATGATCGTGACAATAGTCACGAGCAAAGCACTAGCATAGCTCCCGAGGGCAGTTATGGTTAGTTGGAGCGCAGCACACAAACTTCTCATCGAATCAGGAGCTTGGTCATAAAAGAACTCTAACTGCCCAATAAATGTGAAAACTTCGGCACACCCGATAAGAAAGTACTGTGGCACCTGCCAGAAAATAGACATTGGAATGCGCTCGAGTTCATAGTAATTGTTTCTTGAAACCATCTCCAGCCTAATGACTTCAAGAACCCCAGCGCAGACCATGCTGAAAATGGAAATGAAGAGGCCAGTCCCGATCCGTTGGAGTTGGGTCAGCCCATTTTGTTGACCCGTGAGTTTCCTGGCCAAGGGAACTATAACACAGTCATAGACAGGGACCCAGAATATTACGCTGATAGTGTCGAAAATCCCTAGTGAAGCCGGTGGAATCTCGAAACCGGACTGGCCCACACGGGGGTCGAGAGTGGACCCTTGCAGCACAAAAAGGTTACCCATTTGTGAGTAAACAGTGGTGAACATGATACCTGTGGCCCATATTGGAAGCAACCGTAGCACTGCTTTCAGTTCCTCGACCTGACTCACTGAACAAAGCTTCCATGGGTCAATCAACCCGTTTGTATTATCTGAGGGTGCAACCACCGCTGCCTTATCCAAAAAACTGAAAAGTAACAAGAAGTTGATGTATTCATGGACTATAATTTGACCCGTTTCAACTTTAATAAAGTAAGACTTGCTACCCAACCCGCTCATCTTGCCACCTCTAGTAGAAACATTCAACGAAAAAAAGTCAAAAACTATTAAAAGATTTTAGTAGTAGTGACTTACACAAAATCATAGGTGTGATTGATCTTTTTGGCATCTGAAGTCTCATATAAGAGTGAAGTATCAAGTGGCACCTCAATCTTTTTCTTCCTAAAAGAAGCAACCGCAACCTGGCAAAGGCGAGTGAGCGGGCTGCCACCTGGCAACTGGTTCCGATACAATTTAGTGCCCGAAAAGAATGAAACGATAGCAATCCCCATAGCAATAGTAGGAACCGAGAACCCCCAACCCCACCCGATGTTGTCTTGAATCCAAACTAAAACAGAATGAGCCACAAGTGCACCGATGTTTATAACGAAGTAAAACCAATTAAAGAAAGAACTTTTTTGTTTTTCCTCAACTTTATCATGATCATCGAACTGGTCCGCACCATAAGATGAGACACAAGGTTTAATTCCACCGGTTCCTAGAGCCACGAGGTAGAGAGACGTGAAGCATAAGGCGACTTGAGTATCAGTTGCACTGCAAACATCTTTTTCATAACATGTTGGCTTTAGACCCGGGACCGATGCTGATAGTGTTAACATCCCCATACCCTGTTATCACAAAATAGCATAACAAAATAAGTAACATGTACTTTTTTAATGGGTCGTGTTGGGTTGACCCAAAACACTTTTTTTGTTCAGACATTTTAGGTTTTTAACAAATAACAAGCATGTCAAATACGATTATAATACCGTACTTCACTGATGATATAATAAAGCCAAAACACTGTGAGACAATTTCTAACCCATTTGATCCGTTTCCTTTTCAGCTAACCTTCTGAACTTTACATGTTTGACAATTTAAAAAACAAAGACAACCCATATTGACCCATTCATATCATACTCACAATTGCATAGATAATTGAGAAGGTAGCAATCGTCCAATATCGACCAAGATAAGTATCAGCCACAAACGCTCCAATCAAGGGTGTAAGATAGCAAGTTCCAGTCCACGCTGAAAGATTTCTTGAAGCCGTTGCGCTATGTTCATTCAAATGATACTTAAAGTAGCGAACTAAATTGGAGCTCATTCCATAATAAGCCAATCTTTCACAACATTCATTGCCTATAAATATAAACACCACAAATGAATATAGTTCCACATATTCCTTTTTTGGATGACCAATACTCTGCTAACTAGCGAGATCAAGTAAACCGCAACTTTTGTACTAACCTAAAATGAAGCCACATGCCTTCCAAGTTCCGGTTTTTCTCTTATCAGCCGGATTGTTGAGGTAATCAACAGTCCCATCTTTTGTATACATGTCATCATCATCCTGCTTTGAATCTAGCAAACTATACGCGTTTGATTCGGTATCAACTTCTTGATAGTCACCTGGAGATGACACTTTATTAAATATGTGTATGCACAGCATGATCCAGGTCAACTAAATTGTCAAAACATTTTACAAGAACATCATATTTTCATCAAAGATTCAAACTTTAATATCCAATAAAAAAACCCAAATCCAGACATCCAATTTTACAAAAAAAAACACACACACACACACATACCTTCAGTTTATGACGATATTTAACATTTAAACTAGTAATTAGCACAAATTACAACATCTAATGTTGGTTTCAGCAATTAACTACAAGGGGTTGACTAATGAATAACGATCAATAACATGACTTTAAAACTTGAAGTAATTGACATAAAACAGCAATCAAACAATAAAGTAATAGACAGATAAAAGGTGATTTGAAGTTAAATTAAGATTACCCATATGAGAATTTCGCCTCATTTCAAGTATAAAAAGAAGATTCAGATGGTCAGTAGCTCCACTATGGGTACTGTGAATGGTTCAAGAACACCTTCTGACACAGGTCAAATGGTATATTCAGTATTTATTATTATTTTTTTGATTGAAAAATTGTCTTTGTGAGTTGTCATTTGAAAATTGTAATAAATAAATGATGGGTCCTTTTCAGTAAGGATGGTAAATGAAAAACTTTCCAGATCAAGATATGTGAAATCCAGAATGCCATTGATTAGAAATGTGTATAAGATGAATTAAAAGTTGTATAGTTGTCTGTTATTTTGAACTCTAGCCCTGGAAAAAGACTTCCATGATGAGACTTTACTCATCTTAAAAAAATCTTTCAGGGGTTGCTGTGTACTGTAGCCAATGGATCCACCCAAAAATGCACGTCGCCGTCTCTGAAAAACGAAAAAATAAATTTGGGCATCATAACAAAAAATTGGCTCAAAATTTTGTAAAGAAGAATGAATTAAAAAAAAATTTAAATACGGTGCTAGAGCCAAGACTTGAACTGAATTTGGGCACAAAATTTTATTCCGAAAATCGGGCTCCCCCCTCCTTGACATTTTACCATGGAGGGGGGCGAACTAGTGACATACTAGTGGGCATGCAAGCCAAATATGGAACAAAACTAAACAACAAGAAAGCTACACTAAGTCCAAGCTCAAGGCCTATAGTCTTCGTAATCCCAAGTAGCCTTTGTTCTTGTCGTCCCAATATATCCAATGTTCGAACAAACGAAGTGGCGCAATTAGGAGTTCACGAACCAAAGTAGTCTATTCAATTCCATTGCAGCCCACTTCCTATGATTCGACCCACGTGAAGTCCAAATAACATAATTCAAACCCCAAAATAACATCAACCATTAAACAATGAACCTGGACGCCATTCAGTCCAAATACATGACGAATCTGGACGCAACTCACATCCAGATACATTCCAGCTCTGAATATCTTCACATACAAACCATTTCAACCTTGCAATCCACTTGTCTTCTTCCCTTCCCTTCCCTTCTTTCATCGCAAAAGTTCGCTTCTTTCATCGGAAAAGTTGCAGAGCTTGCATCCGATAGCCGCGAAGTTCCAGAGTTGTTTTTACTCTGTTTTTGTTCCTGATCGGAAATAAGCAAACCATATTCTTTAAAAAGTTTGGGCCCGTTTGAGGGTCGGGCCCTGAGCCGGCGACCACCGGCCCATGCTCAGGGCCGGCCCTGCACTATAACATTCATAATGGGGCATTTTGTGGTATGTGGCATTTTAGTCACACATGAGTATTATGGGGCTTGAAATTAAAGAGGAATGTAGTGGTTTCAAGCCTCATAATGCCCCTTACAATGATTACTCATTTTTTTTTTAAATTTAAACAAAAAATATTTCAATAAACACATATAATAAAAATTACAATACCAAAAATTAAAATAAAAAAATAAAACACGAAACATGTAAAAGTACTAAAAAATAAAATAAAAGACGAAACAATCAAAATATAATACCTTTTCATTCGACGGTATAAATTCGAGTTACTCTATGTTTCGTACGATTTCTATTTTTAAAGCTATAATAAGCCACTTCTGATTGCTACACATCGACTGTGGGTCACGTAACACTTAAACTAATCCATTCGATGTTTAACGGCAACGCAATGCGCGCCAGTCTACTCACTTGTAATTATATATAGGTAACTTATCAATATATAAAAAGCCCAAAAATTAATATAACAACCCAATTAATAAAAAACCCAAACAATGTTGGGCCTTAGGGTTTTAAAAACTAATATTTATCTCTTCCTTCTTCTTTTTTTTAGTAAAAACCTTAACCACCGAAGGAGCTGTATCTATATATTCCTTTCTTTTTCTTTTTCTTCTTCTTTTATTATTATTATCATTATTATTATTATTATTATTATTATTATTATTATTATTATTATTATTATTATTATTATTCCAAAAACTAATATTGCCGTTGGAAAGCATTGATTGGTCCATTCATTTTGATTTCGAGCGTAAAAAGTACAATGGCCGATGCATTTTTGTTCCATAACGCCGATGCATTTTTGTTCCATAACGATGGTTGAGGGTGTTTTGGGGCGTGGATGAGGGGAATCCCGCCCCATTACACCTGGTCTTATCATGGTTACGTTAAGCTTGGCTAGATGAGAATCCAACCTTGCATAGTACTACAGGCAGGCAGAGTCTTCGAACCGGTCTTGAGGATTTAAATGTCTCAACCGTGACAAAAAAAGGCCTTAACAAATTATATAAATAAATATTTTTTTAAACGACTGTTAATGTTATATCAATAAACGTAGTAAAAGTATAGTATTATAATAACATATCGTAATAGGGGACCGATGATTCGTGAAGCTCTCACTACATTTTTTAAACGACAGTCAGCGTTATAACAATGATTTTCTTAATGTTTTTTATGTTATATTATTATCTAGATGAGATAATTAGATGGTTGGATATTTTGGATTATATATGGATCAAATAGGGTGCACTAAAAGTAATAAGGTTTTAGATAAACCTTCAATAGCCCAATACGTTTTAAGTTTTTTAATTTTTAAAGATGGCCCAATAATCTTTTCGTTTTCGTATTTTTAAACACACACACATATACACTAAAGATCAAATACAAATAAATATATCGTACAAAACATATGAAGCGAAGGAAAAAAAAAAGCACGGTTACATATTTGTAAATAACAACAAATTTTATTTAAAGTAATTATATGATTACGCTAGTTATATAATTAGTTTAGAGTAAATAATTCTGATACAATACAAACTTATTTGTAATTAATCTACTGCATATAATTAGCGTAATTATGTGTATACTAGCGTAATTATTTTTGTATAATTAGAGTGATTAAAATTATAACAAGCGTAATAATCGTTGAGGAGTAATCATAGTAAAGCAATAACTACTCTAGCGTATACAAAATTACTCTACTACATATAACTAGAGTAATTACAATAATTACACTAGTTATACAAAGTTACCAATATATATTGTTATGCCACCGCACATTTCTCTCCTTTTCTTCACTTGGTACATTTTGTACATTCCATTTGTACCGTAACCCCCTCCTCTTCTATATATAAGCTTTGGCCCCTCATAAAAACGTGTCTCGACTGCGACCCGCCCTCCCCAAGGTCAACCATGACTACAGGTGCTCGATAAATATTTGGAATAAGGCAGTAAGGGCCATGAACAATTAGAAACATGTAAAGAATAAATCACCTTTCTACCGTTCAAAAAAAATATATTAACATATATCTATATATTAGTCTCCACAAACTAGAGGCTGAAGAGGCAAGCGCTGATTAGACACGTAAATTACTGCATGTAAAAATTTTAATATATTTTACATAACATATATCTATATTAATATGGACTTATAAGTAATTCGGTCGTTTCTATATAATGTGGTCGTTTTGAGTGTTTCAATCGGTTAGATGCTAAACCAAGCCCGAGCTAGTGAATTATCTATCTATATAATAATTGAATACATCTCGGGTCGAATGAAGACCTTAGAGAGGGCCTCTAGGATCCGGATTTGTATATGGAGCTCCATATAGTTATCTATAAAAGCCTTTTTTTTCCTTCATTCTACATCAATCTTCATTCTTCCTTTAGAAGTCTTCAACTTTCATTCTCCATTCTTCCATCCGATTAATTTCAAGGTAATATTGAGTCATTTTTTTCTCAATCTTCAATTTTTCTTTTGATTTTCATCTTGGTTTCAAAGATTCTACTCCTGAATATTCTGATCATAAGGATTAGAAAGAAACAACCAATGTTCTTTATTTTGTTTTCAAAACTATGTATCTGTCGTTATACTTACAATGGGTCTGAATCAAACAATCTTCAGTTTATGTTCATAAACTTCAAACAATCAAACAATCTTCAGTTTTTTATATATAGATAGATTCTTGGTATATTCATTCTTAAAGATTTCGTTATTCATTCTTATAGGTAGAAATTATCGATTCCTGGTATATTAATTTTTGAAAACATTTCTGATTTCGATTCATGGTGTATGCAGATATCATCGATTGTAGTATAATTGTTTTTGTCTTCATTCTTATTCAATCTGTGATTCATTCTTATATGTAGATATCATCGATTATGGTAACTTTGTTTTTGTATTCAAGATTTTTTTTAATAATATATGTTCTCTATCTATTATACCACAGGATTTGATTTGAACATGCAAAGCCTATTATGTCTTATCATAATGGTTCTAAGTTCTTCAAGATACTGCATGATCCTTCGGTGATTGGATGGCCTGATCTGCTTGAATCTGAAGGTATTGCCATTGGCGAATATTGTGTATTTAGGTGGTGTTCAAATCAGCGCAGGCTCTTTGTTACTAAGATTGCACAACAAGAATTCATTGATTTTCAAGTTGGATATAGCCTTCGTCAATGTTTTTAATTTAAGTTATTTTAATTTTTGTATCTCGAATTTATGTTTAATGTTATTGAAATACTTCGATGTTTTTTGAAATTTTGATTAATGTCATTACATTTTTTTGACCAAATTTATTTCATTAATTCAGAATTAATGTTATTTATTTACAATAATAAGTGTTGACTGATGTTAATTTTATTTAATCTAGAATTTGAATATTAATCATTGTTATTTCTTTAGATTAATTTATATGTTGACCGGACTTAATGACATTTATTTTTTTAACAATTTACCGAATTTAGATTAGCATCATCATAATTGTTATTTAATGTTATTTTGATTGAATACATAATGTTCAGTAAAAAATGTTTATTTTTCCTATTAAATTAAAACTTGAAAGTCAACATATTGATTGTTTCTACAAAATTAAAAATTTAATGTCAATTTACCAAATAATTTTATTTAAATACAGAAAAAATTGACATTAAATAACGTCATTGATTATTATACAAAGTAAATATTTACATTAATGACTATGTTGACCGCAATAATGACATTTATTGGTTTTAGAGGCATCAAAGTTTTTCTTGTAAGGTATGATGCTCTTCTCTTGGTTTGTAGATAGTCCTGATTGAGGTTGATCTTCTACTTCAACAATAATCAGGTTGGATCTTCTAACATGTTCAACTTGTGCAACACTAGGAGTTTCAACACTTGTGTTGCCTTCTAAGAGTATCATCTTGAAATCTGTCTTGACTTGTTCCTCTGGCTTCTTTTGTTTCTTAGCAGCATGCTTTGATGTAGGCTTCTTTGCAGGATCAGCAGTTTCAGAAACTTCTGATGGCTTGAACTTTTCAGGATTTGATTTCTGCAAAGCCTTGAATCTTTTGAAGGTCTCATTCAAATCAACATCTTTCCATTTTGATAATTGAGCCTTTGTGCCATAGTCATTGGCTGCCAATTCATCTATCATTTGAGTTCTCTTCATCTTTCTGTCTTTTTCAGCAGTTTGTCTCCCTTGAATCAACTTTACTCTGTATGCAAATTTTTCAGATGAGAGATCTCTGAGAAAGTACTTCTTTGCTTTGTTGTTTTTCACAATCCAGTTCATTTATTGTTGCCTTTTATCTTTTTCAGCAATTTAGATTTGTTCTTAAGCAAGTCTCTCTTGTTCATCTAACTCTCTAAGCTCTTCTTCATATAATTTCAGCTTGGCTTCATAGCCAAAATCTTCTATTTCCTCTATCTTGTTCCATAACTCATCTTCTTTTGCCTTTCTCTCCACTTTCAGTAGCCTCTTTTCTAATTGTTCTGAACTAAAGACAATGGGTTCAGGGTTGAGAACTTCTGAACTATAAAGTTGCATATAATAATCATTTTTTTTTATTTTTACATATTGTGTGAAAAAAACTTGCAATAGTATTTAAAATATATGTATGGATAGAGCAAATGAGTAAAAAAATAGGCTTTGGGTACTCGGGGTGTATTCTGGTACCATTCACCAGGCAGTAAAACCGCCACGGGTAGGGTGGATGGGTTGGGTTTGCGCGTTGTAATCACCTAATGGAACGAGTGCTGCATTTGTGTGTTGCAAAGGAGAGGAGAGAGACCGGGTTCATTGGCTTCCACCCCTGGTTGAAGGCTTGTGTTTTAGGCTGCTGCCCCATTGACTAAGAAGGGGGCGGGTGCATCAGCTACATGGACCCCTTCCTTTCTGTTGTTGCCAGCGCTTTCCCGGGCCAAGCCATATAATTATTTATTAGAAAGTGCAGCAGTGGAGTGCATACGTTTCATGTGTTTTTGTTTGGGTGTTGGGCATGTGCCCACCCACCCTTATAATGAATGAATTGGGACAGGAAAAATCTTTCAACTTTTTAAAACATTTGTTACAAACCAACCAACTATAACTGGGCTGAATTTTATATAATGATGATTTTGGTTAAAATAGTTAAAGAATTAATCAAATAACATACTCAATACCCCATTTTTAACCATAATATATAACATACAACCATTTTCTTCCATCAATCTCAAACCTACACCAATGACCAATGCACTACATATGCTTCTATATTGTTACATATATTGTGAGGGTGTTTGATTCCTCACTAATAATCACAATATACAAGTACTATTTTTACACATTGTACAACCCATATTGCTAGACGTAACCTTAGCTGGCGGCTACAACGGACTTTCTGTAGGTATGCCGCAGCGCCAGCACGATGAAGACTGCTAAATTCGCGGCACTTAGACCAGCCAAAAGCCAAAAGAAGTAGTCGAGGTGCCCATAGTTTAGGTTGTCTGTTATCCACCCCGGGCTACCATCCCAAGTGCTAATGATCGTGACAATGGTCACGAGCAAGGCACTAGCATAGCTCCCGAGGGCAGTTATGGTTAGTTGGAGCGCGGCACACAAACTTCTCATCGAATCAGGAGCCTGTTCATAAAAAAACTCCAACTGCCCAATAAATGTGAAAACTTCGGCACACCCGATAAGAAAGTACTGTGGCACCTGCCAGAAAATAGACACTGGAACGCGCTCGTGTTCATAGTAATTGTTTCTTGAAACCATCTCCAGCCTAATGGCTTCAAGAACCCCAGCACAGACCATGCTGAAAATGGAAATGAAGAGGCCAGTCCCAATCCTTTGGAGTTGGGTCAGCCCATTTTGTTGACCCGTGAGTTTCCTGGCCATATGAACTATAACACAGTCATAGACAGGGACCCAGAATACTACACTGATGGTGTCGAAAATCCCGAGTGAAGCCGGTGGAATCTCGAAACCAGACTGGCCCACACGGGGGTCGAGAGTGGACCCTTGCAGCACAAAAAGGTTACTCACTTGTGAGTAAACGGTGAAGAACATGATACCTGTGGCCCATATTGGAAGCAACCGTAGCACTGCTTTCAGTTCCTCGACCTGACTCACTGAACAAAGCTTCCATGGGTCTATCGACTCGTTTGTATGATCTGAGGGTGCAATCACAGCTGCCTTATCCAAAAAACTGAAACTTAACAAGAAGTTGATAACTTTGGGGACTTTATTTTGACCCGTTTAAACTTTAGCCTTTACAAAGTTTGGCTCGCTACCCAACCCGCTCATCTTGCCACCTAACGTTCAATGAAACAATGATTAAAAGATTCAAGAAGTAATGACTTACATGAAATCTAAGGTGTGATTGATCTTTTTGGTATCTGAAGTCTCGTATAAGAGTGAACTATCAAGTGGCACCTCAATCTTTTTCTTCCTAAAAGAAGCAACCGCCACCTGGCAAAGGCGAGTGAGCGGGCTGCTACCTGGCAACTGGTTCCGATACAATTTAGTGCCCGAAACGAATGAAACGATAGCAATCCCCATAGCAATAGTAGGAACCGAGAACCCCCAACCCCACCCGATGTTGTCTTGAATCCAAACTAAAACAGAATGAGCCACAAGTGCACCGATGTTTATAACGAAGTAAAACCAATTAAAGAAAGAACTTTTTTGTTTTTCCTCAACTTTATCATGATCATCGAACTGGTCCGCACCATAAGACGAGACACAAGGTTTAATTCCACCGGTTCCTAGAGCCACGAGGTAGAGAGACGTGAAGCATAAGGCGACTTGAGTATCAGTTGCACTGCAAACATCTTTTTCATAACATGTTGGCTTTAGCCCCGGGACCGATGCTGATAGTGTTAACATCCCCATACCCTGTTATCACAAAATAGCATAACAAGATAAGTTGGCCAGGTAACAAGTCAAAACATGTACTTTTTTTAATGGGTCGTGTTGAGTTGACCCAAAACACTTTTTTGTTCAGACATTTTAGGTTTTTAACAAATAACAAGTATTTCAAATACGATTATAATACTGTACTTCACTAATGATATAATAAAGCCAAAACACTGTGGGACAATTTCTAACCCATTTGATCTGTTTCCTTTTCAGCTAACCTTCTGAACTTTACATGTTTGACATTTTAAAAAACAAAGACAACCCATATTGACCCATTCATATCATACTCACAATTGCATAGATAATTGAGAAGGTAGCAATCGTCCAATATCGACCAAGATAAGTATCAGCCACAAACGCTCCAATCAAGGGTGTAAGATAGCAAGTTCCAGTCCACGCTGAAAGATTTCTTGAAGCCGTTGCGCTATGTTCATTCAAATGATACTTAAAGTAGCGCACTAAATTGGAGCTCATTCCATAATAAGCCAATCTTTCACAACATTCATTGCCTATAAACATAACATCACAAATGAAATATAGTTCCACATACAAGTATATTCCATTTTTGAATGACCATATACACTGCTAACCAGTGAGATCAAGTAAACCGCAACTTTTGTACTCACCTAAAATGAAGCCACATGCCTTCCATGTTCCGGTTTTTCTCTTATCAGCCGGATTATTGAGATAATCAACAGTCCCATCTTTTGTATACATGTCACCATCATCCTGCTTTGATTCTAGTAAACTATACGCGTTTGATTCGGTATCAACTTCTTGATAGTCACCTGGAGATGACACTTTATTAAATATGTATATCCACAGCATGATCCAGGTCCACTAAATTGTCAAAATTTTTTTACAAGAACATCATATTTTCATCAAAGATTCAAACTTTAATATCCAATAAATAAAACCCAAATCCAGATATCCAATTTTACAGAAAAAACACACACACACATCTTCAGTTTATGACGATATTTAACATTTAAACTAGTAATTATCACGAATTACAAGATCTAATGTTGGTTTCAGCAAATCAGCAATTAATTACAAGGGGTTGACTAATGAATAATGATCAATAACATGACTAAAAAACTTGAAGTAATTGACATAAAAACAGCAATCAAACAATAAAGTAATAGACAGATAAAAGGTGATTTAAAGTTAAATTAAGATTACCCATATGAGAATTTCGCCTCATATCAAGTATCAGATGGTCAGTAGCTCTACTCTGGGTACTGTGAATGGTTCAAGAACACCTTCAGACACAGGTCAAATGGTATATTCAGTATTTATTTTGATTGAGAAATTGTCTTTGTGAGTTGGCATTTGAAAATTGGAATAAATAAATGATGGGGTCCTTTTCAGTATTTTGATGGTAAATGAAAAACTTTCCAGATCAAGATATGTGAAATCCAGAATGCCATTGATTAGAAATATGTATAAGATGAATTAAAAGTTGTATAGTTGTCTGTTATTTTGAACTATAGCCCTGGAAAAAGACTTCCATGATGAGACTTTACTCATCTTAAAAAATCTTTCAGGGGTTGCTGTGTAGTGTAGCCAATGGATCCATTCAAAAATGCACCTCATCCCCCACTTCCTTAAAACACAATAACAGCGCTGTCTCCGAAAACGACGAAAAAAATTTAGGTCTAAGGCAAAAAAAATTGGGCACAAAATTTTGTAAAGAAGAATGAATTAAAAAAAAATTGAATATGATGCTAGAACCAATACTTGAACTAAAATTGGGCACAATTTATTCCAAAACTCGGGTTCCCCCTCGACATTTTACCATGGAGGGGAGAGAACCTGTGACATACTAGCGGGCACGCAGGCCCAATATGAAACAAAACTAAACAGCAAGAAAGCTACACTAAGTCCAAGCTCAAGGCTTATAGTCTTCGTAATCCCAAGTAGCCTTTGTTGTTGTCGTCCCAATATATCCAATGTTCGAACAAACGAAGTGGCGCAATTAGGAGTTCACGGACCAAAGTAGTCTATTCAATTCCAATGCAGCCCACTTCCTATGATTCGGCCCACGTGAAGACCAAATAACATAATTCAAACCCCAAAATAACATCAACCATTAAACAATGAACCTGGACGCCATTCAGTCCAAATACATGACGAATCTGGACGCAGCTCACATCCAGATACATTCCAGCTCTGAATATCTTCACATACAAACCATTTCAACCTTGCAATCCACTTGTCTTCTTCCCTTCCCTTCTTTCATCGCAAAGTTTGCTTCTTTCATCGGAAAAGTTGCAGAGCTTGCATCCGATAGCCGCGAAGTTCCAGAGTTGTTTTTACTCTGTTTTTGTTCCTGATCGGAAATAAGCAAACCATATTCTTTAAAAAGTTTGGGCCCGTTTGAGGGTCGGGCCTGAGCCGGCGACCACCAGCCCATGCTCAGGGTCGGCCCTGCACTATAACATTCATAATGGGGCATTTTGTGGTATGTGGCATTTTAGTCACACATGAGTATTATGGGGCTTGAAATTAAAGAGGAATGTAGTGGTTTCAAGCCTCATAATGCCCCTTACAATGATTACTCATTTTTTTTAAATTTAAACAAAAAATATTTCAATAAACACATATAATAAAAATTACAATACCAAAAATAAAAATAAAAAAATAAAACACGAAACATGTAAAAGTACTAAAAAATAAAATAAAAGACTAAACAATCAAAATATAATACCTTTTCATTCGACGGTATAAATTCGAGTTACTCTATGTTTCGTACGATTTCTATTTTTAAAGCTATAATAAGCCACTTCTGATTGCTACACATCGACTGTGGGTCACGTAACACTTAAACTAATCCATTTGATGTTTAACGGCAACGCAACGCGCGCCAGTCTACTCACTTGTAATTATATATAGGTAACTTATCAATATATAAAAAGCCCAAAAATTAATATAACAACCCAATTAATAAAAAACCCAAACCATGTTGGGCCTTAAGGTTTTAAAAGCTAATATCTATCTCTTCCTTCTTCTTTTTTTTAGTAAAAACCTTAACCACCGGAGGAGCTGTATCTATATATTCCTTTTTTTCTTTTTCCTTTTCTTCTTCTTTATTATTTTTATTATTATTATTATTATTATTATTATTATTATTATTATTATTCCAAAAACTAATATTGCCGTTGGAAAGCATTGATTGGTCCATTCATTTTGATTTCGAGCGTAAAATGTACAATGGCCGATGCATTTTTGTTCCATAAACGCCGGTAGAGGCGGTGGTTGAGGGTGTTTTGGGGCGTGGATGAGGGGAATCACGCCCAAATCCTGCCCCATTACACCTGGTCTTATCATGGTTACGTTAAGCTTGGCTAGATGAGAATCCAACCTTGCATAGTACTACAGGCAGGCAGAGTCGTCGAACCGGTCTTGAGGATTTAAGTGTCTCAACCGTGACAAAAAAAGGCCTTAACAAATTATATAAAGAAATATTTTTTTAAACGACTATTAATGTTATATCAATAAACGTAGTAAAAGTATAGTATTATAATAACATATCGTAATAGGAGACCGATGATTCGTGAAGCTCTCACTACATTTTTTAAACGACAGTTAGCGTTATAACAATGATTTTCTTAATGTTTTTTATGTTATATTATTATCTAGATGAGATAATTAGATGGTTGGATATTTTGGATTATATATGGATCAAATAGGGTGCACTAAAAGTAATAAGGTTTTAGATAAACCTTCAATAGCCCAATACGTTTTAAGTTTTTTAATTTTTAAAGATGGCCCAATAAACTTTTCGTTTTCATATTTTTAAACACACACACACATATACACTAAAGATCAAATACAAATAAATATATCGTACAAAACATATGAAGCGAAGGAAAAAAAAAAGCACAGTTACATATTTGTAAATAACAACAAATTTTATTTAAAGTAATTATATGATTATGCTAGTTATATAATTAGTTTAGAGTAAATAATTCGATACAATACAAACTTATTTGTAATTAATCTACTGCATATAATTAGCGTAATTAAAATTATAACAAGCGTAATAATCGTTGAGGAGTAATCATAGTAAAGCAATAATTACTCTAGCGTATACAAAATTACTCTACTACATATAACTAGAGTAATTACGATAATTACACTAGTTATACAAAGTTACCAACTATAACTAGGCTGAATTTTATATAATGATGATTTTGGTTAAAATAGTTCAAGAATTAATCAAATAACATACTCAATACCCCATTTTTAACCATAATATATAACATACAACCATTTTCTTCCATCAATCTCAAACCTACACCAATGACCAATGCACTACATATGCTTCTATATTGTTACATATATTGTGAGGGTGTTTGATTCCTCACTAATAATCGCAATATACAAGTACTAGCTTTTATCCCGGGAGTGTCCCGGGGTTGAAATATCTAATATAACATAATAAAATATCTAATATGACAACATAATTAATGATTTGCCAATACATGATTAATGAATAATAATAATAATAATAATAATAATATTATTATTATTATTATTTATTTTAAACAAATTTCTGCCATAAGTTATCATATTCAAATATAAAAAAAAGGAATCACTGCCTATGAAGTTATGTTTATCATTTGTGATTTATTAGTAGAGTAACATATATTTGAAAACAAAACCCTACAAAAATAGTTGTTTTTTTCTCCGTTTTTATATAGCACTATGGTACCCGTTGAAAAGATAATAAAACGCTCGTTAATTTGGTGTAATTTTTTTCTTTAAAAAATCTCGTATATAAAAAACATTAACATTTAAAAAATATGGGAGGAAACATTAGAGAGAAAATTTAATTTTGTTTTTAAATTCTTATCTTTTCCTAAAATAATTATAATATATATAGATTTATTAAAAAACTCAAAAATTAAAAAATCCACGTGGCACATTCAAGGAGGGGTTAAGGCCTCCATTGAATGCCACATCATCAAAGTTCAATTCTTTTATTATAAGTTATAGATTATAGATTATTTTTACACATTGTACAACCCATATTGCTAGACGTAACCTTAGCTGGCGGCTACAACGGACTTTCTGTAGGTATGCCGCAGCGCCAGCACGATGAAGACTGCTAAATTCGCGGCACTTAGACCAGCCAAAAGCCAAAAGAAGTAGTCGAGGTGCCCATAGTTTAGGTTGTCTGTTATCCACCCCGGGCTACCATCCCAAGTGCTAATGATCGTGACAATGGTCACGAGCAAGGCACTAGCATAGCTCCCGAGGGCAGTTATGGTTAGTTGGAGCGCGGCACACAAACTTCTCATCGAATCAGGAGCCTGTTCATAAAAAAACTCTAACTGCCCAATAAATGTGAAAACTTCGGCACACCCGATAAGAAAGTACTGTGGCACCTGCCAGAAAATAGACATTGGAACGCGCTCGAGTTCATAGTAATTGTTTCTTGAAACCATCTCCAGCCTAATGGCTTCAAGAACCCCAGCACAGACCATGCTGAAAATGGAAATGAAGAGGCCAGTCCCGATCCGTTGGAGTTGGGTCAGCCCATTTTGTTGACCCGTGAGTTTCCTGGCCACAGGAACTATAACACAGTCATAGACAGGGACCCAGAATACTACACTGATGGTGTCGAAAATCCCAAGTGAAGCCGGTGGAATCTCGAAACCAGACTGGCCCACACGGGGGTCGAGAGTGGACCCTTGCAGCACAAAAAGGTTACTCACTTGTGAGTAAACGGTGAAGAACATGATACCTGTGGCCCATATTGGAAGCAACCGTAGCACTGCTTTCAGTTCCTCGACCTGACTCACTGAACAAAGCTTCCATGGGTCTATCGACTCGTTTGTATGATCTGAGGGTGCAATCACAGCTGCCTTATCCAAAAAACTGAAACTTAACAAGAAGTTGATAACTTTGTGGACTTTATTTTGACCCGTTTAAACTTTAGCCTTTACAAAGTTTGGCTCGCTACCCAACCCGCTCATCTTGCCACCTAACGTTCAATGAAACACTGATTAAAAGATTCAAGAAGTAATGACTTACACGAAATCTAAGGTGTGATTGATCTTTTTGGTATCTGAAGTCTCGTATAAGAGTGAACTATCAAGTGGCACCTCAATCTTTTTCTTCCTAAAAGAAGCAACAGCCACCTGGCAAAGGCGAGTGAGCGGGCTGCTACCTGGCAACTGGTTCCGATACAATTTAGTGCCCGAAAAGAATGAAACAATAGCAATCCCCATAGCAATAGTAGGAACCGAGAACCCCCAACCCCACCCGATGTTGTCTTGAATCCAAACTAAAACAGAATGAGCCACAAGTGCACCGATGTTTATAACGAAGTAAAACCAATTAAAGAAAGAACTTTTTTGTTTTTCCTCAACTTTATCATGATCATCGAACTGGTCCGCACCATAAGACGAGACACAAGGTTTAATTCCACCGGTTCCTAGAGCCACGAGGTAGAGAGACGTGAAGCATAAGGCGACTTGAGCATCAGTTGCACTGCAAACATCTTTTTCATAACATGTTGGCTTTAGCCCCGGGACCGATGCTGATAGTGTTAACATCCCCATACCCTGTTATCACAAGTCAAAACATGTAATTTTTTTAATGGGTCGTGTTGGGTTGACCCAAAACACTTTTTTGTTCAGACATTTTAGGTTTTTAACAAATAACAAGTATGTCAAATACGATTATAATACTGTACTTCACTAATGATATAATAAAGCCAAAACACTGTGGGACAATTTCTAACCCATTTGATCCGTTTCCTTTTTAGCTAACCTTCTGAACTTTACATGTTTGACAATTTAAAAAACAAACACAACCCATATTGACCCATTCATATCATACTCACAATTGCATAGATAATTGAGAAGGTAGCGATTGTCCAATATCGACCAAGATAAGTATCAGCCACAAACGCTCCAATCAAGGGTGTAAGATAGCAAGTTCCAGTCCACGTTGAAAGATTTCTTGAAGCCGTTGCACTATGTTCGTTCAAATGATACTTAAAGTACCGCACTAAATTGGAGCTCATTCCATAATAAGCCAATCTTTCACAACATTCATTGCCTATAAATATAAACACCACAAATGAATATAATTCCACATATTCCTTTTTTGGATGACCAATACACTGCTAACCAGTGAGACCAAGTAAACCGCAACTTTTGTACTAACCTAAAATGAAGCCACATGCCTTCCATGTTCCGGTTTTTCTCTTATCAGCCGGATTGTTGAGATAATCAACAGTCCCATCTTTTGTATACATGTCATCATCTTGCTTTGAATCTAGCAAACTATATGCGTTTGATTCGGTATCAACTTCTTCATAGTCACCTGAAGATGAAACTTTATCAAATATGTGTATGCACAGAATGATCCAGGTCAACTAAATTGTCAAAACATTTTACAAGAACATCATATTTTCATCAAAGATTCAAACTTTAATATACAATAAAAAAACCCAAATCCATATATCCAATTTTACACACACACAAAAAAAAAAAAACACCTTCAGTTTATGACGATATTTAACATTTAAACTAGTAATTAGCACAAATTACAAGATCTAATGTTGGTTTCAGCAATTAACTACAAGGGGTTGACTAATGAATAATGATCAATAACATGACTATAAAACTTGAAGCAATTAACATAAAAACAGCAATCAAACAATAATTTAATAAAGTAATAGACAGATAAAAGGTGATTTAAAGTTAAATTAAGATTACCCATATGAGAATTTGACCTCATTTCAAGTATAAAAAGAAGATTCAGATGGTCAGTAGCTCCACTATGGGTACTGTGAATGGTTCAAGAACACCTTCAGAAACAGGTCAAATGGTATATTCAGTATTTATTATTATTTTTTTGATTGAAAAATTGTCTTTGTGAGTTGGCATTTGAAAACTGAAATAAACAAAGGAATGATGGGGTCCTTTTCAGTATTGATGGTAAATGAAAAACTTTCCAGATCAAGATATGTGAAATCCAGAATGCCATTGATTAAAATATGTATAAGATGAATTGAAAGTTGTATAGTTGTCTGTTATTTTGAACTCTAGCCCTGGAAAAAGACTTCCATGATGAGACTTTACTACAGTAGCTTCTCCATCCCCCTTTCCCTCACAACCAATCACAACCACATATTACACAAAAATCATTACAGTTTCTCTCTCCTCCACTCACAACTACTTTCAACAAATACTAAAAAATAAATACACTTTCTTGTTTTCCCCAAAAGATTCCCAAGTAACCCCAATTATACCGATCAACAGTAGATTCCCCATTTTTCTTCACTCACAACCACTCACACTCACCCCATATAATTTTGGGGACATACTCACATAAAATGGGGGAGCTACTGTGAAGTGTAGCCAATGGATCCACCCAAAAATGCACCTCATCCCCCACTTCCTTAAAACACTATAAGAAGGGCCGTCTCCGAAAACGTTGAAAAAAAATTTAGGTCTCGGGTAAGAAAAAATTTGGGCTTAGAATTTTGTAAAAAATAATAAATTAAAAAAAAATTGAATATGGTGCTAGAGCCAAGACTTAAACTAAATTTGGGCACAAAATTTTATTCCGAAACTCGGGTTCCCCCCTCCTTGACATTTTACCATGGAGGGGGAGAACCAGTGACATACTAGCGGGCACACAGGCCCAATATGAAACAAAACTAAACAACAAGAAAGCTATACTAAGTCCAAGCTCAAGGCCTATAGTCTTCATGATCCCAAGTAGCCTTTGTTGTTGTCGTCCCAATATATCCAATGTTCGAACAAACGAAGTGACGCAATTATGAGTTCACGGACCAAAGTAGTCTATTCAATTCCAATGCAGCACACTTCCTATGATTCGGCCCACATGAAGACTAAATAACATAATACAAACCCTAAAATAACATCAATCATTACCCAGTCCATTAAACAATGAACCTGGACGGCGACGCCATTCAGTCCAAATACATGACGAATCTAGGCACAGTTCACGTCCACATACATTTCAGCTCCAGATATCTTCACATACAAACCATTTCAACCTTGCAACCCACTTGTCTTCTTCCCTTCCCTTCTTTCATCGGAAAAGTTGTAGAGCTTGCATCCGGTAGCCGCGAAGTTCCAGAGTTGTTTTTACTCGGTTTTCGTTCTTGATCTGAAATAAGCAAACCGTATTCTTTAAAAAGTTCAGGCCCGTTTGAGGGTCGGGCCCTGAGCCGGCGACCACCCGGCCCATGTTAAGGGCCGACCCTGCACTATCACATTCATAATGGGGCATTTTGTGTTATGTGGCATTTTAGTCACACATGAGTATTATGGGGCTTGAAATTAAAGAGGAGTGTAGTGGTTTCAAGCCTCACAATGCCCTTTAAAATGATTACTCATTTTTTTTTCAAATTTAAAACAAAAAATATTACATTAAACACATATAATAAAAATTACAATACCATAAATTAAAATAAAAAAATAAAACACGAAACATGTAAAAGTACTAAAAAAATAAAATAAAAGACGAAACAATCAAAATATAATACATTTTCATTCGACGATATAAATTCGAGTTATTCTATGTTTCGTACGATTTCTATTTTTAAAGCTATAATAAGCCACTTCTGATTGCTACACGTCGGTTGTAGGTCACGTAACACTTAAACTAATCCATTCGATGTTTTCAATATAACGGCAATGCAACACGCGCCAGTCTACTCACTTGTAATTATATATAGGTAACTTGTCAATATATAAAAAGCCCAAAATTTACTATAACAGCCCAATTAGTAAAGATATGGAAATATTTAAGTTAGAAGGTAGAGATGAATAAAGATATCGGTTTCACGTAACACTTGAAATGTTTTGATTTTTTTTAATTTAGAAGGTAGAGATGAATAAAAGATATGGAAATATTTGTTAATATTGTTGGTAAAAACGGAGGGGAAAGTAGTTAATGAGGTCATATTCAATGTGAGATGGCTCAAGTTACCAGGTGGAAATCTATAAGTTTTTAAGATTTTTAATTTGGTATCATGTATAATATTTAAGCCCTAACGTGTATATGATTTTCAATTCGGTAATGTTTTCAATTCCTGCTTTTTTTTTTCTTGGTCCGGAGACGCATTATACAACTATATTGATTTGATTATATATGTCAATTGTAGAGCCATAATGCACGATACATTAATACATGTTACTTATACATGCAAAATATATGTGGTGGTTAAATCTTGGGTAACAACCTATTTTTCACAAATGGGTTAAAGAGATATTTATTTAACAACTAAAAACCATTTAACTTGGTTGTTTCATTAAAAGTTACTCATAAAGTTTTATAAAACATATAAAAACAATATTACCAGTAATGACAATATTATATTTACCGGTAATGACAACATGGCTTAATTTTTTGTCGTCTTCTCAACTAAGTTTAGTAGTTTGTTACCTAAATTAATAGTTTGTTTATATTTATTTTCTACAAGTTCAAGAACCATCTTAAAAATAAAATCCATTAACAATATGTTTACTAGATCTTGCACACATTTAAAATCAAATACTACACAATATATCATGAGAGGATCGATAAACTAACAGTAACGAGTATCGCGCTACAAATTGTCTCCCCACATCAACACGCGGGTTCCTTACTAGTTTTACATAACATATATCTATATTAATATGGACTTATAAGTAATTCGGTCGTTTCTAAATAATGTGGTCGTTTTGAGTGTTTCAATCGGTTAGATGCTGAACCAAGCCCGAGCTAGTGAATTTTATATATATAAGTTTCTATTTTCAAGACCCATTTTAACCAGTCACACATAACATCCGAAATCCGGGGACGACACGGGTTTCATCCACTAAAAAAACTTAACACATAGTCAGAGAATATGAAATAAATGATTAGAGGTGCACATACATGAATATGAGTTCAATTTGGTTCAGGTTGGAATTGAACTAGTTTTGGTTTGGGCCAATTTTGGTCAAAATCAGTTTTTGTTAGAATCGGTTTGGACTGGAATTGGTTTTTTAGAGGGGGAAATGATTAGTTCGCTTGGGTTTGAAACCGGGTTCTAACCGCTTTGGTTCGGATTTAAACGGTTGCAAAAATCGACTTAAACAACATGAATTCTTGGTTACTAGTAAGCTTCATTCACTAAAGGGCTTTTGGTCTAGTGGTATCAACATGTTGCATAAGACACCGTCTTTTTAAACGACGAGGGTTCAAATCTCATTAGTGTGTTAAAACAATAAAAGATAATGCAATAGTACATGATTTGAGAAACAATTAAATTGGTCCATTGGGCCAATAAACCAAAATAAGATATACTGCTAACTTAACGTTGACTTCACAAAAACCTGCCGACCATCTTATGGAAATGACTTCGAATACAATAAATCAAGAGATAATAGAACTAAGTCACTAACAGAGAAATATTAGTCCATACGACACATTTGGAATCTGCCAAGAGAATGATAATCTAAGTTAAGTTTTAATACTTTATATCATTGCTAAAGACATGAAATGTGATCTAGAAATCACATGCCATAGAAGATTAGATCAATGACAATCGATAAACATTGACGAACAAAAGAAACTAGTTCATGCACAATGACAACACGATCTTTTATGGCGTTGTAAGCTTACCAATAGCCAACACAGAGTATGCTCTAAGAGATCAAGAAATGAACTTGATGTATAAAAGTAAAAGAAGAAAAAAATAGCGTAAACCCAAAATGCATTTTCATAGTCGAAGAACCTACCAAGGCCAATCAGATTTTGTTGATGTACATCGGAAGACGATGCATTATGAGTATGATGTAACAAGTATGCGATAAAAATGGCATATACTAATGAAATACAGTACAATATTACAGATTAAAGGTGACAATTGCAAACACAATCGAACACATGACATGGATACAACACAAATAAAACAGAACTTTGGGTTGCTATCTCTAACCTGATTCATAAGCATGTTTAGATTGACATGTTTAATCCATTTAGTTAACACGGATCCCCAAATAAACATATGAAAAGTCAAGCCACAAAATAAATATTTGAAAAGTCAAGGCATCCAAAATAAACATCAACTCAACTTCCATCAAATGAACATATCCTCTTTGTGCAAAAATGTCAACCTCATGGCGTTTTTTTTGTGTGGATCCGCCGACCACATGGACACCTTAGGGACTTGACATGTGACATCTTTAGGCGAACATGTTCTGGCGACCGTTGAAATTTTTTAAATTGTGAAAAAAAAACTTATCCATACTTAATATATAAGTAACTAGTTACGTCATGCGTCACATTTGCATGAGTCACAAAAGATTCTTTTTCTCGTTTTTTTCTTAGTTTTTTTTCTTATTTAGAAAAGTTAATTAAAAAACACAATCACGTCTTCTTTTACTTTAAGTACTCAATTATACCAAACATAGCTTATCCTAAAATATCGTTTTATAATTACTAAATGCCCATTACCAACTATTTAATATTTCATTTATTCAACATGTGTAATATGTTTATAATCTACTTTCAAAATAAAATACTCGGTAGTACCCACCCGATATCAATGACCGCGGACTGACCTCCAACCGCACGTGGTAGGTGGCCTATGGCCTAACGACACTAGACGTTTATCTTTACTAATATGGTGTGAATGCAAGTCATAAAAAGTAGACATTAGGTAGATTGTAAGGACTAAATTTTAAAACATAAGTGTTATGTTAAAAGAAGTTAGTAGCCACCTACTACTGGTTCGGCAATTTAAAAGTCATGTTCGCCAAACATCTTAATAGAACTTTATCATCCTCAAATTTAACTATAAAATTGACTAAGAGACAAACTTTTCATTTATATGTTTCAAAAAAATACTCGTAAAAGATAAAATCTCAATTGACCTAACATATGTTATGATGTTGTCAGGTACCTGATTTCCACTACATCGTTGATTGGTCACCAAATCCATCTATCATTCTCTTATTTTGTAAAAATACTACTCGTACATTTTTAAAGTTATTTTGAACAACTTTATCTCTTTAAATGTTAACCTTTTTCCCGTAAATCTACCGTAATCATATATTTGAAATGTAATAAAATTTGACTATTAACAAACAAAATAATAGAAAAACAAGAGCGTATAAAAAACAAATAAAAATGTAACGTGTGATATCAATAAATGAAAAAAGTATTTTTGGATTGTAAACTTTTTTCCTTACAGAAAAATACTTATTTAAGAATTATAAAGTATAATTTGATGGACACTTCATATTCTAGGTATGGGTGTGGTTTGGTCAAGGGTAGCTTTGATCTTGCTTCAATACAACAAGGCTTCGTTGTACACTTGTACCAATGCCGGCAACTCCTAGCACCCATCTTTTTTTTTAACGGCAAACTTTATTTCATTAAACGCCCAAATTATTTACAACTATTCTATAAGCGAGACGCTTGATAGAACAAGGTACCCATGCTACACCTAACAATTACACATCAAAAACTTTCCTAGCACCCATCTTCATAAGCAATTTCAAAATATAATTAAGTACCAACTAAATGAACAAATAACAATAGTAAAAGAAAAAAAAAATAGTTAACTAATCAATTAATTAATATATTTTGTTTGAACGAATCCTGAACACCAGGGACGAAGCTTGAAAATCCGGACTGGGGGTCAGAAGTATATAATTAATTTTTCTTATAAAAAAACGGGGGTCGAAACCGTATATATTAAAAAATTTCTATATGAATACTATATAATCGGAACTTCTGAACGAAAATTCAAGAGAATCGGCCGTCTCCGCCCGCCCCAAGGAAGCTACACCATTGCTGAACACCGTCTAACCTTTGAGAATATACATACTCTCTATACATTTCTTAGTGTAAAGAAAGTTGTCCCATTTTTTCCGTACGCCACATGAGTTTCTCCTATTCTATCCAATTACCCTATATTTCCCCATTTTGTAGAGAAGTGTCTAGGAGCATCCACAATGCACATCTCAACAAATCACTCTAAAGTGCTACGTTACTATGCCACATCATTTCAAACCATAACCTATTTTTTCTCTTAAACTATAAATAATTTCAAACCTTCACCTCATCACCTACTTTTTCTTTTACTTAATTTATACCCCAAACACAAAAACCTTTTTTTAATTAATCATTACAATACAATACAAGTGGCGGGGCCCACATGTGTGCAATCGGACTGTCTGCTCAAGCGGACCTCACCTCCACCAAACCACTCCTCCAGTGATTTTTTTTGTGTTGGTCTGTTCGGTGGAAGCAAACCATCTGTTTACTCCCATTGTGGATGCTCAAAGGATTCATCATTCTAGCTCATAATTCATTTTAGCTTTAAAAAAATAACAATATATATGTATGTGTGTATATATATATATAGAAAGAGAGAGAGAAAGAATCCTGTAGGAAAATTGGTTTTCGTGAGAAATGTGAGAAGGATTAAGAATTGACATGTAGCCATCATGTTTTGAATTTAGGAATGATATTTTGGGTTGTTTAATTTGGCTTGAAAAACACTAAACACAACAATTAATAACACAATGCAATATATTATAGTCATTAAATTTAAAACACAGCTAAAACACTCTAGCTAATACTTAAAACATGCTACTTAATGTTATTGGCATGATGTTTTAAGTTTTAAGCGCCTAAACTACATTGTTTTTGGTTTTTAATTGTTATGTTTGGTGTTTTCCAGACAAAACAATCCAAAACATCTTGAATAAGTAAAAAAATGATGCATACATACCAATTTTTAATTCATCTCATACTTCTCACAAAAACCTATTTTCCTACAGGATCCCTACCCTAGTTTTAATTGGTGTAGTTTCTATTTTGTATATTGGTTTATGTAATATTTAGAAGAGTTAATTGCCATTTTCGTCCCTGTAGTTTTGGAGAAATTGCTATATTAGTCAAAATCAAAATTGTGTGCAATATCCGTCTCCAACATTTCTTAAAATGTGCGATTAGTCCAAAATCCTAAGAACGTTAAATTTGATTGTTAACTTTGGACTGATCTAGCAATTTCTCAAAACCATAAGGATGAAAATGGCAATTCCACATTTATATTTTCTTTTTCATATTTTTTTAATTAAATAACTTTTTATACATTTTTATCATAACGTTTTCTCTCTCATTCACTCACAACTATTTTCAACAATATTAAATAATAAATGGAGAGGAACAGTAATTCCACATTTGTATTTTTTTTTTCATATTTTTACCTTTTCAAAAAACTAAACAAAAGAATTATTATATTATACAACATATACATATATAAGAGCATTCACAACCCACACCATATCTCCATCCATCAAATTACACTAAAAATCACAATATTTTCTCTATTATTTTCAAATCCCACAAACTTTAAACACACTCTGATCGAAGGTGTAAAGTAGTATTTTTTTTTCGTGTCATTTGATGTTTCAATTTGTTATCATTACTCATGAGTTATATTCCCCTTCTATTAAAAAATCTCCACCATCACTAACCCCCATCTGCCCCCATCACCACCTTAGCTATTGACACAAATCGTAAAGAGAAAGAGAGAGAGAGAGAGATATTAAGAGAGAAAGAGAGAGAGAGAATTGAAACATTACCAAGACCCAGAGAGACCGGATGAGAGAAGGGAGATGGGGGAGAGCCAGTGATCTCCGATGGTGAAGGTTGTGGCAACGGGTTGTTTCTCTGTTCATCTGTATATTTGAGGGGACACTACTTCTCTCCATTTATTTTTTAATATCTTTGAAAGTGGGTGTGAGTGAATGAGAGAGAAAATGTAATGATAAAAAATATTATTTAACTAAAATATATGAAAAAGAAAATACAATGTGGAATTGCCATTTTCATCTCTGTGGTTTTGAGAAATCGTTAGATCAGTCCAAAGTTAACAATCAAATTTAACGTCGTTAGGATTTTGGACTTATCTAGCACATTTTAAGAAACTTTGGGGATGGATATAACGTACATAATTTTGGACTGATCTAGCAATTTCTCCAAATTAAATCACAGGAACGAAAATAGCAATTAACTCTATTTAGAATTAGGTTATGTAGTTTTAATGGTGTAGCTTTTCCACAACAATGTTGGCGAATCATGTGACCGGGTTTCACCCATATTACATTAGAAATCAAAATACATTTATTGTTATTATTGTTTTGCGATAGCACTAGCTACAATAATTTATAGGTTTTTGAGGTCACATAGCTATATGATTTATGTGCGAAATTTGTATTGTGTTAGTAATCACTTTAGACTTTGAATAGATGAACAAGATACACTATAAAGTTTTCGGATAAATTATTTAAAAGTGACACTAGCTCATAGTTTTATGCGAGTTGGACGTATACCTGTTTTTCCCCATATATGGTGGACATGTTGGTTAGGGGAGGTTGTTAGCTAAAATCTCGGTCGTGATAAAATGTCATGCACAAGTCGGAAGTTTTATCCTAGTCGGCCTTTGGGCAATGAGTTTCTTCTTGAATTAGTGGCAGACTGAGTTACGAGCGTTGTCTGCAATTATAGACGTGAGTGTCTTTTGCCTATGGATGTACCTAGGTGGTTTAGCTTTATTGAACATTAAACAAATATCAATGTTATTTTATTGAAATTTACTTTGATGATATAATTAACCTTATATACAACTGTTATATACGGAACTTTGTTTAACAAATAAAATTTATTAATTGATTCTTTGAGAATTCTATTAGTAAAACTTAATATTTTATTAGATACAAAACTCAAATAAAGAGAACTTGCGGACCAAAAGTAATGTTACCACTGTCTTACCATAAACGTCTTATTTTTTTTTAAAACTATCAGCTTCAGAGAAATGTAACATTTTAGAAAACTCCATAATATAAACAACGATAAAATTGATGCATAACGACTTAGTGTAGATTCTAAGGAAGAAATCGATCAACTGAAATTAAAGCAAACATATTATTGTTATTATTCATAAGTAAAAAATATAAACACCATCTGTATTATCTGTTTATCATCGATCTTCTAAGTATCCACCTACCAGGTTAAAAAGGACATTTGAGCAAATACACATATCTCCTAAATTCCTATATAAGGTTTGTGTTCCATTTGTCACACCACAAAAAAACACACCACTTGCAATTATCTAAGAGCTAGAGATGGCATCGACATGGTTGCAAGTCGTGGCGCTAATGGTGGTCTTGGTGGCTTGGGCTTTCCCAGCAACAATCGAGTGTCGCATTCGCAATTACAAATTTAATGTATGTATTTCTTTTACCGAGACATGTTCAAAAGATATATTCAGAATGAGTGTTTAGTAGAGTTAATAATAATGTGTTTATTTAATAATGTATGCAGGTGGTAATGACTAATACCACAAGACTATGTAAAAGCAAGCCAATAGTAACTGTTAATGGCCGTTTTCCAGGCCCGACAATAGTTGCTAGGGAGGATGACACCGTGACAGTCAAAGTTGTCAACCATGTTAAATATAACGTTAGCATCCACTGGTTAGTTCAAAACTTGTTATCTCTCTTAGTGTTCACATTAAAAAAAAAAAAAAAAACTCATGAAGGTTTTAAGGTTTAATAATAATTACATGATGTGTAATTTTAATAACAGGCATGGTGTACGACAACTGAGAACCGGATGGGCTGATGGTCCTGCATACATAACACAATGCCCGATTCAACCAGGAGGAACCTTTCTATACAAGTTCACTTTAACGGGTCAACGAGGTACACTTTGGTGGCATGCACACGTCTTGTGGTTAAGAGCCACGGTTCATGGCGCCATTGTCATCTTGCCTAAACCTGGAGTCCCATACCCTTTTCCCAAACCCAATAAAGAAGTTGTGGTTGTCCTAGGTAATGCTTTTCATTTTTTCTATCTATTAACTCTAAAATAAATATAAACTTTATAAATGATGTGATATGTTTGCCTATGAAAAATACAGGAGAGTGGTGGAAATCAGATACCGAAGCTGTAATTAACCAAGCACAAAAATTAGGACAAGCACCTAACGTTTCTGACGCTCACACCATAAACGGGAATCCTGGACCTATTGCAAATTGCTTAGCAAATGGTAAATAAACTACTTTGTTCTTTTAGTTTATTTCATTTGATGAAAGTATTATTTTTAGTTTGACTATAAATTATGTTCACTAAATCAGGAGGGTTCAAGTTACATGTGGATGAAGGGAAAACATACATGTTAAGAATAGTCAACGCTGCAGTCAATGAAGAGCTTTTCTTTAGGATTGCAGACCACAAACTCACAGTTGTTGAGGTTGATGCTGTCTATGTCAAACCATTCACAACTGACACTATTCTTATTGCACCAGGCCAGACAACAAATGCAATTATCACAACCACCCAAAAATTTGGCAAGTACCTAGTGGCGGTTTCCCCATTCATGGATGTGTCGATTGCCGTTGACAATTTGACAGCCACCGCCTTCCTTCATTACTCAAGTGTTGTAACTTCGACAATCACCAAACTTGTTGCCCCACCACCACAAAATTCAACTTCGATAGCCAACAATTTCATAAACTCCCTTAGGAGCTTGAATTCCGCAACATATCCTGCCAAAGTCCCATTAACCGTTGATCATTCTTTGTTTTTCACAATCGGACTAGGAATGAATCCTTGCAAAACTTGTGTCAATGGTAGTAGAATAGTGGCAGACATTAATAATATCACATTTGTCATGCCAACAATCGCTCTTTTACAAGCACATTACTTCAATATAAGCGGCGTTTTTACAGACGATTTCCCTAGCAAACCATTGATGCCATATAACTATACAGGCACACAACCAAAGAACTTAGCAAAAAACAAAGGTACGAAGCTATATCGCCTTTCATATAACTCTACCGTGCAACTAGTTTTGCAAGACACCGGAATGATCACCCCTGAAAGTCATCCTGTGCATTTGCATGGGTTCAACTTTTTTGTTGTGGGAAGAGGCATTGGGAACTTTAACCCAAATAAAGATCCAAAAAACTTCAATCTTGTTGACCCAGTTGAAAGAAATACCGTTGGTGTCCCAACAGGCGGTTGGATTGCTATAAGATTCAGGGCGGATAATCCAGGTATAAAACATTAAAATTTCTTAGATCATATCTAAAAACCATCTTTTGAATTCTATATTTATGTTCATATACAATTATCATTTTTGTAAAAGTCTTGGTTTAATTTGATCAGGTGTTTGGTTTATGCATTGTCATCTTGAAGTTCACACAACATGGGGACTCAAAATGGCATTTGTTGTGGACAATGGAAAAGGGTCGCTTCAATCTGTTATCCCACCTCCAAATGACCTCCCCAAGTGTTGAGCCTGTTTTATAATGATTTTTGAATATGGAGTTCTTTTGGGTAGCCTATTCTAAATGGGCTTCTTACAGCTAAATAAATCAAGCACTATTAATCTTGTTCTTTTTTTAGGTTTTTAATTGAAGCTCTTTTTTTTGTTGTTGTTTTTGTTTCATTTTTTGTTTGAACTTTGAAGTACGTAGGCGATTTGTGTGGTTGTAATTATATATATTTACATGAAATTAAATCTCAAGAGGGACTTTGAATATACTGAGTGTTTGATCAAGAAACTGCATCTATCAATTAGTATTATGTACAATCTGTAAGTGCATTATTTGTAAGTCCCTAGCAAGTGATAGGTCTTTATAGGTCGTTGGCTAGGTTAATCGAGTGGTTTATGGCTCGTAATCATACTAGCCTGGTCCAAGGGGGAGTCTGTTAGTGCATGATGTCCCTAGGCTAGTATATTAGATGTTTGGACGGTTTCTAGGGTGTTTGGGTGTGCTTGGATGTCGTTTTGGCTTGTTTGGAAGTGTCGCACGAGTCGAGAATATTGTGGACGATTACAAATTGTACTCGTCCAAAATCAGGCCATTTTTGGACGAGTACAAGTTGTACTCGTCCATAATCAGTCAATTTTGCACGAGTAGACTTTCTACTCGTGTGATTTTTGGCAGTTTTGCACGAGTACAATCCTCTACTCGTGCGTAATTTTGTCTACTCGTGTCTAAGGCCCTGGACGAGTAGAACAGGTATAAAAGCTTCCAACCTTTGCCCTAATCATCAGTTGTCACCTCACACACTCTCCAAACACCCTTCCCCAGGTCTGAAAGTCTGAGATGATCATTGTAAACACCCGAGCTCTGTTTTAGTGATTAATCATAAAGCTTTTGACCCATTTGTGTGTGTTGATTACTCATTTATCATTGTTTCAAGTTTGTTTCTGTTATCTAAACATATTCAGAGGTTTCCGCACTCTGGATATCAAACTAGTGATTGTCGGGTGACCCGCCAAAGTTTTAAAATGTTGCCACCGCTAGAATTGTGGCAATTTTTATCTTTTATGTTTTCTTTACGATTTAGGCATTTTTTCTTTTCCTATCGATTTGCCACAAAAAATAAAAGATTGCAAAATTTCTTACTGCTTACTTACCGTGTCAATGAAATTATGCATAATTCGTGTGAAATGTAAATACGCTTAATTTGTGTTTTTGGTGTGTAATTGGTTGCTAATTTTGCTACCATTTTCTAGTAGCAAATTGTGGTAGCAATTACCCAGTTTTCTAGTAGTGATAAGGCTGCAAACGAGCTGAGTCGAGCCCCAGCTCAACCAGGCTTGAGCTCGATTAACTTATGAGAGCTCGAGCTCAGCTCGGCCTTGGCTCTTTAAATAAATTATTTAATATATTAAATAAAAATAATATTAATAATAGGCTCATTTAGGCTCGCGAGCTCGATAATTGAAGCTTGGTCTCGGCTCTTTTACTAAACAACTTTAAATGAGAGGTAAGTATTATTAAATATTAATAAAACTAATATTACACTAAGGTGCAACAAGCCTTGCGAGCTCCACATGACAAGCTCGAGCTCGGGCTCCATAAGGTTCAACCCATTTCGAGCTTTTTCTCGACCAATCTCGAGTAGCTCATGATTCGCTCATGATGAATCGCTTTGATTAGCCATTTTTTTTTCTTATAATGACTATGTTTGACCTAGAATACCCTATTATATCCTAAGCTTCATATAACTTTAAATAGTCAATATAACTAACAACGGTCCATAAGGACACAATTTATATACAACCCTAAATAATCATATTTAGCAATTAATGGGCCTATTATATCCAAAGTTAACTAGTTTATTCATTACAAAAGATCTAAATTGGTAGCAATAACCTATAACTGGCCATCGTTAACTCTAATTGACCATAACTCGAACCACTTGACCACCAATGACCTTAATTAACCATCAACGACTATATTTTCCTTTTCCATAGCCTAATTAATCAATAATAACCCTAACTAACCGTAAACAAATAATGACCTAGGAATTTAGTCCTGAAGGCCACTTAGCTTATAGTGTGTGTATTTAATAGGTATCCAATATATTTACATATTATATAATTTTAAATATGTGTAGGTATTTATTTTACAACTCATTTTTAGAAAAATAAAATACACAATTATTTATTTATTTACTTGTATCAAATATCTACACATATTTTACATTTTTAAATATGTCTAAGTGTGTATTTCGCCATGTCATTTACAAAAGTAAATAGAAATTAAATTATTTAATTTATATATTACCATTATCTACACAATAATGTATTTTTACTACGTGTAGGTATTTATTTTGCCACGTAATTAAATAAAACAAAATTTTATTTACCTAATTTATCTACAAATTTTTTTACAAATATTATGCGTTGGTGAAGATAATCAACTACCCACACATATATTAATTTTCACATATGTGTAGATAATTTACCTACACATAACAAAAATTGGTCACATCTATAGGTAATTTAACATTTAATTGATTGTTAATTTTAGTGGGAAATTTTCCCACCATTGTCAAGTGTAGCTAATACATATTACCAACATCTATTAAGTGTTAGTTATCACAAAAATATTTTTTCAACCATTACCCACACATATATAAATATGTGTAGGTATTTACCCACGCATTCGCATGTGTAGGTAAATTATGTGTGGGTAAACACCCCAATTTCTTGTAGTGCGAACTCCAAAGTACGATTGAAAGGCTGTCTGAAAACCAACAGACCCTTACTTGTGATCTTGCTAATTGCATAACCATCAATGAAGTTTTGAGAGCAAATGAAATGGAGTTTAAAAACTTAAATGCAATTTTAATGAAAGAAAATTCTGAGCTTTCTAAACCTCTTGAGGAAATAAAGAAAGAATTAGCGCAAACAAAATCTGATTATGAAAGAGCCCAACATAAGCTAGATGGTTTTCAGTTTGCAAAGTTTGTGCTAAGTAAAAATGATATAGATCTTAAAAACCAGTCTCGGCAAAGAGAAAATCAAGGACTTGGTTACAATAAACGTTCTGTAAATAGACGGAAAGTGAAATTGAAACCAAAGGCCTTACCGGAGGCAGACCTTGAGGATTCTAATAAAGAATCCCAGGAAACTGAGAAGGCTCAATCAGGTTCACATAGCTCTATTAAAAATCACATTTTGTGTGAGCCTGAGCCGGAAAAGAAGCATTTTCAGTTTCTTGAAGGCACGGAAGGGCTGTACATGTTGGTGGGACCTGACAAATTGTTTTCTGATAAAGAGTTTCCTATTAAAAATGTTGATCAATCCTTAATTAAACATATTTTTGAGGAAATACCAGTTACTGAAGCTCAGATTAGAAAACTAGTTGATCAAAAGAAACATGTTGAACACAAACCCACCAAACATGTGAATCAAAATAATCGGTCTGGGAAAAATCAAAAGGGTCCGAAGATCAATGAACTTAAGCCCATCAAATCGAAAGGTACTGATCAGATGAGACATTCTCTTCAAAACCATCAAAGAAATTTTTCACCAAGATCATCTGATTATGATTCATATCCGAGTACCTCTCGATTTAGAAGCTCACAAGGGAGCTGTAGCCCTAGATTTTCTCAGGTTAGCTCGAGACAGTCATGGTATGAACCTCAGTACTATGAAGAGTGGAAGTCATGCTATGAATGTAACGAGGTTGGACACTTGATTGCTAATTGTCCCTATCTGAGAAAATTAAAGGGCAAAGCACTTAAGCCTCCTAAATACAACAACCAAAGATACAAGTCACCTGAACAACCCAAAGATACAAGTCACCTGAACAACAAGTTCAGGTGACACCAAAGACTGTGAAAAAGAAACAAAAGGTTGTTGTTGATGATGCAAAGCCTAAAGCTGATCAGACATCAAGCTGAAAGGCTCCACCTAAGGTTGCAAAACCCAAGGGAGGCCCAAAAGCAGGTCCAAAGACTAACCAAAGGGCAAGGCCACCGGCTGACCCAAATGTGAAGTCTCAGGTACCACCCAAATCTGTCAAGCAAAGACCTGTGAAGGCTAAGCATGACCAGATTTGGAAGCTAAAAGCAGCTGAAGCACCATCTGCGAGCTTATCTGCTTCATTAGCACCATCTACATCAACTGCTGTTGATGAGAAAACACCTACCCCTCATGGTAGACTGCTGTTGATGAGAAAACACCTACCCCTCATGGTAGATGGATGGAGCTACCTATGATTGATGACTTAGGCCGACCAGAGATGGTCAAGGCCTGGGTCCCCCTCGAGAACTAATCTTTGAAGAAGTGTGCAGGATGTTCTAGGAGGAACTATCAGCAGTCATATTTGATTGTTGACAGTGGGGCATCTTAGCACAAAATAGGTGTCATATCGCTCCAGTAAATTTATCAGAATATCTTTGGAGGATATGTAACCTTAGACAATCAAGGAGGGGATTTGTTATCGAAGAAGAAGAAAGAAGAGAAAATGCTCGATGAGAATAATTCAAGACCCAGTGTTTTGACTTAACAACGGATGTCAGTAATGAATAAGAGTGGACTGGGTGATTGCTGTAGAACGGTTCCTTCATTATCTAAAGGGTTACCGACCAAAGGTCTATGGTACCCTAATGGCGATAAGCTAGATCTCGTTGACTTTAGTGAATTTATCAATGGTCGTTACAATATTGAAGCTGGATCTGCAATGGGTGGATATCAGTTCTTGGGAGGTCGTCACATGTGTTTCCTGCAACCTGCGAAGCCGAATCATGTAGCTACATTGAGGTGCTGTTTCCAGGTTTATCTTTGGATACTTCTACACACATGCTCGACTACGGTTTGCGTTTTCTTATCACCTCCATCTCCTTATTAATAGTGTAACTTCCATAACAATCACTAAGGATCCCGTGATTATTTATGTTCACACTGACTACCGAATTGCCAAAATTTTTACCAAATCACTTGACAAATTTAAATTTGACTATCTTTGAAAGGTAAATGGCATTTTGGGAAAATCTGAGTAAACCACATCGGAAAATCAGTTTTTGTAAATATTTTTCTTCAAAAACTTTGAAAAATCCAAAAATATTGTCTTTTCGTAAATTTTTAGATTTTTAGGGGGAGAAAAATCAGAAAAATACAAAAATATCTGAAAAATCCAAAAAAAAAAATTGAAATGAGAAAAATAAAAATCGAGTTTCTTTGGTGAAATAGGGAAAATGATATCAACTTATCAGTTAGACTATCTGAATCCTTAACATTTTAAAAGACTTGGAATCGATAAGTAGCCTCTACAATGATGTGTTAGTAGGCTCGAAATCATTTCCAAGCTCGGCACGGTGATATAAACATAAATCAACTGAGCATTGTGTGGATTAACGTCGCGTTGGCATATGGTCTAAAAACCTAAATCTCGTTGATAGGATGCCAAAATCCGAGGTTTTTTGGTCTTTAAGAGGTTGGTACATCCGGGGTGAACTGGACGTCTCTCAGAATAAAAATGGTGTGACATAAGTGATGTACGTTGGGTTCGCAGCCTACAACTGAGACACCTCTTTGCCATTCCAAAGAAAAAGAAAAAAAATAGAATAAATTCTGATAAGGAGACATCTGGGAATCCTTTAAGAGCAAAAAGATCATGAATGCCAAAACCCTATTCTCAAAGAGAATCGCTTCAAGGTATCAAATCAATTACCTAAAGCATCGTACCGTGAAAAATCAGAAATGGTATTTGACTTGAACCCTGGTCTGGATCTCACTAGTCTCTCTGTTGCAGCGTTCTTGCAGACCTGATCACCACTGAGTCCATTCCTTGTAAATACGGATGACAACAGCTTATTCATCAGTTACGAGGAAGCTTTGTGCATGCCTTGACGCGGGAATATGTCACGTGTGCGGGGAACATCTTTAATCAGTCTTAATATTGTATCTAAAGTGCCTAGCGATAAAACTTGATTTTGGGTTTAGGTGGATAACAATACTGGCAGTTGTTGTAGGATGCTTATTGGTAATTTGAACTAAAACTGAACACATAAGAGTTCTAGATTAGTCTGTACACTGATATGTTTCCCTAACAGATGAAACTCTCAAAAATATGCTTTTGAATAGTTTTTATATTTATTGCATTTTTAATTTCTGTTTGATTCTCTTGAAAAAAAACCCAAAAAGATTTTTATTTTATCTTTATTTTTGATTGACCGATGTTGGAATACAAGTATTCTTCAATTGGAATTTCAGATCCAAAGCCGAAACACAAATAAAATCTAATTTTACAAAATTCAAGGGTCAAATATCACTTTCAGGGTCACAAATTGTCAATCGTGAGAGTTCAGGGTGAAATTTGAAGAGATCAAAATGTTCAGGGGGAGAATGATTTGTTTCTCAAATTGGTGGTCACTATGGACAAATCTTGAAAGTTCATCAAATGATAAACTTCAAGAATTTGATTGAGTCTGGATTATTTGTCGTATCTCATACAAGTTGTAGTGTGTGTGCAGTTTTATTAATTTTTCCTGCAGGATCAAACACAACGATTGTGCATATAACGATTCAAACGACTAGGATTGAAGCTGATCAAGGCCCGAACCTGAACAACAAAATCATCCTGAACAGCAAGAACTCGATATTTCATCTTCAGAGAAACCAGATCGTGGTAGAGCTCCAGCAATCGAAGCTGAAGAAGATGAGAGTCAAGAAATGAAAGTGAAGATGATATTGATCTTCGTCCAAGTCAAAGAATCGTCAATCATAAAAGTGGAGATTTCTTGTTTCCTCCTAAGTTATCGAAGCAAATCGACGTCCGAGACGAGATCTTATGAAGCCACGACTAAAGCTCAAATCAGTTGATATGTTCAAGTCTTCAGAGGTCATACACTGCGGTGTCACCCTAAGTTGAAGAATGCTGAAAATGAAGACTTGAAGACTCGAAGACCATATATCACCAGCTAGGTCCAACGAGGAATCTGTAAATACACTTCTTGTGTGTTCCCAGCTAGATGATAGTTGAGTTTGTAAATCACTAGCTAGGTCCAAGGGGGAATCTGTAAGTGCATTATTTGTATGTCCCTAGCTAGTGATAGGTCCCTATAGGTCGTTGGCTAGGTTAATCGAGTGGTTTATGGCTCGTAATCATACTAGCCTGGTCCAAGGGGGAGTCTGTTAGTGCATGATGTCCCTAGGCTAGTATATTAGATGTTTGGACGGTTTCTAGGGTGTTTGGGTGTGCTTGGATGTCGTTTTGGCTTGTTTGGAAGTGTCGCACGAGTCGAGAATATTTTGGATTGTACTCGTCCATAATCAGTCAATTTTGCACGAGTAGACTTTCTACTCGTGTGATTTTTGGTAGTTTTGCACGAGTACAATCCTCTACTCGTGCGTAATTTTGTCTACTCGTGTCTAAGGCCCTGGACGAGTAGAACAGGTATAAAAGCTTCCAACCTTTGCCCTAATCATCAGTTGTCACCTCACACACTCTCCAAACACCCTTCCCCAGGTCTAAAAGTCTGAGATGGTCATTGTAAACACCCGAGCTCTGTTTTAGTGATTAATCATAAAGCTTTTGACCCATTTGTGTGTGTTGATTACTCATTTATCATTGTTTCAAGTTTGTTTCTGTTATCTAAACATATTCAGAGGTTTCTGCACTCTGGATATCAAACTAGTGATTGTCGGGTGACCCGTTCGTCGATCCTACACAATCTGGTAATCAAATAAGCAAGGTGACAATAAAACAAACATATAACAAGCTCAATAGAAATCATAAATCCAAAAACAAAAAAATAAAATTTAATATAATTATTGCAAAAACTTTAAATTTCTTTCTTACATAAACCAACAAATAAATAAACACACTCAATAAAATCCCACTTATAGAGTTGTGTGGGGAGGATGAGATGATGATAATCTTACCTTTATCCAATGAGATACAAAGACTGCTCATTAGATATCCCAACTCAACAAACCTTCTTATTTTAATGGTAGAATACAAATAAGATAAATGGTATACCAATAGTATAAGATAAAATAAAAAGTAAGAAATGGAAAAAGGATCCCAAAGCACCTAGATTAGTATCTAACACCGACACCTAGGCAAAAGCTAAGACAAATCAACACGAAAACCTAAAAATATCCTAAGTCTCCAAGAACTCATGTCAAAGATCATGTAGTCAGAGATGTGCAAGTCTATAAATACCATTTAAATTGCTCATCCTAAATCAGTTTGGGTTTACTTCTTGTAACACCCTAACCCGTAATCACGCGATCAATGCCTAATCATGCGGGTTTTGGCCTTACTTAAACCACTCCCGATTAAAACTTTGATATTTATTATAAACTCAAACTATTAAGATCAAACACACATTTGATTCCCACAAATTTTTACACTTTTATAGCTAAAACATAGACTACTATTTTGAGTTTTAACGAGAGTTCGTTAGATTCTATTGCGGAAGCTTGATGAGTGATCGAGTGCGTTCGGCTCTTTTCGCGACTTGACCCTTGCTACGGAACTTCCATCCCATGTTTACCTAGCACCATTACACAAAGAATGGTTAGTGAGTTATCAATGATACATTTAAACTAGTATGATAGTCGTCACACGTCGAAACGGAACGAACCAGGCCCAGCGGCCCTTTATCAGGAGAACAAACCGCTGCAACTTTTGCGCAACAGCTGTTCGGATCGCTTTTACCCCTTCTAAAACCCAAAATCCGACTTCGACTTTCAAATAAGAGTTGTTCTATGCTCCGAGATCTTTCCAGGCATATAAAGAACACCTCCTAACGATTTTTCTACAATTTTATATTGAATTTTAAAGATCGCGCTGTCTGGCTGTTCTCTGCGCGCGGCCGGTCGCTTTTATCGCGCGGCCGCGCGAAGCTTCTGATCATTTTTATCAATTCGCTGGGCGCTGTGAGCAGCCGCGCGAAGCCTCTGATGTTTGTTTGGTGACTTTTAAGCATGAGAATCATGTTGCAACCGCATTTGATGATTCCCGAAGCCTAAGCATTGACTTGCCGACTAAATAAACCTTTGTTTGACTGAAATTATAGTCCGGTTCATGTCGCCATGATCCGGTTCTTAGTTTTGAATGTTTATGGCGACTTTTACCCAATTTGACCCATTAAGGCCTTAAATCAAACGAGGCACTTTTGACCACTTAAATTGCATACCGTTTGAGTTGTCAAGTCATTAGACACTTGATCAACAAAAGCGTTTGTCCGATTTGTTTCATTACGACTTAGATTCTTAGAATCAACCTTTATTAATCCTTTAAATCCCCAAAATGCCCCTCATGACCAAATCTTTCAATTTAGCCATTCGTGGCGAAACTTCTTGTTTCAAATCCAATGTTTTTGACTCAATGACTTGTTTAAAAACCTCTAAGTCCTTCCGGACTTAGAGTTTCATCCTTTCTCAAGTTTTCACTTGTTTAGTCAATTCTAAGCGCATTAGCGCGCATTTGGCACAGTTATGAAAATAACTTACTTGATTGGCACCCACACCTCATGTGAGTACTTTTATCACCTATGTTGCTTCGCCCGAAGGCGTTTATTCGACTACGGACTTACCGGGTGGCGTTGACCCATTCTCATACCTTGTGAGTATCCTCCACGATTCTTAGCATCAAGCGTGCATGCGCAAATGCATCTACCTGCGTGCTTTCTAAATATACACATTAATTCCTCGAAACTCAAATGGTAAAACCTTGCCATTTGATCCGTTTAACCTCATGAATCTTATTTCTTGAAATACAAGCATCAAGTATTGGACTCACATGGTGAGGATATCACCATTTGATCCGTTTAGACACGTCGTTCATAATACTAAGTTATCCAAGTTTTATATATATGGTTCAAGTGTCACAAACTTGACCCATTTAACAACATGCTTAACAACTTCATTAAATTGATTTAATTGGATTAAAACATCATTTCTCACATATCTTTATTAGTTGACCCGTTTGATGGATTTCTCCATTTGGTCATAACTCATTATCTCGATTAAGGTCATAAACCACATTTTTGTATCGAGTGCACATATGGCGACCCACTTAATAGATTCTACCCCTTAGGGTTTATTTTTATCTCGCACTCAAGATTTAAAACTAATATTTATAACAATTAAGCTATGTTATAGTACATTGGTGTAAGTAAAACTTACCTCATATCCGTTCTTGCTTCCATACGCATTGCTTGCATCCGTTTGACCCGTTTGCATCCCTAGTTCTTGTACCTACTTAGGGATATGTCAAACTTGATTATTAGAATACATAACATGGATTTAATTCACTATCCATAAATCATGTATTCATTACCCATTTATAGCTAAATCCATAGCCATTTTCTTATATAGAATATCAGATTAACTTGGCTTATTACAAACCAATATCACATACGATTGATAGCTCTTACATGATTCTAACTTCATAGTTTCACTAGTGTTCACCAACTTGGCATTTAATCGAACACTTGGTGTGCACCCACCAATTTGTTTAGTTTTAAAGCTCAAGATTAGCCAAAACATAACCATTTGTCTAATCATCATCATAATACATTATTTAGACCATTTGCCTAAATTTCTCATATTAACAACTCCTAAGAGTAGAGGTGTACAAACCGGGTAACCGGTTTTAAAAAAAACCGGTTTTTTTACTCCACATTAAATCGGTTTTTTTTTAAAACCGGTTTGGTTTTAAAACCGGTTTTTTATGCTTAAAACCCAAACCGGTGAAACCGGTTAGGGTCGGTTTTTAAACCGGTTTAACTTAAAAAACTGGTTTTTTTTATTTAAAAAATCGGTTTTTTTTAAAAAAAAAACCGGTTTTAAAACCGGTTGTTCCTTGGTGATGAAAAACTGAAAAAAAAACCGGTTTTTTTTTTAAATAGGTTTTTTTTAAACCGGTTGTTAAAAAACCGTTTTTTTTTAAACCGGTTTCAGTTACAATATAGGTTTTTTTTAAAAAACCGGTTTTTTTGTACACCTCTACCTAAGAGTCACAAAGATTACTAGATATAAGTTGATTCAACCTAGAGGTTAAACCCCAAATCTTACATATTCACATAATCATATGGTCAAAATCAAATGCACATGTAGAATGTGATTCATAATCGAATTATACCTAATTGAGGCTCCCTAAAGCTAGAGAAACCTCTAACAACTCATAAATTCACGTTTTGCCAAAATCCTATATTTTGACCCAAATCAAAAACGAGTTTAACATCAAATTCAACACGAATGAAAGGTACCTTGTTGTAGTTTAGGACCCATATGACCCGTTTCTTGCTCATGCACTGAAAGCCCCTTGATTATGGCTTGGATTGAGCTTGAGCTTGAGGTTTAGGGTTTGGTTATTGGAGAAGATGATCTCCTGATCATAACTCACGACACACACACACCAAGTGTGTGTTTTTATTATTATTAATAAAACTCACTTTGTCATTTGGCAACAATGGTCCCTCAAGTTATCCCACTCTCATTTTTGTATAAAAACTAACTCATAAGCTAGTTTCAAACACCTTTTATTAATTTATAAACATAATATTATTAACTAGGTTATTTCCATGTTAGAATATAACCCATATTATTATCCTCTAAGTCTTGTGTTATTATTTTGTTAAGCACGCCTAATGGCGTAGTTAGGCGAACAAATGGTTTTGGGGTGTTACACTTCTTCCCCTCCTTCCCTCCACTGTGAGGATCTTCACGCTTCTTACAAGTTTCATCATCATCAGTCTCCTATAACACTTCGTAAATCCTAAACCTGCCACTAGCTAGTTAGAATTTGAAGAGCATAGGGATCCATGCACTTAGCCTTAGGCCAGACAAAATGAGTTTAACTATTGATAATAAAATGCTTGTTATCATCCTCTCAAAATTGTTTTTATTGCTACATTTTCACAAACATGTGTAGGCATGTCGACAGTTCAACCAACGATTTCAAAGCTAAAGTGAAGTTCACAATCTCACTTTGAAAACATAGAATGGATAGAATAGTTAACAAAAAGTTATTTATCATAACTTGGAGGTATATATCTTGGAAACCTAGAAACAAAAGTTGTTGAGTTGAAGCTATAGCAGTTACAACTTCTTCAAATTTTCTCACAATTTGGATTTCACCATCGTTCTTGATAGGGAAATTTATGGCTTGTATTATAACTAAAAATGGCTACTAACTATCTTTATGTGATTTTATGATTTTACAAGCTCCAAATCACCATTTATTAATAGGCGATTATCTTCTAAAATCATAGAAGAACCTTAAAGCCAAAGTCAACCCTCACATCATCAACGTCATACATTCTTAAATTTGAAGATAAATGTAAAAGGGACACACTTCATCTTAATCACTATGACCAGAAATGTACCTTTAAACAAATACACATGCCTTTGGGTTTTTCGCAACAAATATGATCTCATTTAAGTAAAATGCAAAAGTTTTAAGTTTTGTTTTTATTTAAGGTTAAATAATTTGTTAATTATTAAAAGATATGAGACATAATGTCATGTCTCAAATATGCATATTCTTAGACCATATGTAATACCCAAGCGAGATAAATCAAATGTGCCGCGTAGTTAGGAGGGGTTTCCTCCTCACACTCGCTAACATATGTAATGGTTTAGTGATGGGTCAAATGTGCCGCGTGTCCGTTTGGAAACTATGATTTCCGTACAGTTACAGGTCCCTTGGCCCATAATTGATCAGGTATTTTCCGCATTCGTTTATTCATGCAACCCACTTCTGTATATACAACTTGATAAACAACTTCCATTATTGTTAAGCATATATGATATCAAGCTAATCCATTTGACATTCGATACAAATCATCGTTCTTTGGTTTAGAACCCAGACATACGGGTCAAAATAATATACTTCCTGCAACCAAGCTTACAAATCTTACAACAACCAATCTTTCACAAATAAATTCCAAATAACATAAAGATTATAACCTGTTTACATCTGATTACCAGTGGGTCACACGTACATCATGTAATTCTTTCATACTTCCTATTCTAGTCACAAATCTTGTGACTCCATAATCACAAACACCAATGTAACATGTCATAACAAACGCATAAAATATAGGGAAATTGGATTTTAATATCCTGAACTATTGACAATTGGCCGTTGACGCAGTGAACTACAAAATTGAACAACACCGCACTGTACTTTCAACTTATTGGCCTGTATCACCCTCAGACTAACCATAGTTAATTTTTGCTGACGTGGCATGGTGACGTGTCCATTGTTGCTGACGTGGCATGGGAAATTGGATTTTAACACCCTGAACTATTGATTATTGGCCGCTAACGCACTAAACTACAAAATTGATAGATTTGAGCTTGGTTCAAGAGTTTCAAGTCTGATTGTGTTTGATTTGGTTTGTGGTGAATCATTTTGTTAACATACACATATAAATGGTTAACAAGTTTGATTTGTTAACCATTTATATCTTTGTGGTGAATCATTTTGTTAACATACACATATAAATGGTTAACAAATCAAACACAAATGAAATATCTTCAAGTGTGATTATTGTCCAAAATGATTCACCACAAAGATGGATCCTGGTACAGTGATACAAAGAACCTAATGATCGAACAATACAAATAATCAAACTACAGAAGACAGAGATGATGACTTGAAACTCTTGAACCAAGCTCAAATCCATCAATTTTGTAGTTTAGTGCGTCAGCGGCCAATAATCAATAGTTCAGGGTGTTAAAATCCAATTCTCCATGCCACGTCAGCAAAAATGGACACGTCATCATGCCACGTCAGCAAAATGGACACATCACCATGCCACGTCAGCAAAAATGGACACGTCACCATACCACGTCAGCAAAATTAACCATGCTTAGTCTGAGGGTGATACAGGCCAATAAGTTGAAAGTACAGTGCGGTGTTGTTCAATTTTGTAGTTCAGTGCGTTAGCGGCCAATTATCAATAGTTCAAGTTAATCATAATACAAAGTATCATACATATGCTTTTACTACATAAGTGACGAATCGCACACCTTGGCTCGTAGGATGGTTTGGATCTTAAATCTCTTAATTTGTCTGATCTTTGACATCCTAAAGTCAAAGCAATGCATGTTAACCATCACATATCCAAGACATAATACACCTTTTAACAACCAAATGGTCAAATTGTACAAGGGGCATTATGATATGCCAAAATACATGTCAAATAGGCTATCTCCCGCTGCCTACGCTGACCAGATACAACTAAGAAGAAATTGGTCAGCGTAGTGCATTGTTACAACCCAAACAGGAGAACTCATCCCAAAAGACTAGTCTGATGGAAGAGAGAGCCCACTTGGGTTATAATTACTGGCGGAGCTTGAAAATTCTTTTCGAGAGGGCTGAAAATCATGAAATCCTTAAAACGGTGGGAGCCGGACTCAATACGTATAAAATTTTTGATTGAAAACACATAAATTTACACTACTAACTTGGTTATAAACCCACATTGGGTGCCTACACAACCGATGTGGAACAAGTTTCATACCCTGGAATGAGATTTTAATTCGTAACAATCAACCCTCATTAAAGGCCAACGTCCTCGTTAGTCACGACTAGCTCCATCCAGGCCATCACTCCGTGGGTCACCAGTACTACACTACGAGCCTCATTGGTCATGGCCACATTGATCAATTTAGGTTATAAGCCCCACATTGGCTGCTCATACAATCAATGTGGGAAAGTCTCATACATTGGAAAAAAAGTTTGTATACCCACCCCCCTACCATTCAATTTGTGAAGACGCACTACAAATCAACGGCTTCCGTTTTAAACTTATAAATTCTCTAAACCCTTTATTTCTACAAATGTTTCTTGAAATGATGTGACGGTTTGGAATTCCTAACCATCCAACATTCGCATTGTGGATGCTCTTACAATATTTTAGCTCAACATTTTAAGATGCGTATACGGTTCCAAATTACATTCAAACTAGAAAAACAATCTATAACCTGTGCTTACAAAGGGAACAACATTTATCGTAATTTGGATGATAAACTAAACAGACTTAAAAATGAAATTACCAAAAAAATATAGACTAATTAAATGATCCACAAACCTAAGTGAAATTGAACAATCCGCCAAAAAAACGACGTCTCAATAATCAAGTTTCGATAGATATGAAAACAAATTAAATATAACAATAAGAACATGCATCAAGGCTTGTCGTTGGATTGATCGTGATCTTGATCGAAACATCTCTTCCAAAGCCAGTGCTTCTTCCACACCTTATCGTTCATTTCATCGATTGAAACACCTTTGGTCTCGGGTAGAAGCGCGTAGGCGTAAAGCCCCATCAGCAAAATCCACCCCGAAAAGAAGAAGAAGATCATCGCGCGCATATGACAAAGCATTGTGAGAAAAGCTTGAGCTATAATGAAGGTGAATATCATATTCATGCTAACCGCACAGAAGAAACCTGCTGTTCGAGTCTCTAGTGGGAAGATTTCACTTGGAATTAGCCACCCTAATGGTCCCCAAGACCAAGCGAAACCTGATACGAAAACGCATATCAAGACCAGCACTAGATACGCGTATTGCTTTGGTAAAGTGTTGGTAGATTTCAAAAATGCTGCAAGTATTCCTCCTGTTACAACCTACATACACAGTAACATGAAAATGTTCATATCTTGTAAGATAAAAGTAGACACCACATAAATAATCGCAACCTACATACACGATAAAAATGTGTATATATATTTCTTTTTCATAAATTACCTAAATCTATACACTTTTGGGTGTATTACTTAATGTTTCAAATATAGTTTTTATGTGTGATATTTTTTGAATTCTGAACTTTAAGAATATTGGACTAATAAGTGTAAAATAAACATAATATTATATATCCTTTTTACCTGAGCAATAAACATTTGGATGGCAGCTTCAATAAGCAAAAACCTTCTCCCAAGTTTATCAACACAAAAAACCGCTACCAAGGTAGCCACAGTGTTAATGGTACCCGTCACAACAGCCGATAGTAGTGACGCGTCGCTATGGAACCCCATTGTCTGAAACAAAACCGGAGCATAAAACATGATCACATTGATGCCTGTAAATTGCTGGAAGATTTGAAGGATTCCGGAGGTGATAAGCTGAGGCAAGCTTGATCTCTTCATAAGGTTCTTGAATGGATGCTTGATTTTTTTAGCTAACTCGGTGGTGTTTACTATATCATCAAACTCTTTTTGTACATCATGAACCCCTCGGATCTTTCGTAGAGTTTCCAATCCGAGTTCTGGATATCCTCGTTCGATTAGGCTTGTGGGAGTCTCGACGATTAATAGGGACCCAAACGCGAGGAAAAGGGCTGGGACGGCTGCACCGCCTAAGGAAATCCTCCAACCATATGGGTGGCTAGCTGTGAAATAGTTAACTATGTTGGCTGCGAGGATCCCAACCGTGACTAGCAACTGGAAACAAACGTTTAGACCCCCTCGGTACTTGGTTGGAGCGATCTCGGATATGAACAGTGGCACAGCCTGCGCACGTTATTCGTACAATTTAGGGTTTACTTTATCGGACATATGCAATTAGTGAAAGGGTTGTGTTAAATGTACCTCGTCAATAATAAATTTTGAGAACTATGACCGCCCCCCCCCCCCCCCCCCTTTCATTTTTCTATTTTTTTTCCTTATTGACTAAAAGGTGCATTTAGCCAACCCCTTAATTAAATTAAGACTTACTTTACCTGATTACCGAATCCGATTCCACAACCAAGCAAAAGCCTTCCAATAATGAGCATGGCAATGTTCTTTGCGGCCGCATTGAGAATCACACCTAGCAAAAAGAAAAACGACGCCAATTGTATGGTGACTTTCCGGCCCCAATTCTTGCAACATTTGGATGCGGCAAAACTAGAAACAACCGCGGCAAGGTAAAGAGATGATGTGAAGAGTTGAAGTAGCTGATCATCGAATTTGCAGTAGTTATCTTCTTTCACATGGTGTTTTTTAACGTAAACATGCGGAAAAAACTTCTTCAAGAATACATCCATGGATGTCACTCCTCCTAAACCATAGTAGTCACAATAAGATTACCCATCTATCATTTTTTTAACAATAATTTTATAGGATAAATACGCCATGCACTCAACAAAATTTCTACTCACAACCTTTTGGTTGGAGTATACACCACTGTACACCGATCTATCATCTATTTGAGAAATTGTCAAATTGGTGTATACACCACTTACCACCAGATAGATCGGTGTACACCGATCTATCATCTATTTGAGAAATTGTCAAAGTGATTAACCGTATCATCATTTCAAAAAATTTATACAAATAATATTAATCACGAGCATGCACGTCAACATGCATGCATGGATCTATAGGTTCTAGGGTTTGTAAGAAAAATTACAAACGTAAATATATAAAAAAAATACCTGAGATGCCAATGTCGTAGCCAAACATAAGGCCACCGAAGGCAGCGATGATGGAGCAAACAAGGACTTGTGCGGTGAGCTTGGCCGGTACGTCGAAGGCACCGCCATTAGCGGATATAACTTGGGCAGGCATGGTAAGGTATGGTGTATGTGTGTGTGAAAGAGGTGTACATGTGTTTGGTTTTGTTTTAGATCGAAATGCCTTATTTATAGATCCAAGTTGAAAGTTTCAGATGATGTTATCCGAAAACGTCAATCTCCTATCCCTTATAATTCGGGGTGTTTGTTGAAAATTTAATCCAATCAGGATGCTTTGGTATATTAATTAACATAATAATGATTATTATTAACAGTATAGTTATAGTGATAGTAATTAAGGATTTTCATATTATAGTTTTTGTATTTTATTTAAAGCGCAAATTTTGTCAATCCACTACGGTGATGCATAGGGGTGTAAATAACACGTAGCGGCTCGAGAGCTATCCGAGATCGGCTCGGTAAAAATCCCAAACGAGTCGAGTCTTAACGAGCCCGAGCCTGAAATATGGCTCGTTTAGTTATCGAGCCTGAGCTCGAGCCCTAGATACAAAGCTCGATTGGGCTCGCGAGCCTAAACGAGCCCAAACATAATTATAAGTTATTTATATATCTCTTATAATTTATAGCCCACATCTCCAAAGCCCAAGTCCTTATTTCATAGCCCCATTTAATAACACTCGCGAGCCGAGCTTTTGCGATCTCGAGCTGAGCTTTGAGTTCGTTTGAGATTGTTCTCAAATCACCTCGAGCCGAGCCGAGCTCGAGCTTTTAATTTTGCTAGCGAGTCGAGCTCAAGATTGTAGGCGCGAACCGAGCCGAGCCAAGCTCGAGCTTCATAAAACCATAACGAGCCGAGCTCGAGCCCAATCAGGCTCGGGCTCGACTCGGCTCGTTTACACCCCTAGACTCATGCATGCACTACTAGAAAACACCTTATTTTCCTATTTAAAAATGATTAAAAATTGCAACCATATACTAAATTAGCGACCAATTAGACTACACGGGTGTTGGGGCGTGGAAGATGATGTGGAGTCCTTCCACGTCACTAACACTATCTCGTATGTAGTGTGGAAGGTGGCGTGGGGTAGGTGGGCACTACAAGAAATTTGGGCAATAGCGGCGACATGCATGCAGGTCTCCCCTATTGCTCAAATCCGCGTGAGGACTTTGACATTCATGAACTGGTCGTATTAGTGGCGACATAGGGTCACCGCTATTGCCCCTGATTGGTGTAGTGGGTGGAAATCTCTACGGGGATGGGGAAAAGGTGAGGAGGTAGATAGTTGTGGGTGGTTCTTAGGTTATGGGTGATCTTTGTTTGGTTGGTTGATTAAAACATAGAAAAACTTTCACGCCATCACCACCCCATGGTTTGTTTGGGGGTTGGAGGGGATTTGACATGACTGTCACATATCGCTTACATGCCTCATTCACCCGATGACACTGTGTAGTCTTAACCACAAAGGATTATTTATCTTACAAAGTTTAGAGAAATTGAGTGGCGTAGAAAGCCATCAAAGAGTGACATGCGTGTGTCTAAGGAATAAACAAGTGAGAATGTTAGTTTTATTCAAGATGACAAAAAGAATATGCACAGGGTTTTCAAATGCAAAGAAACATCCACATGCAAGTCACATGTAATCCCCCATTTTTTTAATGTCTATAAATTTTTTATATAACGTCATATTTTTAGAAAAAAAATTTCTCATAAAATCGACCGTTTTTATCTTTAATATTAATACCCCATTTTTATACTTTTGAGATTTTTTTGTTAGTACACTATGTCCCTAGTCTAGTATAGATGATGTTTTGGTGTTTGTACGGGTGCATGGATGTGTTTTCGAATGTTTATAGGTTGTTTTGTCTGACTAGCGACTAGGACTGAAAAAGTTCCGAAATCGATCCTACAAGAATATTTTTCTTTAAATGGCATTAAAGAAAAGCAGGATTAGGTCCTCATCGGTGATCGTTTTTGTACATATTTTTCTTCAAAAACAGAAAAAATCCAAAAATATTGTCTTTTTGCAAATTTTTAGATTTTTTGGGGGATAAAGTCAGAAAAATACAAAAACATCAGAAAAATCCAAAAAAAAATGAGAAAAACAAAAATGAGTTTCTTTGGTGAAATAGGGAAGATGATATCGACTCATTAGTGGACTATCTGAATCCTTAAAATTTTAAAGAATTGGAATCAATAAGCAGCCTCTACAATGATGTGTCAGTAGGCTCAAAATCATTTCTAAGTTTGGCATGGTGATATAAACTAAAATCAACTGAGAATTGTGTGGATTAACGTCGCGTTGGCATATGGTCTTAGTACCGAAATCTCGTTTGATAGAATGCCAAAATCCGAGGTTTCTGGTCTTTAAGAGGTTGGTACATCCGGGGTGAACTGGACATCTCTCAGAATAAAAGGAGTGGCACATGTGTCGTACGTTGAGTTCGCAGCCTACAACTGAGGCACCTATATGTCAAGTCCAAGAAAAAGAAAAAGAAAAACAAAAATAGAATAAATTCTGATGAGGAGACGTCTGGGAATCCTTTAAGAGCAAAAAGATCGAAAATGCCAAAACCCTAATTCTCAATTAAGAATTCGCTCTATGGTATCAAATCATATACCTAAAGCATCGTACCAATAAATCAATTAATGGTATTTGACTTGAACCCTGGTCTCGATCTCACTGGTCTCTCTGCTGCTGCGTTCATGCAGACCTGATCACCACTGAGTCCATTCCTTGTAAATACGGATGACAACAGCTTATTTACTGGTTACGAGTAAGCTTTGTGCATGCCTTGATACGGGAATGTGTCGCGTGTGCAGGGAACATCTTTAATCATTACATTAACATATCTAAAGTGCCTAGTGATAAAACTTGATTTTGAGTTTAGGTGGACAACAATATTGACAGTTGTTGTAGGATGCTTATTTGTAATTTGAACTAAAACTGAACAAGTAAGGGTTCTAGCTTAGTCCGTACACTGATATGATTCCCTAACTGATGAAACTCGTAAAAATGTGTTTACGTATAGTTATTTAATTTCCTGCATTTTGATTTCTGTCTATCATATTGAAAAACACAAAAAGATTTTGTCTTTATTTCATTCTTGATTACCGATATTGGAATTCTAATCCATTGTAATCTTACTCTTTCAGAAATCGAAGCCGGAAAGTCAACTAATTGATACTTGAGTATTGCCGGGTCAAAACCGCACTTTCTCAAGTATCAGGGTGAAAGAATTGAAAAATGAAAGTTATCTGAGTCGGAATCTGAATCACTTTCGAAAATCTGGTTAAAATTGCATGTTTTAACTTCTCAGGGGTTAAAACTGTCATTTTTGAAAAGTTCAAGGGCAACTTGGTAACTCAGTGATAGCACACGACTAGCAAAAGTTAATCGCCTGTTTTAAGGATGATTAGCATGATAATCGTATGTAATTGTTCTAGTCGTGTGTGGTAGACACGATTAGGGTGTTAAAAGGGCAAAATCTTGTCGTGTGAGAGAGCAGGCGAGTACGAGTCTAATCGTGTGTATCTACTAACGATTAGCCTCTTACTCGTGTATACAGGGTAATGACTAAGGCCTCCTATGTAACCAACACTTAGCAAATTCTTAATCACTTTTCAAAAACTGATCACTGTTACTCCTTGTTCCCTCCTTAGCGATTGTCTAGACCCTTGTTGTCCGTTTACTTTTGATCTGAGAATCTTGTTGTTCATCATCTAGGTATCAAAACCTCAAATTTTTAGATCCAAACAATATGTTTCAAAGGGTTTAATCGAAAATTTATATTTTGAAACCCTGACCGTCCTATAATTGATTAATAAACCTACTTAACATATTTCAAAACGTAATAATTTTGTTAGGGTTTGTTAATCGAACATATTAGATCAAAATGACATAAGAAAAACAAACCAAATCGACCCACAACAAAATTTACCCATTTGAATCTGAAACAGAACTGTACAGGCGACTAGGAATCCTAGTCGCGTGTACAGTGACTTGACTACAAGCCTACTCGTGCCTATTTCAAATGACTAGAGTCCTAGTCGTGTGAAATTAGGGCGACTAGCAGATGCTAGTCGCCTGTTGCAGAAAAGGCTTGGTAATTTTGGTTGTTTTTGTATGTTTTTTGCGTCGTTTTATGATCTAATGCCTTCTTTGTCAATAGAAACATGAATTGGGAATCTTCGCCAAAGAATAATGTGTGTGCATTCCTTGGCCCGATTGAACATGAAACAAACCAGTTGTTTGAAGGCATTCTGAAATTCTTGAAGCGGTCAAGGATCGCCTATGCTATCACAAAGCAATATGTGCCTTATCGAGACATCCTTAAAGAGTTCTACCACAATGCCAAAGTGGACTGCTCAGTCGTGCCAGCCGTCATTCATAGTAAGATCCAAGAAAATGAGGTTTTTATCACTGAACAACATATTCGTGAGGAGCTTCAATTTTAAGACTCATCCGATGACCCGATTACCTTTGATTCTATTATGATATGTGGATGCTTCTTAAGGATGAAGTACAATGGATTTGTCACCAAGCAGGAGATGTTGCAGAAAGGTCAAGTGTCTTCTCCATTCAAGTATCTCATCCACGTAGTCCTACAGTGTCTTGGTCCACGGAAGACTGCTTTTGATGCAATCAGAGACACATTAGCATCTGCTGTGGTCGCCCTGCTATGGTTGGAGTCTTGTAGGGAACCAATTTTTTTTCCTATCCCTTTACGTGACTATTTTTTTAATAAAATATTGTTAGTGCTTTCCAGGTGTCGTTTTTTGTTGTTTCCACGTTTTATCATTGGTGTGTCACCCACTTTTTGGCTGCATGTTGTTATAAGATTTTGTTTTCAAATAGTTTCTTCTTTCTTCTTCATTCGTCTTTCTGTCAACCAAGTTTTCTTGTAGCGCATGAGCGGTAGTCATTCCGGCGATGAAGGCTAGGGTTCCGACAAATATCTGGTAAGCTTTAGGCTTCGTATTAGGGTTTTTTTTCCCTGTTTTCTCTGATGATGTGTGGGATTATTGTTGTTTTGCTACAGCTTAGGTTTATTGGTAGGGCTTGATATCACCATTGTCACTCACCACCATTAAATCAGCTTCAAAATTCCTTATAGGGTATATGTCTTACTGTCTTATCCTTACAAATTTGTTTCAATGCTCTGAGAAATATGTTTGTTCTTTGTTCTCGGCTTTCAATGGCGGGTTTAGGTTGCAACCGATTGGCACATGCTTTGTCTAACCTTTCTGTGATGATATTCTATGTTAGGTGCGCTGATTGTGATGGCAGTTTCGCTTGCAACCGATTAGTGCGCCCATTTTCTGAGCCTTTGTTTCGTGGCAAGCTAGCCGGAAAGTTGGTTTTTAATCATACAATCGGACGAGATTACATCATCTGTGAGAATGTCGGTAGTCTAAAATCCTCATGATCCATATCACCACCACTTAACCTCAGTCATAGACTATCCTGTATCATTGAAGGCACCTCTTGCAAGACCAAAGTGAACATCTTGCTTTCATTGTTTACCAAGTGTGATAGACATTTTCTGGGGAAGAAATTATAACTTTGAAACTCTGGAAAAACATCAATCTTTGTATTATGTCGAAACGTGGAATTTTAATTGAAATACAAGGAGATTATAGGGCCCTTTGTTTTCCGGTGTTCGATGATATTTTTGCGTCGTCGTCATCTTACATTGTCTACGTTGGTTATAAAGAATATGAAATTTGTCTAATCCTTTGTTTCTTCCCTTTTGATTAGCATTGTTTGTTAAATGCGCTGTTTACTTAGGCGCATTTATTATTGGTGCCCAATCTAGCGAGGATGGCTTTTTGTGTTGCGCACGCCGATTGCGATGGCAGTTTGATTCTGCAACCAGTTGGCGTTCCCTTGGTCTGAACCTATTATATTATATAAAGATACAATTTGCAACTTTCGTTGTGAGAGGGGTGTTACTGTTTCGCTTAATACAACCCATTGAAGCATTGTCTCTGTGGTGTACAAGTCTTTAATGTGATTGAACTTTGACACGTGTGTTGGTACATGTATCTTTTTTAGCCTTTGCTCCCACCGCTATGCTTTTACTGTACCTCTTAGTACGCGTTGTTCAACTTTTGTCTTTGTGGTGTCAAAGTCTATAAGTGTTAGCTTTGAGACTGTATGTGGACGCTGATATTTAAATGGCAATGATGATATTTCGTGTTTTACATGCTGAATGCAATGGCGGTATTACCCTGCAACCAATTGGCGCGCCTTTTGTCTGACCCTATCTTTCTTTGGTTACTAAAATTGTGTACAAGACAGTGCCTGCTGTGTCTCATAACTTTAGTTTTGTCGTTCACAAGACCGTATTGCGTTTATTTCGTGATATGTGTGTTACTATGTGGACTTTTTTAAGGTTTTTCCCCGATTATGTTGTTGTGCGTTGTTGACGTTGTATGATGGACGCGCTGATTGCGACGACAGTTTTGCCTTGCAACCGATTGGCGAGCTCTTTGTCTAATCCAAGATTCATGAAAAATTGGCTGGTCAAAGTTACTAATATCTTTTGTGAAAGTTCCTTTACTGTATAAGTCCGTAGGTATTACCTTTGTGAATGTGTGTGGGCGATGATGAAATTTTATATTGGGCGCGTCAATTGCGATGACAGCCTTTTTTGCAACCGATTGGCGCCGCCTTCGTTTGAACCTTTGTTGTCGCCTTTATAATTGGGCTGCATGCGACACTATTTTAGAGATATTTTGTGACTGTACCATGCGGAGAGTCGGCTAATGCTTCTAGGTCCACATTCGGAGACAGACCAAGCACCTCTAAACAACCCCAGCCCTGCTGCGACCATCATCAAAAAAACAGCCATTTGCCGGCACACCGAAAAAGATCCAGGCCCCTAAGACACCAGCCTCTTCAACCAAAACAAAGGTAAAGATCTCAGCCCTTTAACAACATCTACAACAGTCACAAGTAACACGTATCTAATTGAAATGCAGGATGTATTTTCAGACTCAATTTGTTCAGCCGACTTTTATGTTTTCTAATACAGTCATTAAGGAATCGATAAATGATTTTTGATTTCTAGATATTCGCCCATACAACACTCATAAGAAAACCTAAAACATCTTCAACAAACAAAAACAAGGCGACCTCGAGATCAACTGGCAGGTACAAAACATCTGCAGCATTAGCTAGATGTATTCTGCTGTAAAAGCTTCTGTTGGCATGTCATAGTAAACCTTCGCGTACCCACCTTTGTGGCATTCTTTCATTGATAAAACAACAGGTAGATATTTATTAAATGAAATTGATATATTATGTTATTTGTGGCCTACCAAACCGGGGGCATATGGTTCTATAGGTGTTGCTATCAAATGAATCCATATTTGTTATCAAATTACTTCATATATTATGATGTTTGCTGAAAAAAAAGTCAATTAACATTGGTTGGGATGGTTGGTTCTTGATTTGTATTTTTTTTTACTTAACATGGCCAGGTTGCAGAGCAATTTATATCAGTGGTTGTGCAGTTTGCTACTCCGGGAATGGATGTCGATCAGGTGATGCATCAACCAAATTTGTATAGAAAGTAAAAGAAATGCAGTGTTTTGTTAAACAATAACATTAGTATCTGCCTGTATATCTCATGTAGCTTTTGTTTTTTTTTATACCTATACTACATTAACACGACATACGAAGGCTTTGTTTTGTGTAGCAAACCGAACAGTTTTTACAACTATGTGTTGTGTGCCCCTTGATTGTATGACGAAATTTCCCGCTGCTCGCCGCGGTAATGCGCGGCAAGGATGATCGCACCGGTTCAATAAGTTACTCAGTCAACAATGTCGTGCGCCTGCAGCCAGAACAAAATGCGGAGAGCAGTTCAAGCAACAGCATTCCAGGTTCAACAACACCAACACCGTTAACTCCTGTTCCTACCAACCCGTCTGTCAATGAAAAGAAAAGGGATGCAACTGCAAGGTCACAACTGTTTGACACCGAAGGTATACAACATTGCCTAAAACACTAATATGCCAACACGTTAGTTAGTTCTGCAATCTGTTCTAATGACAGGAAACAAGAATCCAACCAAAAGAGCGGCTACTGACAGCTGAACCTCCTTCACGTGGCAGGTTGCAACAAAAACTGACTAGAAACTTTTGTTTTGACTATATGTTTGTCACCTAACTTCTCAAACTAGTGTTATGTTCTGTTTCTAGCTATCGCGCCAGGCGCAATATGTTTATGATAGATTTTAAACATCTAACTCAAAGGTCCGATGTATGACCTCTTTTTGGCCAACCTGTAACTCAATGGTTGCGCACCTCTTTTCGCTCTGTTTGTTAGTAATGTATGGCTGTTAGTTAGTAACGTATGACATTCTTTTTTTCCCATGTTATTTATCGCTTTCTCAATTTCACAAACATGTTAAAAGGTTGCGCATCGCGTAACTCGAAATCCCACTAGTTGTTTTGATTTTGGTCCCGAATTTCTGTTCTTTTGTTTTCTTTATTGAATCTGACAATCCCTGTGTTGAAATCTGTTTCAATTTCAATATATGGTAACTGTATATGTTTATTTTGATGAAGGAATCTCAATCTTCGTTTCATTATTTACTTGAATTTCATGATGTCATTAAACAATGATTTTTATTTCTACTTCTACTTCTACTTCTGATTTTGATTTTGAAAATTATTTTTACCTTTGTTCCTCATCAAGATTAATGGTACTTGACAAAAGAATTCATTTGAAAATTGTTTCATTTACTTTGATCTGTATTGCCTTAGTCTGTGTTGTAACTCAAAGTTATACCGTTTATGATTTTTATCGGTTTGAGTGTGTATGGTAACTGTATATGTTTATTTTGATGAAGGAATCTCAATCTTCGTTTCATTATTTACTTTAATTTCATGATGTCATTAAACAATGATTTTTATTTCTATTTCTGATTTTAATTTTGAAAATTATTTTTACCTTTGTTCCTCATCAAGATTAATGGTACTTGACAAAAGAATTCATTTGAAAATTGTTTCATTTACTTTGATCTGTATTGCCTTAGTCTGTGTTGTAACTCAAAGTTATACCGTTTATGATTTTGATCGGTTTGAGTGTGTATGGTGTTACTGAGTAATTTAGGTGCATTTTGTTTGTCATTTGGTTTATGCATTTTTTTAGCACAAATTGTCTCTATAAAATAAAATCAACTACAAGTCATTTATTTTGGTTTAATCAATATTATAGAGTAGAATCATACCTTATATGATCTTCATTGGTTTTGTTGGATGTAATCCCTGTATCAAAACAAGTTACAAGACCGAAGATAATAGTTTGTAAATATGTGTCACATGTAAATATTAGTTTTATCCTAAGTCTAGATATTGTAAAGTGTCACACCGATTGGTATAGCGGTTAGTGGCAGTTATGGTTGTTTGAACGGTTGTGTCTCTTGGGACAAACCGGTTCATTAAGTATAAATAGGTCAATAGGTTATCATTTGTTTTTTGTCTGAACTATTCTGTTTATAAAGTAGTTAGTTTTCCCTCTCATTATTTCCCTCCAAACCACAATCATAATATTCGCATACTATCAAACCAAACCAATCAAACATTGCAATGCAGAAAACTATCATGGCATCAAAGCCTCGATCAAAGACCTATGGGATTTTCGACTTAGAAGATGTGTATCACCGTGAAACAAGAGATGGGTGTGATGATTCCCCAATGTTTCCTTCGTTGTTCAATGACCATGTGAGTCAAGAGAGGACAACCGTGGCAGATCAGAAAGATCAGAGAGCCGCAAAAGATTTGATACAGAAAAGGGCCGAAAGTTTCAGAGTGGGTTTGAAAAATTATGGCTTGTCCGAGAAGAAAAGGGCAGCCCAGGAAGAATTCATCAGGCAAACCAAGAAGAAGAAAGCCTTTGCCAATTATCCGAAGGGTATGTGTTGTAGTTATTGTCAAGAACCCTTTCACTATAGAAGGGATTGCCCCAAAAGAATCTCTAAAACAGAATTTATTGTCAAAGGCACTGATTTGCAAGGGTGGGAAGACATATGGTATGCAAGTTTAACCCGTAAAGAACATGGTTCTGGTAATAAGGATTTGTTTATGGTGCTTAACAAGTCATATGAGGTAGAAAGATGCCCAGAAGGGTATCTTAGAGAGTATTTCAGGGGTCAAGGATCTGTTTTAATCTTTAGTGATGGACAAATACACAAGATAAAAACTGTGTATTATGTTCCTACACTTAGAAAGAACATCCTAAGTGTTGAAAGATTGACCCAACAAGGATTTGAAATAGAATTCGAAGGGGATGTTTGGCACATCACCCAACCGAATAATCCACATACAGAAATTAAAGACAAAGAAACAACATGTTGGATTTGTAAGAAGAAAGATCATTATGCTTTTATATGCCCGAATAAGAAAAAGCAAACTGTCCAGACAACAAGAGGCGCTCCTGAGGCGCACAAGAACAAAGGAAAAGAACCAGAATCGGACAGAAATGATCGTTATGATGGCCTCACACACGAAGATATTGAGAAGGCATCCATGTATAGGCATTTTGAGTCATTTTCCATACAAATGGACGACAAGAATGAGTTTATGTAAAGAGGAGAAGTTATGTATCCAACCGAAGTGTCTTCAATCAATGATTGCATAGTATTTATGGACTTGATCCATATTGCAACCAAAGTTGAAGAACACAAAGATAAATTCCAGATTGAGTTTGAAAGGATAGTCAAGTGGTTTATAAAAGAATTTTTACAAGCACGAATTCATGTGGAGATGCCACCGATTGGCATCTATGGTTATCCAGTCAATACTCTAGATTTGTACATGATTGTACAAAAGACGGGAGGATACAACAAAGTGTGTACAAAATCAAATTAGCCCACAGTTGCAATGTTAATGGGTTATGGAAAAGAGGGACCAAGACTCACTGAAGAAGATTCAATTGTGAAAGATCTAAGGAGGACTTATGTCCTATATCTAGAGATGCTAGAGTGGTATCATTTGAAGTACAAAGGGAGAGAACTCGCAATTGAGATTGGAGAAGGCAGTGGTGCAGCAAACAATCAGAAAGAGAAAGGAGGGGATGATTGTGATCTTCCACCAAAAAAGAGAACAAGGATATGAAGGCTGCACAAGTGTTTTGATGCAAAGATTACGGGAGGAAATGTTGGATGTAATCCCTGCGTCAAAAGAAGTTACAAGACCGAAGATAATAGTTTGTAAATATGTGTCACATGTAAATATTAGTTTTATCCTAAGTCTAGATATTGTGAAGTGTCACACCGATTGGTATAGCGGTTAGTGGCAGTTATGGTTGTTTGAACGGTTGTGTCTCTTGGGACAAACCGGTTCATTAAGTATAAATAGGTCAATAGGTTATCATTTGTTTTTTGTCTGAACTATTCTGTTTATAAAGGAGTTAGTTTTCCCTCTCATTATTTCCCTCCAAACCACAATCATAATATTCGCATACTATCAAACCAAACCAAACCAATCAAACAGTGCAGTGCAGAAAACTATCAGGTTTCACATTTTCTGTATTACAAAGTCATTTATTTACTTTATGGCTTTTAACTTTTCTATAGTAGGTAGATTTTTTAACTCATTTGTTTTATTGATCTTTACAACTGTAAGTTGTGTGTATAAACCAAATCAACTACAGGTCATTTACTCGTTTTAATCCATATTACAGCGTAAACCTATACTACAGCAGTCATGTATTACAGAGTAATCTTGGTACATTTTGTAAGTCATTTACATTATGGATTTTAAGTTTTCTGTGATAGTGTTAAAGCTTTGGATGTATTATAACAATAAATTTATTGTGGTGTTCATTATATAATTCAGGATTTGACACTCTACAATGTAATAGGCATACCTCATCATCATGTTATAGGAAAAGGGTGCATACTTATTCAGGACTGCATATTTACCATCTGAATGTGAGTTCGTGTCTTCTTACATAATCCCAAAATCAATATCAACATGCTCACTGTTTCCCGTTGCAACCACCGGGCACGAAAACAACTAATTAATTATTAAATTAAACTAAATAGTCATCTCAAATTTATACCCCTTTTATTTTTTTTATACGTAACTATCCCAATTTATATCTTTTAAAATATTAGGTATCGGATACAACATCACTCCTCTAATAATGACTTTTCGTTTTTCTTCATTGTTACTTTTGACACGTTGAGTTCTCCTCTAATCCATTGTCATTGCACACAAATACGTTATTGATATTTGATGCAGAACATTTCTTACGGCTCACTATTTCTTTTGTTGATAACATTACAATGTGATATTTACCAAAGGTGTCAAACACCTCGTTGGTACTTTTCGTCATTGATAAGGTCTGCTCCACCATAGTAAACAAAAGTAACTCTAACATTATTAGTAACATCCGACATTTCATACCATCTAATATTGTTTATTTTGTCTAAGAGGATTTTACGGATTTGTTTTTGGTTGTCCGGGTGGAGATCCAAAAAACAACCAATCTTAAAAATTGATCTTACATGTACACAACTAATTGTTGGCAAAAAAAAAAACCCTTAACTGTAGGGTTATTTTTGTTATCCACAACTGTTAAGTTCAAACGTTAGGAATTCTACTAGAAGAGAACACAAGTGTTTTTCTAAGTGACCTGTCAGATTTTGCTTCTAAATCCATTCATCCCTATTGCATTTTGGTATTATCACTCTCGATCAAGTTTTTATTTCCGGATTTTGATAGTCAAGAAATAAGAAACGCGCTAAAAGATAATTACAGGAGGAAGAAAATGAAGCAATTTGTAGGAATTGTAGGTCTGCTTTATGGAGATCATGTTCTCAGCTAAAGTAATAACACTACTTAAGTTTTTAGACACAACTTGTTTGACAAAATGACAGAGATCAGAAAAATGATCAAAAGTTCTAGAGGACAAAGGTAATTGGGATTCTTGTATTTAAAAGTTATTATGGTTGTTTCAAGAATCAGATCATCACTTTTTTTTATTAATAGCTTCACTTTTATAAAAACCAACAAGAATTACAAGTGAGCGGTAGGGCGGGTAAACGGGCAACAAGCTGCGCCGCTACCTTAATCACTAAAATTCGATTAAGGTTAGTAATCAATTAATCATCAGGTTATTATAACTTTAACTAAGTCATAATTCTATGGTTTGTTTTTAGATATATTCTTAATCATTCACAACAACACACCAAAACATTCACATATATATTCAAATCTTTGTAAGCAACAAAAATTGAGACCAAATGCATAATCCTTTAATGTGTTTGCACAAAATATACTTTTTTAAGTTTTAACCAAAAGATTAAATGCGACGATATTATACCGAATATTAATAAAAATTTCATACTAACATAATATCATCCACAGATGATCATCATTTCTTAGCAAAGAGTCCACCCAAGCCACCAAAGCCACCTTCAGTCTTCTTGGGTGGTGCAGCCGATGATGTGGTCTTCTTACCGGAGACGGTTGTAGTACCACTCTTTCCCTCAACCTTCTGTAGAATTGGGTCAGTCTCAACAAACGAGTCTTTCTGTAATGCAATCGATAGCCAATCAAGAAAACCTTTCTCCTCACTGTTTCCACCAGACCCCTTTGCTGCTGTAGCATATGTGTGTACTGATCTTCTTGCTGATGATCTTGTGGTGAAGATGCTGTTGTTAGTGTTAATGGTGTTGGTTGAGGATATGATGGTAGCAGGAGCAAGGAACATGTTCAAGGAAGCCATGTTTGTGGTGTGTTTAGGACAGGTTGTGGTTTGAGAGGATGGATGGATGAAAGTATATGGAGATAATAGAACTAGTGTGTGCCACAAGGTTTCCACAAGTTGCTTATCCTTAGAAGCTTTTTTGTGTTTAAAAAGAAATAGAAATTAAAATAAATAATGATTTGATTTTTGTTTTTGTTTTAATTCATGAGGGATGGAAATGTAGAGGGGCTCATTTTTTAGAAATTATGGCCATTAGTTTGACACGTGACGATGTGTGGTTTGCATTACAGATGATGGGCTTTAGCGTCTTTGAAAGGTTACGGTTTTCAAACATGAATGTGTTGCGGGGTTGCTAAGGCCGTAGCCTGCTCACATGGAGATTTTGGGCATAGAGATAAGTGGCTCAAGCGAAAGTGAAATTAAACAAAGGTATTGAGATTTGAGCCCACCCTTTCTCTAGGTGATCAATTTTTTTAAAATATTATATGTAACTAGTTGTTTACGGTTAGTTTTCATCATCATCATTATATAATACTCAGTATATCCTACCAATAACAAAATTAAGTTATGATCTATAATTACAGAGCCGGTCCTGGGAATTAAAATGCCTCGGCCGAGCAAAAAAAAATAGGCCCTTTGATCCTAACAAATAATACAAACTAATTTTCTTTCAATGGTGTTTTATATCTATATTAAAAAATAAGAACATAACAAAACAATGATAAAAAAAGTTATAAACTACAAACCTAAAATATCAACTAAAATTGAAACCAAAATTAATATATATTAATACTACTCAAAAAACGTAAAAAAAGAAAGCAAATATTTTTATTGTTTTTTTCTTTACTCTTGATTGACCTACAAAAAGAAAAAAATATTAGCTTGCAGGAATACAACTAAAAACTGAATAGGGCCTTTATTTTATTATACTCACTTCATCTTCTTCCTTTCATTTTACACACCCATGCTAAGCTAAAGAAACATTCAGTTCTTCACTTTCCTAAAAGTACAAGACCAACACTTTCATCACTTCCCTCTAGCTACGTTATCGATTAATTAGAAGGTCAAGCGTGAAGAAAATCAACACTTTCGGTGGATCGCCGGTGAAGAAACGGTGGTCGGCCGGAGGGTTAGTGCCCCATAGGAAATCGGGCCTCGGCCGGGAGTGCGACTCGCACACCCCTAGGGCCGGCACCAGGGCCGGCCCGACAGGCTTAGCAAACCAGGCAAAAGCCTAGGGCCCCCAAAAATAAGGGCCTCAAATTTTTATTTTCTACTTTGTTTATATATTATATGTGTATTTAGCATAAATTAACAAACTAATAACTAAAGACATAAAATGAAAACACAACCACCTTTTATGTCACTAACCTACCGGGGTGGTGTTCGTGGGGAGATCTATGGAAGGAGTTCAAACACTATGGGAATATGGTGGATGCTTATCTACCTAAGAGAAAGGATAAACTTGGGAGATTCTTTGCCTTCATCAGATTTGAAGATGTCGTGAACGGCACGGAGATGGCTAGCACGATGGGGAAAACTCAGTTCGGGAAAAACAAGGTCGTCGTTAATGTGGCAAAGTTTGGGAAACAAGATAGCTTGAACAGAGCAAAGGAGCGGAAGAGCTCCACAACTTTACCACAGGTGCCTCTGGGCATAAACAACGTTAACCAGCAAGCATGGAAGACAAAAGGATCGGCATCGTTCAAGGAAGTTACAACGGGAGTCATCGATCACAGTAATATGGAGGTGGCTATTCACCTTCCGCAATACCCGGTTCCGGCGGCGAACGAATGGAAGAAATGTTCACTTATCGGTGTTGCTCATGACCTAAACAGACTTGCTTGTTTGGACGAACTGTTGTTGATGAAAGTTCGTGATGAGTTCACAATTAGATATGTGGGAGGGTTGAAGGTGATCCTCACCTTTCAAGGATCAGTGATGGCCCAAGCTTTCCTGAGTGAACAACTGGAGACTTGGTCGAAATGTTTCTCATCACTGGTGGTTTGGGTTGGACAAGAACTCGTCTACGACAGAGTTGCTTGGATCCAAATCAAAGGTGTTCCTCTTAGCTTGTGGGATGATCGTGTGTTTGACGAGATTGGTCGGAAATTTGGGAGGATAGTTCATGGCTCAGCGGCTTCGTCGAATGATGGCAATTTGGCTTCTGAAAAGGTTGCCATTCTCACTCAAGATGGCAAGAGGATTGAGCAGTCGATGGTGGTAACTTGCCGGGGAGCCAAATTCGGAGTTTGGGTGTCTGAGGTTGATATGGATTGGTGTCCGGATTTTGTTAAGGCTGAATCTAATAGATCCACCCCACATCATTCGGAAACTGATCCAGTTGATAACGTTGATGATCAATCTCGCATGGAGGAAGATGAGCCGATCAGGGAGTTGGAAGATGGAGAGATCCCACCGGAGGTCAATGTTGTGAATGTGACCACGTCTCCGGTACCGGCGACGGCGAATGGGTTGGCCGGAAGTCCAAAAGGTTCGGAGGTACATGGAAGGTTTCTCAATAATAGTTTGCATGGGGAAGTTCAAAAATCTTGCATGGGGAAGGGGTCCACCAGGCTTGATGTTAATTCATTGGGTACACCAATAGGATGCCATCAGGGGGTACAGTGTAAAATGGATAATTGTGGGAACACCCCAGTGGCCCCACCTTCTCGCAAAAGGCCTAGATTGGAGGACAAGTGGTACGATGGGCCTAGTAATGGGCTTAATGAAAAAATCAATTTCTTTAATAATGAGTGGACTGGGCCAGGTGTCTTGGATCTAAATACCCCACCCGAAGTGATTAAGGAATCTTTTATTGCTGGCTTATCTAAGGAAAATTCTGGGCCCGCTAACCCTATTCCCATAACCAGTGTTTCCCTTGGTGATGTTGTGTCTAACAGGGATGCTGTGGAAGATCAGGTACCTCCCAACGGTGATGCAACCATTGCCGAACCTCTGCCTAGGGATGAAAGCTCGGATGCGGTTGTTCAGCAAGATGATACGGTGATTCTTGAGGCTACCAGTACTAAGTCCTTTGGTGAAGCTCTTGGCATCGACTTGTCTGGTTTTGAAGAAGCTGTGAATGGCGCAATTAGGGATGAAGGCGTCACAATGGTGGATCAATGATTGTCCTTTCTTACAATGTTAGAGGGATCGGAGAGGACCCTAAAATTCTTTCCATTAATGAGGTTATTAAGGGGCATAAGGCATCTTTTGTTGCATTACAAGAAACTATGAAGTCTGACGGGTCAAGAATTCCAGTAAGGAAGCTTTGGGGCAATAGACCGGTCATGTGTGACTGGGTTAATGCCGAAGGGAACTCTGGGGGACTTATCTCAATGTGGGATCCGGGTACCTTTAAGTATCTTCAGTCGAGCAAACACAGGAACTTCCTAATCGTGTCTGGTACGATTCCGCAAGTTACAGGTATCGTTCATTTTGCAAATATCTATGGGCCACAGGGGATTGGTGGGAAGAGGGAGTTATGGTATGAATTATCGAATTTAATTGAAAGTAAACCCGGGATATGGATTATTATGGGGGATTTTAACGCAGTCCGATCGCAAGAAGAAAGATTAAATTCTGAGTTTAACGCCGTTTGTGCCGAAGCGTTTAATGATTTCATTGAAGATAACGGACTAGTTGAATTTCCGATGGGTGGGAAAAAGTTCACTAGAATTTCTGATGATGGTCAAAAAATGAGTAAACTGGATCGGTTTTTGGTTAATCAAAGTTTTACGGAGGTATGGCAGGAACCAACTGTTCGGGCTTGGCCACGGAGAGACTCAGACCATTGTCCGATCACACTGAATACAAATATGGTTAATTTTGGTGCCCCCCCCTTTCGCTTCTTCAATTCCTGGTTGTCATGTCCAGGGTTCGAAGAGGTGGTCCGCAGGGCATTGGATGGTCAAACATTTTATGGGAGAAGTGATGTGATTCTTGCTAATAAATTAAGGTGCATCAAAGAGGCGATCAAGAAGTGGGTGGTGACTGAGAAAGAAAAGCGGAAAAAGAAACTTAAAGATGTTGAAAAAATAATGGATGATCTTGATAACTTGGCTGAGGTACGTCCATTGTCTGAAGAAGAACGGACTAGTTGGGTGAATAGCAAGAAAGACAGAGAAGTTATTCTAGCCGATGAGGCTAGTGACCTTAAACAGCGTTCGCGACTTCGGTGGGCGATCGATGGTGATGAGAATTCAAGCTTCTTTCACGGTATCATTAATCAGCAGCAGAATAGCAAGAGAATCAATGGTTTTTTAGTTGACGATGACTGGTGCTGTGATCCGAATTTGATGAAGTCGGAGGCCCGTAAGTTTTTTGCTAACAAGTATAGGGAAGTCGCTCAGAGTAGACCGTCCTTTGTATTACCGGGGGTACGTAAGTTAACTGATGACATGGCGGAGAAAATTACTAGTGATTTCTCGGTTCAGGAAATTAAAGACGCCATTTGGGAGTGTGGGGATGACAAGGCGCCCGGTCCTGACGGGTTTAATTTTGCCTTTTTTAAACATTTCTGGAATCTTCTTAAGGACGATATTATCCGGGTTATGGAGGAGTTCTATGACAGCGGTACCATCAGCAGGGGTGTTTCCTCCTCTTTTATTGTCCTTATCCCCAAAAATCCGGATCCGATCTCGTTGAATGAATACCGACCCATTAGTCTATTGGGGTGTATATCCAAGATTATCTCAAAAACGCTTGCAAATCGGGTCAAGACAGTGATTGCGGAGCTGGTTTCTGAAAATCAGTTCGGTTTTATTGCCGGGCGGAATATTTTAGACGGGCCTCTAATACTCAATGAAATAATATCGTGGGCGAAGAAAACGAAAAAACCAAGTTTCTTACTTAAAGTGGATCTGGAAAAGGCATACGATGGCATTAGTTGGAAGTTTATTGATCAGGTCCTCCTACAAATGGGTTTTCCCAATCGATGGAGGAGTTGGGTGGCGGGAATTTTGGAATCGTCTCGAGCTTCGGTGCTTCTTAACGGGTCGCCGACTTGGGAGTTCCAGTGCTATAGAGGGGTTCGCCAAGGGGACCCTCTCTCCCCGTTTATTTTTATTTTGGCTATGGAAGCATTCTCTTGCCTTATGTCGAAAGCTGAAACATTGGGGTTCATACAAGGGATTAAACTGCCAAACAACGGTCCGATTGTATCCCATCTTATGTTTGCGGATGATGTGGCGATAATGGGAGAATGGAATGAGCAAAACTTATTGTATGTAGCACGCCTTCTAAGATGTTTCTACTTAATATCTGGGTTGAAGGTCAATCACCTCAAAACCAATCTGTATGGTATTGGGGTAGGGCCTGACTCGGTCGAAGCGGCTGCTAGTAACATTATGGTTCAATGCGGCTCACTACCTTGTAAGTACTTGGGTGTTGTCATCGGTGCAAACATGAACCAAATTAGGCATTGGAAAGGTGTTGTGGATGTGTGTAAAGCCCGTCTGTCGAAGTGGAAAGCCAAGCATTTATCTATGGGAGGGCGGTTAGTTCTTCTCAAATCGGTACTTGACAGCCTCCCATTATATCATTTTTCTCTGTTTTTGGCCCCGAATGGTGTCCTGGATCAGCTCGAAGGTCTTCGTCGACGGTTTTTCTGGGGCGGCGATGAAGACAAAAAAGCAACAGCTTGGGTATGTTGGGAGCGGGTTGTCGGCCCGAAGGAGAAAGGAGGTGTAGGCCTGGGTACTTTAAAACACATGAACTTAAGCTTACTCCTTAGATGGTGGTGGCGATTTAAGACGGAGCCGAATAATCTGTGGAGGAGAACAATGATGGCACTTCATTATAACAGCCGGTCGTGGTCGTATCTCCCAGTCAAATCGACCTTAACAGGGGTTTGGAGTTCAATTGTTAAAGTGGCGAAAGATTTGGATAATTTGAACATTCGCTCGGATGAATTGATTCGGGGAAAATTGGGCAGCGGCAATTCCATCAGGTTCTGGATCGACTGCTGGTGTTCGGAAACGCCTCTAATGAGATTGTGTCCTTCCTTGTTCGCGCTGGAAAGAAACAAAGATTGCACAGTGGCGACTAGAACAAACAATGTCAATGGGCAACTGTTGGGGGTGTGGGATTGGAGAAGAGAGCCTTTGATGGAGGCAGAAGTAAGGGACTTACAGGTCTGCGAGCTGGCCATTCGGGGCTGTACAGGGACGGGTCAGTCGGATGATTGGACCTGGGCGCTTGAACCAGCTGCGGGTTTTTCGGTTGCGTCTGTGCGAAAACTTCTTGCAGCCCAAGGGGTTCCATACTGCCCGACTAATTGGAACAATTGGGTGCCTAAGAAGATCAATCTTTTCGCGTGGCGGGCCGAACAAGCAAGACTACCGACTAAGCCAGAACTTGTCAAAAGGCATATCATCACAGGTTCGACGACTTGTGTACTATGCGGAGATGTGCCGGAAACAGTGGATCACCTTTTCACTTCATGCTTCTTCGCGGCGAACTTATGGAACAAGATCAGCATTTGGTGTAAAATTCAGCCCATTTTCGCGTTCTCCTTCAAGGATATCCTGGGTGTACATAAAGTTAACGGACTATGTAAAGTGAATAAAAAAGCGTTGCAAGTAATCATCTTAGCGACTTGTTGGACGATTTGGAAAGGAAGAAACGACAAGATCTTTAATGGGGCGAGAACTAACCTGGATCGTCTATTGGGAGAAATCAAATCGCTAGCGTTTATGTGGTTAAGGGCTAGGGCGAAGAATTATGTATGGGATTGGGATAAATGGAAAAACTTTGATGTGTAATTGTTAGGTTGTATTGGGTGTTTTGTTCTATTGAGCACCTTGCTTATAGAACGGTTGTAAATATGTGGGCGTTTTAATGAAATGAAGTTTGCCGTTCAAAAAAAAAAAAAAACCATGCCCCTAAATACCAATTATGCAATGAAATTGTTTTATGATTGTTCATGCTTTTAGCGTTCTTTGTGTTCAATCATCAATCCATATAATTAGTTGATCAACACAATATGCCAAAATACTTATAACCTAGCGGTATCTAATGTGTAATTGGTGTACCTCCTTATGAGGTTGAGAATTTGGTTCCATGAATCCATGATATATAGATTTAGAAGTACAATTAAAAGGTAAATGCTAGCGCATTTTTCTAAGGGTGGTGCATGCACCCATTAAAATCCATTTCCATCACTAAACTTCGATCAAACATAAACTGCCATCCAATTCCATCAAATTTCACCTTAACACAATATATAACCTAATAACCATGCTCGTGAATACCAATTATTCAATAAAAGTGTTTTTTATGATTGTTCATGATTTAATTGCTCTTTGTGTTAAATCATCAATCAATTTCGAAATTTAATTATACGTATAATTAGTTAATTAGCACAATATGCGAAATGACTTTTAGCCTAGCAGTATCTAATGTGAAACTATTGATCCTGGATAGACAACAGATATAGATTTAGAAGTATGATTAAAAAGTAAGTGCTTAACCCAATTTTATAATAATAGTGGGGGCACCCATCATTAACCCAATTTCCTTCACTAAACTTCAAACAATAAATTAAAAAACAACAATTTGCAAGTACATATAATAAAAATGCATTTTCATTAAATTTAAAAAAGGAAACATTAAAAACCCCTAAAACTTACAAATTAACAAAATAAAAAAAAAAAAAAAAAAAAAACCCAAAAGTTAGCCTCTCAAACTCACTTCTTACAAATTTCCCATTTGCGATCTAGTAGAATTAACAACCACAATTCTGCAACATTTTCATACGACTCCAAGACAACTTTCAAAACTTGGTCTTTCTGTTGTTCGTTCTAGTAATTGATGTACAATTCATTTCTTTTAATTTTGGAGTCCGCCACCGCATTGCACTGCTCTCTATTCTCCGTTGTTTCAGACATTTTTTCTGGCTTGTATTTAAAGATGGCATCCGCCTCATTCGATCCACTTGTACCAATTTCGAGTCTACATAACTAAAAAAAATCAATAATTTACATTTTAATAAAAAATCAAACAACTAATTCTTTTTGTAAAAGTGCAATATTTCGACATGACATGATCAATATTTCGATTAGATCCACTCCGTCTCCACCTATGGCATGTCTTGATGCCTTTGAGAATTTAGGTGCACTATGCGGGTAAAAAAATGGGCCCCTATGTGGGTCACGACCCAAACGAAAAAGGTTCAATTGGGCCAAATAGTTTAAATGGGTATATGTCGATTGGGTTTACATGGATCGTGGCCCAAACTCAAGAAGTTAACATTATTGGGTTCTAAAACTTTGACTAGATTAGTTTGGGTTGTAAACTTTATAAAAAACTAGTATTCTATTACCTCTCGCTTCGCGACGGGAGCTCCTGTTGTGTTGAGGATTTGGTAGACGTTAAAGATCGCGCGTCGCTGTGGGAGCTCTTGTTGCGTGGAGGGGTCGTGGACATAGAAGATAATATTAAGTGATTGTTATTCTCGCGTGGGCTACAAAAAAATACTCGCGGCTAAAAGCTAAAAGTTTGGTGGTCAAAGTTTGAAATCCTAAAAGCTAAAGCCAAAGTGCAATGCAAAAAAAGTTGGGTGGTCAAAGTTTGAAATCCTTAAAGCTAAAAGTTTGGTGGTCAAAGTTTTAAATCCTAAAAGCTAAAAGTTTTGTGGTCTAAGTTTGCTGGTCAAATTAGAAGAAAATAAAGTTAAGCTAAAAGTTAGTGGCCAAAGTTTTAAATCATATAAGCTAAAAATTTGGTGGTTAAATTAGAAGAAAATAAAGTTAACCTAAAAGTTAGTGGCAGAAAATAAAGTTAACCTAAAAGTTAGTGGCCAATAATATATTTAAAGAAAGTTTGGCAGTCAAATTAGAAGAAAATAAATTTAAGCTAAAAGATAGTGGCAAAGTTTTAAATCTTAAAATGTAAAAATATGGTAGTCTAAGTTTGGTGATCAAATTAGAAGAAAATAAAGTTAACCTAAAAGTTAGTGGCATAAAATAAAGTAAACCTAAAAGTTATTGGTCAATATTAAAGGAAGGACAATGTAGAAGTGTCATTCCTTTAATAGATATACTAGTGTTTTAGTTACTCGCGCTTCGCTGCGGTACGCTCGTGTCATTATAGGTTTGGTGGGCATGAAAAATTCTCCCTCCGTCCCAATTTAAATGTCCTTCTTTCCTTTTTTTGTTTGTCTCAAATTAAATGTCCCTTTCCAAAAATAGAAATGTAATTTTCAGTTTTGCCCATAAAAGACAAAACACAATCACCACTTTTAAGGATATTATTGTCATTTTACCACATACAAACAAAACATTTCTTAAAATGTGTGTTTTTAGACATGGGACATTTAAATTGGGATGGAGGGAGTAACATTATTAGTGATAATATTAGGTAAATGCTATTTGTTCAAATTATTCTAAAATAAATGTCTTTTATTTTCACTAATTGGCAATAGTGTCGTACCGCTATGTAGCAATTTTTTTTCAATTACGTGGGTCAATAATCTTCCATTATGTTAGCAACTTTCTTCAAGTAGGTGGGCCAATTACATGGACCAATAATAGCGAAGAATATTATGTCGATGTAAACACTTTATAACATTTAAATACGAAAATAAAACACCAATTAAGTGGGCAAAAAACAAAAAAAAGCGGGTGGAAAAAGAGTCGAACCAGAGGCACTGCCATGATGAGCACGCTCACCAACCAACTTGCTGGCATGTAACTTTGTTCAAATCTAGTATATAAATTTATTAATACACAAACAGCAGTTCAAAAAGCACCAAAAAAAGGGCATGTGGTATCATTGAGCAGGTAGTTCATATTAGCAACGGACACTCTTCAAGTGTCTCTAAATTATTAGATACTATAATATAATTGTTTTAAAATAATTTTATACATAAATTTTTTTTTTTAAAAATGGGCCACTAGAAAAAACAGACCCTATTCGGCCGCACGACCTCATCAATGCCCTGCTGTTCTCACTAATCATTCCCTAATACGGGTATGTTTGGCAAGGAGCTTTTAAGAGCTTTTAGGAGCTTCAAGCTTCAAGCTTTTAAGAAAAAACTCCTACTCAATAAAAAGCCTTGTTTGGTTGAAGGAGCTGGAAGCTTTTAGGTTGGAGAAAAAGCTCTACAGTGAAAAGCTACTAGTACTAGCGTTTAACAAAAAGCTCTTACTAGCTACAAGCTTTTAATGAGTAAATGACACAAATACCCATTCTATTTTATATATAAAATAAAAACTTTCCTTACAAGCTTTTAATTATGCCCATTTTGGTCATTTTATACATTTTATTAAAAGCTCCAGCCACTCTGCCAAACACCAAAATATATTTAAAAAGCTTCCAGCTTGCAACTTCCAGCTTCCAGCTACCAGCCACCAGCTAGTTTTGCCAAACATACCCTACATGTTCCTTGTATTAGTTGATCCAAACTTCGTCAAGCAAACAAACACACTGCGACAATGTTTCAGTTTTTTTTTTTCTTATGATTGGTCTATATTACTCCAAACATACAAAACTTAACACCATCTCATAACACATAGTGCTTTCAAAACTTAACCATAAACCAAACCGATTTGTAGTTCTCATTATTTAATCAGTTTGATCTGTTTTCGTCTTGTTTGTTCTCCAATTTTAGAGAGTGTTCGGGATAGAGTATGGAAATGGCTTATTGACTTAAAGGCCAATAAGTTAATAAACTATTTTCGAAAACCACAAAAAACTTGACTTTTTGATGAGTTATTGTCTTTCTCAAAAAGCTAATAAGTCAATAAGGTTTTTTCGTGAACAGGTTTAGAGGCGTTGTGAAGATAAATCGAACAACAACTCATTCAGTTCCGATCTGTTTATTTTTTTTTTCTCAATCCACTGTACAAGAAAGTCAGTTTCAGATTTGTGAATTTGTTTCGACATGTGAGGAAGAGAAGAAAACATTTGATAACATTTTGATCCGCAATTGTTTTTATCATCCAAATTTGACGACACATTGAAAATGGTTTTTAAAGTTAGTTCTCAGTTTTTTGAAGGTGTACAACTACTTAAGTAAATTTCACAATGTGTATAGTAGATACACACATACACTCGACGACACCTTTACTTCTAATACAGTACTACAATAGGACCAGTGATGAGTCACTTAATATTCTAGTGTTTATTACCAGAAATGCATATATTATTGACTACATGTTGACCTCAAAGAAAGTTTAGGTTAACGAATCTAACTAGTACATTTTTTAAATATTAGCTTGATTAATACATGTGCATTGTAAATTTAAAACGTTAAGACTATATGATGCCAAGTTAATTATATATTTAATGAGCCAACAGATGTCAAAAACTGTTTATAAAGTGAACACCTATAAGACCACTCCGTTAAAATGAGCAATCTACGACAATAAGGCCATTTAAAAATAAAGCTAAGGAGACAAGAAAAGTATCTATTTTTTTTAACGGCTAATGTTACCCCCGCTGTAATTACAACAAATACACGAGTTTTTTCCCAAACTAGTGTTAGTAGAAAAAGTATTTACCATTTTAGTGTTCCTTAAAACCTATTTATCAAAATGGTGTTTTTTATTTAGTATTTACCTTTTTTTAATGAACTTGTTTGACTTTAAAAAAATTGTTCAATCAATCCATTTTTTGCTATTCTATTTTTTTTTATTTGTGTGTGTTTTTATTCAATCAATACAATATATTCTTTTATCAGTTTATGAATCAAACAACTAGTCTATTATAGTGTTTTATTACCAGCTCATTTAAGTTTTTTTTCCTTCAATCAATCCACGTAACTATAAAAATCATCCTAAATAAATTTTGACTCGATACCTATCTCAATATCACGAAAAAACCACATTTGTTGAGTGAGGGCGACCCTTTTTATCACGTTTTGAATAATATGTAATACCACATTAAGATGGATTCATTATGTTAAACGCAAATTTATCATAATAACTATGAAATCCTACCGTTCAATCATTTTGTTCGACTTCATGTTCAATCATAAAAATTATGAAATCACATAGAAAGTGAAGAAAGTCAACATTACAACTACGTATTCCATATTACAATTTTCAATCTTTTTGTTCGTTCACAAAATTGATGGATCAAATCACAAAGAAAGTCCACGAAATTAACATAAAAAATTATTGGATTGATTGAAAGAAAAGACATAACCATATATGGGTTGATTCATAAAAGAAATTGATTGAATTTTTTTTAATTTCATTTTTGAAAGCGTAACATGAGTGAAAAACACCATTTTGATTGAATAATAGAATAGTAGAAAATAATGGATTGATTGATTTTTTTTTTGAAAGCTTAACATGAGTGAAAAATACTATTTTGATTGAATTATAGAATAGTAGAAAATAATTGATTGATTGAATTTTTTTAATTTTATTTTTGAAAAAGTGTAACATGAGTGAAAAACTCCATTTTAGTAAATAGTTTTCAATGAACACCAAAATGGTAAATACTTTACCCATCAACATTAGTTTAGGAAAAAACTCCAAATACACTATTGCCTAGATTTGACCCTAGGACCTTCTCTTTAAGAGCCGTAAGCCTCTACGAAGTAAAGTATCTATTAGTTATAATTGCATGACATTTCTAACCGCATCAGTTGTTATATTCATCTATTTTTTTACATTCAATGCCCTTCAATCACTACAAGGATTTAAACCTATAGCGACGACTATATTCTGAGCTATAGTGACGACATGGCTATAGGTCAATTCGACCTATCCGACTATCCCCATAACTAGTTGTTGCTATAGGGTTTGTCCCCAGAAAATTGTCGCTATAGGTTCTCAAATATCGTTGCCATAGCTTAGTTTATTACGAAGAAAGTCGTCGCTAATAGAATGGTGTCACATATATTAACTAAAAAACTTTATTTAAATGTTTTGGCCTAAAAGGTTGTAGTTAGATTTTGCTGGAACACCTGTAGCGTTGACATGTCGTTGCTATTGGTCCTGGGCTGCAACACCATTCATCAATAATAACTTTTATCAAAGTTTTGTTATTTAGTATTTGGTCATTAATTCATTTTAAGTTTTCTGTATATTCATTTAATTTCATTGTTAATTTATGTTGATTTAAACTTTTAACAAATTTGTTGGTATAATTAGACTGATATTAATAATAATGCACTATCATTTCAACAAAAGGGGCAAATTACATAAGAATAGCAGGTAGGCGAGCAACAAGCTTCGCCGCCACCCCCTTCTGGATAGAGAACCCTAATCTAGAGAATACAAATCCTTGCCCCTGGGGAGTCGAAATGTGTTAAATTATTGTGTAAATGAAATATATGAGCACGCTTTATAAATTAATAATTAAAGGCAATGTTAAATATCTATATAACTAGATTATACCCCGGAAATGTCCCGGGGTTGAGAAATCTAATATGACATATCAATTTTACATATGAAATAGAAAGATGCGCTTTACAGTTACATGCAGGAAAGATTCGGGTAGCACCTAAACAAAAACAATTAACAATGTATTTCCAATGTTAACACATAACCTTAAACAATGTATAACTCTAGTATTAATACCTAACCTAAAACAATGTACAACTCTAATGCTAACACATGTTGAAAATAGAATTCATATTTACTGATTTGAACATAATTAGTTACTTACCTATACATGATTAATGAATAACCTGAACACTTTGTGTTTTTTTTTTCCTGTATGAACGAAACCCCACAAAAAGTAGTCGTTTTTTTCTCCGTTTTTTATATAGCAGTCTGGTACTCGTTGGAAAGATAATAAAACGCTTGTTAATTTGGTGTAATTTTTTTCTTTACAAAATCTCGTATATAAAAGATATTAACGTTTAAAAATTATGGGAGTAAACATAGAGATTAAAATTTAAATTTGTTTTTAAATTCTTTTTTCCTAAAATAACTCAATTTAATTTGAGTAGATTATTATATTTATATTATTATTTGTTTTTTTTAATTTGCCACATGGCACACTTAAGGGAGAGAATGCATCCTTGAGTGCCATGTCATTAAAATTACTTTCTTTTATTATATATATAGATAATAGAAGTAAAAAGGAATATACCTAAAATATTATTTTCTGATGTAAAATATAATGTTATGCACTGTCACACTATTTTTGTCCAATAAAAATAGTGCAATACATTGAAGATGGCATGTATATGTGTGGTTTGTTTTCTTGCGCCAAAGAAGTTTCTTGCATATATGGGCTACAAGTAATACTAAGCACACATGCAGTTATGAGTGAGGTAGGTGACTTGGTGTGTGTATGAAGCTTAATATCTACTTTAGTCATTTCTTTATATTAACACCAACCTGATTTTTCCCGTTGCTGTTAAACGGTTTCACCAGCCTCCATCTACTCTCTCTTCTCACACTCTCTTATAATATATCCGTATATTATATTATCTTACATCAAAATTAGCAAATTGATTTGACAATCTTCAAATGAGTTAATTAGATCTGTTATTCCGAAAACTAATGAGAAAAAATAAAATATGGTAAACGTGTATGTCAAAACATGCATTGTGTGTCATGAATTCTTGATGCTTAAGTTAACTTGTGCCATTTTCTTTTCAAATTTCTAACCAGGATTATGACTAATTGTTTAGAAAGAAATACCAAACATGGAGAAAACATATATACTTTGTCAAATGCAGAAATGAGCACACAATAAATAGATTTAACAAAAGACGGAGGGCTAAATGAAAATCCCGCCCATACGGGAAGGCTTTCTCTAGGGAAGTATTCCTGATTTTTTAACGAATCCAAATATTATCACTCTCTATTTCATAATGGAGAAGTATGTGTATCAGAAATAACATATTGATTAAAACAATTTCAAAATCAAAAACAGATATATATGAAGAGGTTCATTTAGAAAAGGATTTAGTACGAGAAGATAATAAATAATTCATTTTTCAATCTAAAATCTTGAAGGTAAAAAATATATAAACAAATTTCTTTCATTTATGTACATGTAGATTTTGTATAGGTGAGATACCTACATAGAATCTGCACTAAAAAAATATATGTACTATAATCAATTAAATGGTTTCTTCATGTATATAACATACACATATGTACGTAAAAAAACATTAAAAATATATGAACTATTAATAAAATATTTAATAATTTAGGTATCTTCTCACACTTATCGCACTTAAACCGACTTCTAAAATAAGTCTCCAATATATATTGGGTTGTGAGTTTGAGAACTATGAAAACCCTCTAGCATACTTGTACGTGATATATAAGACAATTACGTAATTGTACACTTTCTCTTTTCTACACGCGATATCTTAGAGCATTTTTATAAAGGTACACTACATTTTCTTAAAAATTATATTCATTTGCATATATTTTTTAGTTAGTTTAATAGTATGTTTATTTTTTAGAAATACTACATTTTCAGAAAAATTTTACTTATTTGCATTTATTTTTTTACTTAGTTTAATGGTATATTTATTTGTTCTTTTAAAAGGAATAATACATTTGTATGGCGCGCATTACCTGAGAAGACCCACTTAGTACGATCTACAAAAGATATATGAGGTGCATTCAAATGAACATGGTTTACCAGGAATGCTTGGGAGCATAGATTGTCATCATTGACAATGGTATAATTGTCCAACCGCATGGCCATTACAAAAAAGATCGTCATCAAGGACTGAAAAATTAGTCTTTGATACTCCTAAATCAGTCCCTAATGGCTATCAGGGACTAATTTTGCCAGTCACTTTTCTTGTAGTGAGGTCAACACACACGCGATGACCAGGGACAACCAACGGTTATTCTTCATGCGGTGGCTTCAGATGACCTTTGGGTTTGGTCGGCTTATTTAGTGTCGCGGAGTCATGAAATGACATAAACGTTTTTTAGCAGTCGCCTTTAATGGAGATTTTATTTCTAATAAAGCACCAAAGGCATCATTCTATGCTAATGAAAACTACTACCCACATGGATACTATTTTGCTGATGGATTATATCCGAAATATTCAATTATTGTGAAGACGTTTAGTAATCCATAAGAAGAAAAAGGAGCACATTATTTGAGAAATCTTTGTCGTGGATAGACTAAAGAAAAAATGAGAGTTGTTATGTATGCATGTATAATCATGCATAATTTGACATTAGAAAACGAAGGAAAGATGACGTGTCAAAATTATATACCAGAGGCCGCTCAGGAATTGCCGCAAGCGACAATGTCTCAAAGAATAATCAATGTGCATGACTTGCATTCTAAGGATACACTCTAGCGATGGATTTGGTCCAATATGCATGGTCCGTTCAGTATATTTCAAACGAGGGTGAAGAAGAAGAGGAAGATGGCAACAAAGACAGGGATGATAACGACGAAGACGAGTTCGACGAAAGCAATGAACTTTAGTATTGTTTTTTTAAGTATGTTTCGTGGGTTTTTTTCTTTATGGTATTGTAATTTTTTTTATTTATGTTTAATGAAATCTTTTAATGAAATGTTATTTGTTTTAATATTCAAAATAAAAAATAAAATAATTGGGTAATGATTGGAAGGGGGAATAGTGGTGCCTCTTTTTGATTTCAAGCCTCATGTAAAAGCCACATGTCATACAATGCCCCATGATTAGGCTTAAAATTTGAATATCAAGGTCTTACTAGTATTTAATTATTGGGGGAGAGGGATGCTCCTAGATTTATTTTTCACTTCACTGATTTACACCAATCTGTACGGACACATCACTTCACTGAAACAGCACTGGTTCTTTACCCAATAATTAATTATTTTCACACATATAGGAATAATAACAAATAATACTTTTCCCACTCTCTCTCTTCTCTAGAACTCACTTACACCACTCATTTTTTTTAATAATACATTTCCCACTCTCTTTCTTCTCAAGAACTCACCTACACTACTCATTTTTTTAATAATACCTTTCTTATTCTTTCTTTCCTCTAGAACCAGCACGGTAAGAAGAACCCGTATTTAGTTCACGAGACCCCTACAAACGCAGGTGACGGAGATGTTATCATACTGGCAGTGGGGTACCCTTAACCTTTTATGGTGGCGCCCCATCCCCCTTACAGTAGCCTGAAGTAATTAGACATATGCATGCTTAAATAAAATAATTTATATATTATTATATAGAAAAAAGTATTTAATATTTTTGATGGTTATACATCAGTCATCGAATAGTTAAAAACAAATAAACCATTAAGTGCATTAGATGGTCAAAAGCTACAAATATAACTACGTAGTGAAATTACTCTATATTTAGGTGGTGTTTGTTTTTCTCCTAGAAGCACTTCTGATTTTTTTTGTCTGCACCGCGTAGACGCGGGCAGACGTTTGGGGCGGGCAGACTGTTTGTTTTTCGAAAGACATTTCACTCCAAAAGCTCTTCTGACCTCTTCTTGGTGCAGACTTGGACCAAAGTCTTCTAAGGTCTTCAAAGGTCTTATATATCCTCTTCTCTTCTCCTCACCCACCACCACCCACTACCACCACCACCACCGTCACCCACCCACCACCACCAACGTTCACCACCACTACCGTCCATCACCACCACGGTCCACCACCGTCCACCATTACCACCACCCACCACCCACCACCACCATCACCCACCACCACCACCACCACCGTCCACCACCACCCACCACCACCACCTTCCACCGTCCACCCACCACCACTACCACCACCCACCACCGTCCACCACCACCCACTACCACCACCACCACCACCACCGTTCACCACCACCACCGTCCATCACCACCACAGTTGGGTTATATTAGAAACCCTGCAGATGTCTGCAGATGTGTCCGCAGACTGCAGACCTTTTCTTGCAGAAAAAACAAACAGCACCTTAGTACTTACTGTTAGATAGGGTTGGGTTATATTAGAAACCCTCTTGAGTTGTGGAAACCTTGTGTAAAAACATTATTTTTTCTTGATTTTTTCAAAATAGATTTTATATTCAATTTTATTAGTTTCGGCCAACAAAAACCAAAAAAGCACCGGGTAGATTATTTTGTTACACAAACTCGGTTTTATCATACGTCAGCATTGTTACATATGTAACATTTTGTTACGTGATTTTTTAAAAAAAAAATCTATTCAGCGCTTTTTTTATTTTTTTTTGGCCGAAACTCATAAAATTAAGTATACAAGCTATTCTAAAAAAATTAGAAAAAACAATGTTGTTACATAGGGTTTCCACGAGTTTTCACAACTCAAGAAGGTTTCCACATGATACTTAGTCTATATATTAATTGAATTTAACTAGGTATATTTATATACGCGCGTTGCGCGATTTTTACATGGCACATTAATAACCGATTCAAACATTGCATCAACGACTGCGTAGTTGCAAACAAAATTCACAATCTCTCAAAAAACGAATACGCTAATCTATTTTTCATCTAACCTACTTCTCAAGCGTATTTACATACAGTGCGCATTCTCAACTCAATTGATTTTGCACGGATATTGGCAACTTTCGCTTCAGTTCCGTAATTCCTTCAATGAGGCTTCTTTCGGATTCAATGACTTCACCCAACAGCTTTTGTCACCATTCAAGATGGTGGTTTTTGGTTTTCGTCTGTGCTTGTCATTCTAAAAACAATAAAAATGGAGTAAACACAATTTAACGAAACTAAATAACGTAAGGTTTTGTTTAAATTTGTTTCTTTTTTACTAAAAGTAATCAAATCATCACATTGAGCTACCAAAATCCTTTTGTTCAAACAATTTCTAGTGTAATTGAAATAATAAAACTTTACATAGTTTGTTTAAATCTTTTTTTTACTAAAAGTAATCAAATCATCACATTGAGCTACCAAAATCCTTTTGTTCAAACAATTTCTAGTGTTATTGAAATAATAAAACTTTACATAGGGGTGGCAATTTTAGACACGATAAAAAAAGAACTGATTTTTTGGGCTGTCATATCTTGTGGTTTAATAAACAGGCCATGCTCGGTTCGAACTTAATTAATAAGACTTCATGCTATGATTGACCTATTCAATAGCAGGACATGAACAAATGCAGCCAGACAGAATGAAGTTGAGGTATTGACTTACATAAATTCAGCTGAAATGGAATCTGGGTTCACATCAAACAGCGGCGGTCACTTGACTTCAACCGGTGCGCGTTGCGCGCTGTGAATGATTCAGCAGCCTGCAACCCCAAATTGATAAAAAAAATAGGGGCAGATGAACCATTCTTAATAGATACAACCCGAATTGAAACCATCTTCATAAAAATGGACTTATATAGTAAATGATATAAGAATGGAGTACCTGTCTTTGTGGCTTGGAAAGCGAGATCAAAATGACCAATATGCAGCACAACAAACTTCCCCACGGCTACTATTTCTCCTATAAGCGTTGTGAATCTTCAAGAAGACCCAAAATGAACTGATCAACCGCTAAATGCGAATTACCACGGGATTTCTGCAAACTTTGAGCGCGGCGAATCACTTTAATCAGAGAACTACTTGCTGGAACTTCATCCGGGGTAGGGGACTGAGATGGAAGCTTCTTCAACGCTTGATTAAACACCCTTTCAGCTGAATTAGCAGCCTCTTCACCACCAGCATTGGTAATTGCCTGTCTGAATATACCGTTCGGGTCGGATATCAAAGCAACCGCGATATGCAGCGGTGTGAACCGTGCGTGGCCAGCGTTTATCTTGTGTGTGAATTTGTCAGGATTCATGTCTTCTGATAATAACACCTAAAAACCTACAAACATACTAACAGTAAGCTGAGTCTATCTTAAATAAACTGCATAATACACAAGGAGCATCATAGAAACTTTCTAATAACTTAAATTTGCTAAAACCATCAACAGTTTTTTTTCTTCTTCTTTTTTTATGAACGGTTTAAATTGGACGTGATTCTTGGCCTTTGTAGGTTCCTTCTTCGCGGCTCATCTTAACATCTCAATATCCCAAGCTCAGTCTCTCGAACAGCGTCTTGAGTCTTGGTGGACTGTTTAACTTTTTAAACTTCATAACTGTCGACTCTAAAATCAACAGTAACAAATAAATCAAGGACAATCTTATCATGGAAAAAAATGATTATGTTGATCCAAAAGATAACAAAAAAAAGTATATATCATATTTTTTGCAAGCTCTCTCTCCTTAGCTGCTGCCATTCTCCTAAGCTTTGCAGATTGAGCAAATGTTGAAGGCCTGCAAGATGATGGGCATTCGTTACCATGTTAGATTAGATTATTATGGACATTTGATCAAATTTGTAAGGAACAAATCAGAATCCGATTCAGTAGAATAAACTAATAAAACTGGCACATAACACGTTTTCATATGAATTGAGTGAAACTGAAGACAGAACTCATACTCTGACAAAGCAGCTGCCTCCTTCAATAGTTGCTTGATTTCGGCACGTAATTGGGCATCCTTCTCACTCACAGACGCTTTCTGACACAAGATATTGATAATAGGTAAGTTGTAATCAAATCTCTCCATTTGGAGGGGGGGGGGGGGGGGGTGAAAACACCCAATACCACTACACATGGTCTTATAAGGAACCTTGTTGGTATAGAAAGATCTACACACATAAGAATGTATCTTATATATGTATTAAAAAAAACATTTAAATATTTAATTTCTTCTAATTGTGTATATATTGCTCTGCATAAATCTCAAATAAACAAACTGTGGAATAACTCAGCCTCCTCCTGGTAAATCAAAGGAACACTTATTCAATCTAAACTTTTTTTAAAGAAAAAAAACAAAACGCTTGGCTAAGGACCTAAGGTAAGCCTACCATTCAAATAGTTACATAGTTTAAATAAATCAAAGCAATGCAGAAACACAGAAAATGCAAGAACACGTTGGATATATTGCTGAGAATCAAACTACCTATACGACCAAGTAAACAAAAATAACGAAAAAAACGAAACATCGGAAATAAAAGTAACCCATGACTGGTCTGAATCGTCTCAAACCTCTTCCAGACATTCCAATTCTCACCTGAAAGGTAAATTATATCTTATTCAGAACATGAATTGAATTGTTACCGCGCAAAATAAAGGAAAACAACCGCAAAATCAAAACTTCCAAAAATTACCTAACCTTTATGAATGATAAAGAATTAAGTAACCCAAACGTAAAACACAAACACAAACACATTCCATACAACGCAGATCATAGCGACAAACATGACGACGACATCTTAAGAGCGCTAAACTCAATATTAGCACAATATTGCGTTCGCACTTCCGTATGGACATCGATGCTCCGTTCATATAGCACAGCTGTATCATACAGTGCGTCTAAACTCGAGTAGGTGTTTAATTTAATGAGTTAGGCTATTAGTGAAAAAACAGTTCTTGAATTCTGCAACCTCGGATGATTCGGACCGATTTGTTACTGTTTAAACAACATACACGTTAACATAGAAGATCAAAAAACAGAACATTTAGGTAAGTTATGGAAAATAACAATATTGTTTTGTATCAACATGACCCTCCTTTGTTGTTTAAATAGTAGAATCTAACCCATTTTATTAACTAAAAAAAATGACATGCCAATATAAGAAATAGAAAGATGAATAATTACGTTCGAATCATTATTAATATTATTAATACATATCTAATTTTTCAATCAATATTTGGAGAAGACCGATGACATCTCTTTTATATACAACTGACAATATGATTACTTCTTTGTTCAAAAGAACCTTGTCTTTTAACACAAAAAAAACACACTACGAGTCTATGACGACTTAACTCGTTGGCCAGGCTTTACTTCTATTCTCACACTACCATTAACATTTATTGATAGCTCATCTAATCATCCAGATATTTACACCACACCAATTAGTAAAATTAATTGGACATAGAGCTTTGACATCAAAATATAAAAACGAACTTAAAAACAAAGTTTGAGTCCTAAACCAAGTTAAATTCTGCTTGCTTCTGCTGCTGCGATGAACAACGAAAACAAATTTTATCACTTGAAATAAACGGTTTATAAAGAACACAAAATATAGTGGAATAGTGACTAAACAATCAACGTGGCATGCCAAGAAACACAACACCTGTTAACCCACTTGTCATCGTCTCTGTCTCAATTTACCTATTATACTTGTAGCTACAACCGTCGTTAGCATGATTACGGGTAGAGAAACAACTTTCCGTTGGCCATGTATGCCTTCGGTGAGTTGGTTACCGAAGCTAGAAGATGAAAAGCTGAAATAGAATCAAAGGTTTTGAAATGAAGAAAAAGAAAGAAGTCTTGATAAGCAGATGGATGATGATGAAGGAGGGGTATGAGTTGTCAAAGAAAGCAAGGTAAAATAAAAACGTGGCAGCAGTTAAAAGGGGTAAGAATTTGGTCTAATAGGGAAATGCAAATAATGTAGCGGTTCAATGAGTAAGTGCCACGCAGGTGTTTTACAACTGTTTAATTCCCATCAGATTTAAACGGATTAGAATAAAAAAAAGGCCTCCTACAATACTCGAACCCGGGTTGCGCGACATACAGAACAACAATGCAACCATCTGCACCAACACAAATTTTGTTACCAAGTGTAAACCCAATAATATTTATATTAACAGTAAATAATAAAATAATAATAAATTACTGTTCAAATCCATTGTATTATTAATATAGTCTAATTAGTTAGCTAGTAAATCGTGTCTACCTTTACCAGTTAACGATGTCAACTCCTTTTTCTTGTTTGTGTTAGTTTTTTTTTCTGTTTGTTTTTTTAAACTAAAACTTAGGGGGGACGGGACGCTATCAGAATTGGGCACGAGTACCTTACTATCAGCACGGTAACACCGTCGCCACCCATGCTGGTAGGGGTCCCGTGAACTGTTTGCTAGTTCTAGTTAACGGGCTGGTAACCATTAACTTTAATTGCAACGGTCGATTTTTGGTATTCATTTTATTGCTTTTTTGACCGTTTGAATGAATTTAATATAAAACGGTAATAATTTTTTGACCGTTAATCTAATATAAAACCAAAACCAAATCCAAATCCAATCCCTCCCCCACTAAAAGCGTTGATCAAAATAATCAATTGTCTAGATTCAAATTGATCACAAATGGCAAACCAAAACCAAAACCCAAACCCAAATCCAATCCCGCCCCCACTAAACCGTGTGCGAGCACCAATCTGGATCTTGGAGGATGAACTCGCCTTGGTGAATAGCTATCTTGATGTTCAAGAGCAACGACCCCAGCGAAGGCAAAGTTTTTGGAAAGCGGTTGCCACAACATTCAACGAACGAATGGGTGAAAACATTCGTTCAACGGACACGATATATGGAAAGTTTGTATCTTTAAAGTCGAAGTGCGCAGTATTTCAACAATTCTTTGTTAATGCGATGCACGATAATCCGGATTTAAACGAAGACGGGTGGATTGAAGAAGCCCGTAACCAATACCGAAACCTACACAATGATAACTACCCGAGGGTCGAGATTTGGAGAGCTATGAGAGGACGTTTTATAATATAACCGTGTTTCTACTATTTATTTACGGTTTTAAATAATGTTTGATGTCATGTATTGATTTATTTTATGGAATATTATGTAATTTTATTTTATTTAGTTTTAATAATATGTTTAATTACCGTTTCTTTAAAAAAAATAAAAAAATAAAGATTTCAGTGAAGTGAATCAGTGGAGTGCTGCCTACAAAAAAGTGAATCAGTGAAATAAATTAGTGAAGTGATGTGGCAATGTATAATTGGTTAAAATCAGTGAAAGAAAATACATATTCTAATACTGCCCCTTAAGGCCTTACACTATATATCTAATCTATACAACTAATAAATAAACTCTCTATGGACACTTGTGAATTTTCTTATTCTAAGTTCAATTTTATTCAAATCCTCATTCGGACAATTGACACTATCATAGAATTTTTATCTTTTATTTTTTTTTTAAAACAAAAATCAATAAATGAGAATGAGAAAGGAAAGTGACATAAATTAGGAATCATTAAATATGTATTTTTTATATTATTATCTTTATTACGCTAGAAAGGTTTTTTTAACCCATATTATTTTTGTAATAATAATATAAATTAGGAAGTCATTAAATTCTGTTATTAATTCAGTTTGCTATAATAATTCTCGGTTATTTACATATATTTATTAACTAGTTTAAGTACCCGTGTGCTACACGGGTTGGATAATGTCAAATGTGTCAATGAAAAGTTATAGATAGTATTTGAACAATCTATAATATATAAAACAATAAGTTGTAAGACTATTTCTAAATGAAAAAAAATGTTGCATTAAATCTGTAAAATTGAAATTATCCTATATATATATATATATATATATATATATATATATATATATTTCAAATGGCTAAATACTATATGGCACTCATATAGTTATTCTCACATTGAGAGTGCCATGTAGGATACCATGTGGCATTAAGTAATTTTAGAAAGAAAAAAAAGTTTTAAACAAAATTAGATTTTTCTCTCTCATGTTTCCTCCTATAATTTTTAAACGTTAATATCTTTTATCTACGAGATTTTTTAAAGAAAAAAAATTACACCAAATTAATGAGCGTTTTATTATCTTTCTAACGAGTACCATAGTGCTATATAAAAAACGGAGAAAAAAACGACTACTTTTTCTTGGGTTTTGTTCATTCAGAAAAAAACACGTGTTCAGGTAATTCATTAATCATGTATATGCAAGTCACTAATTATGTTTAAACCAGGTAATTCACTAATTATGTTTTATTATCTTTCCTCTGTATCGCTGCTCTGTTTAGTGATACCAAAGGCGTTTGTTTAGTCTCATTTTCTGTTAACGATTTAGTGTTAAATGATTTAGGCTTTCAATGCTATTGTTTTTTATTTTGTTGAATACGATTGTTTCTTCTTTTGTGGATGAGTTTATGTTAATAAAAAACCCTATTATTATGTTGGTGTTCATCATGTTCATACGGATCATGATATTGTTTTTGAATGTTCATTTGAATTTTATGTTTGATCTTACTTTTTATGCTCAATAATGGATTACATGTTTGTAGGAGTCGTTTAATTGGTTACCAAGATTATAACATTAATTCTAATTGACTTAGTTTGACCAATTTTTTTTTGAAAATTTGAATTTAAAATTGATTTAATTGGTTTAGTTCGACCAATTTTTTTTTTACATTTTAAATTACGGTTAACCTTTAAAAATATTTGAATACTAAATGTTCTATTTAAGTATTTAATTTTAAATTTTAATATCTATAATTTTAATTTTTAGTTAATATTATAAAAATTTTAAATTTGAATTTAAGATAATAATGGTAATAGTTAGAGTTAATTAATACATTTATTAAATTTAATTTAAAATTTTGAATGATCTGAATCTTTTAAAAAAATCAAAATTTTGAATTTAAGTTAATAATGGTAACAACTACAATTACTTTTAAATTAAAGATTTTCTAATATATTTAAAATTTATTAATTAATAATTTCGGTTATAAATTTCTCAAATCATTTACAAGTTAATATTAAAATTTTAAATACTAAATTATAGATTCTGGTTAAAATTTAAAGATATTCAAATACTAAATTCTCTATTTAACTATTTAATTTCAAATATATAATTATAACTTTTAAATTTTGGTTAATGTTATAAACTTTTGAAAATTTGAATTTAAGTTAATAATGGTAAAAGTTAGACTTTAAAACATTTTATACATTAATTAAAAATTTTGAATGAATCGAATCTTTTAAAATTTTTTAAATATTTTAGTTTAAGTTATTAATGGTAACCATTAAACTTTATTATTATCTTTAAATTAAAGATTTCGTATTATATTTAAAATATAAATATTAATAATTTTGGATATAAATTTCTCAAATCTATAAATATATATAAAAGAATTGATGTTTGATGACGTGACATTTAATGGTGGTTCCAACCCTCCTTTGAATGTGCCACGTGGCTTCTTGTGAGAATTAAAAAAAAAAGATTTGTATCACAAATTATTCATTCATTAATGTTCCTTTTATATATTTTAAGTTTCAAAATCTTTTATCTTTTCATACGATATTGTTTCTTATTATAAAAACAACTTATTCATTTGTATTTAATAATAATAATAATAAATTATTATTGTAGAATTATTTAACCTACGTTTATTATTTGTTCGGATCTAACAATCTAAGCATTTGATGTTTTTTTTTTTGCTTTTTGTTTTAATGATTGATTGTAAATGGTTGAATGTTATTTGCAACTTTGTTCTTTATCTTTCAATTTCCGAGAGTTCTAAAATTGGATATTGAAGAGGGTTTGGTTTGGTAATCATTGATTGACAAGCGTGTTGTTTCTTGTGCATCTTCAATCAAGTCGCTTAGGTTTGTTGTTCCATGTTGACTTTTATTTGAATTAATAAACTTTAATTTGATTTTATATTTTATTAATTATGGGTGTGTTGATGTTGTGATTAAAGGAAGCTGACGGAACCAGAATTTCTCTCATACTCCGGTATTTGTGATTTGAACTCAGATTTCGCTTAAGGTAACAATATGGTCTTCTTTGTTCTTTCGATTTAGTTCTTGTTGTTGTTTGCACCTCAAATGCGATGTTGTCTTTGCTGGTTAGCCACGCCTTGACGAAACTTGAGCTTTGTTTCACGGTCATGTCATAATAGATTGTATTTTAAGTTTTAACACCAGTTAAATAGTTTTATATGCTCTTCATAACACGTAGGCGATCATGCGAAATCTTCGAACGTCTGACGTGATAGAATCGTGCCATGTGGCTGGCCCTGGCTGTATAAACGTTAAGTTATCAACACAATGGATAGCTAAGGTACTGATTTTGATTGCTGTATAATTATTACAATGTAGAAAATTGCAGGCTTTCTAATACATGTCGTCTTAAGAAAGGTCATGTCATGTATATAATAGATTGTATTTTAAGTTTTAACACCAGTTAAATGGTTTTATATGCTCTTTAATTGGTCATACAATAAATTTGTTATGCACATGTTGATTAGGTGATGGATGAATATCAGAAGACGCATGGTGATTCATGTGTACAAGTAGATAAAACCGATCAAGGTCCGTATCTTAATGATGTTTTAACCAGGTTTTCTTCTTTTATCATTTTTTATTAAGTCATATTAGATTTTTCAACCTCGGGACCTTCCCGGGGTAATCAGCTAGTTAGTTATAAGTCAAAATTAAAATTTAAATACTATAATTTGAAATTATACATTTTTGTTTAACTCTAAAAATATTCGAACACTAAATGTTCTATTTAAGTATTTAACTTCAAATTTTAATATTCATAATTTTAATTTTTAAATGTTGGTTAATATTATAAAAATTCAAAAATTTGAATTTAATATAATTATGGTGACATTTAGAATTAACTACTACATTAGTTTCATATTTGTGAATGATTTGAATATTTAAAAAAATCTAAATTTGTTAATTTAAGTTAATAATTGTAATAATTACGCCTACTTATTACCTTTAAATTACAGATTTTCTAATATATTTAAAGGGTGTTTGGGATTGCGTTTTGAATCTACTTTTTAGATTATTGCGTTTTGAAAACGCAAATAATCAGTTTTTAGTGTTTGGATTGCGTTTTGAAAACGCAGATAATCATTTTTTTAGGCTACCAAAACGGAATAATCTATAAGCAGCCCCACCCTTGCTTTTCCAAAACGCATAATTTGTTTTGAATAATCAATCCTAAACACCTCCGTAATTTTAACAAATAGTAATTTTTTTTATAAATTTCTCAAATTAGTTACAAGTTTAAATTCAAATTTTGAATACTATAATTTCAAAAGATAGACTTCAGTTAAACTTTGAAAATATTCGAATATTAAATGTTCCATTTAAGTATATATTTTCAAACTTTAATATCTATAACTTTAATTTTTAAATTTTGGTTAATATTGAAAAATTTCTAAAATTTGAATTTAAGATAATAATGTTAGCAATTAAACTTAATTAATGCATTCAATTTGAAATTCTGAATGAATAGAATATTTTAAAAAAATTTAAACTTGTGAATTTAAGTTAATAATTATAACAATTAAACCTATTTATTACCTTTAAATTAGAGATACCCTAATATATTTATATATTTTCTAATTATGGATGACATGTATTTATATATTTTTGGACTAAGATGCAAACACATAAACGAATCCAGGATTCACAAAGGCGTCAATTCCCAATATCCGTATGTTTCGCAATGACCATCAATAAAGGCCAAGGACAGTCTCTATCGAAGGTTGGATTGTATTTAAGAGACCTTCTATTCTCACATGGCCAATTTTATGTCGCATTGTCAAGAGTTAAAAGCACGGCAGTGGTGAAATTACTTATACTAGGTAGTGATGGGAATGTCAAAATTAAAACAAAAATTGTGGTGTATAAGGAAATATTTAGTTATATTTGAATAACATGTGTATTCCTTACTTTTAAATTTTAATAAAATATTTATACTATATTTTTTATAGGTTTTACCCCTCCAAATAATTGTTATTCGTTGAACAACGTGTCCACACGGGCAATAATCTAGTTTTACTACTAAATAACATCATTTTTTTCTCACATAGACATTAACCCTCATTATTTGGAAATGCAAACCATAATTCCCTAATCCATAATGCAAACCATTTTTTCTCGCATAGACATTAAACCTTCATTATAAGGAAACTCATATAAATACCTTTATAAAATTTATTAACTAGTTTGAACAATAAAATGTTAGTTACACATGGTTATAGAAATCAAAAGGTTAAAAATCAAAAGGATAACTGGTATTTTTTTTTTTAACGGCAAAACGCTTTATATCTATATATAAAGAGCCAGCAAGAGGCTGGAACCCACCAAATACAACACCAAAACAGGGAATTACAACACTATAACCATATTAAAATTGACCCAGTCAGTCCACTCAGTGGTTCCCAAATTCGCTCTGTGTGATACCCACAAAAAAGAGTCCTCCTTGATCTTGTCCACGGTAACCCGAACCGGTTCGAATTTGCCTTGGTTAACTGGTATTCTATTTTTAACATTTCACTACTAGAAAAATGAGCAATTGCAACAAGAATTTACGAGTCGCAAAAAGTAGAAGCGGACGCAACTTAGTCGCAATAGGGCGTTTGCGTCGAGTGTTTTTCCGACTACATTTCCAGTCGTAAAACGGTTGCAAAAGGGCATTTGCGACCGTTTTGCGACTGGAAATGTGGTCGCAATTGCTCAGTTTTCTAGTAGTGTTTCTTATAATTTGTGGTTTGTAAATAGAAATTATAGTGTTAATTAATTAACGTTAACGGGATATGGTGTGGCTGCAAGACCAATCATGACTATAATTTTGTTGTCTTCTCGGCTAATTGCTTCTTGCTAGTTGGTGATCGTGTATAATATTCAACCGTTCGATAAAAAAATAACCCTCGAATGCGACAAATTTTGAATGCAAATCACAATGTTTAAGGTTGATTCAACATGTTTCTTTATTTTTTTTATTTTTTTTTTCAACCAAATCTAAACTTTCATTTCAGGATAAAGAAAATTACATTAAGATAACGGGCAGACGGACAACAAGCTGCACCGCCACCCCTTTCTGAATAACAAATCCTAATATAATAAAAACGTAACCCTGCACACCCGGAGCCGAGACACTACTATGAATAACCCGCTGGACCCTGGTCAGGAAACAGGTAGCCTCCGGTGCCAATGGGACAAAGGTATCAAAAGCCAAGGGTACAAAAACGTGTTGGTTCTCCTCGCAGGCTTTAGCATGTTTTTCTACCTTCTTTGCCTCTGCTTTTCGCACCGCTTGCCCTGCTACAAAGCCACTATCCCTCATTCCAACTAGAGGAGATACACCTATCAGGTCAACACAAGCATGTTTTCCGCCAACCCACCTAAAGACAAGGAGATCTGCTGGTCGTAGGGTGGATCTCTCTTCTGTTGGATCCGAGAGGAAGTTCACAGGGGAATTTGAATTTACAAGCATACTTTTCTTATTTTTATCAAATTATTAATACGATAATTAACTATATTTTACAGAATAATATAATTTGAAGACGCCAAATGATTTAAGCATTTGAATTTACCGCTTTATTGCTTTCAGATTATTTAACTTAACTTTTTTATAGCTACTCCTTAGTCCTTTGAATTTCCCACAATAATATGTATAAAATACAACACAAGTCTTATATGCAGGTTTACAATAGGACGAGTTTTAATACTTTCGATTTAAAGAATTGATGTATTTTTAAGATATGTTTGTAATGTGTGGATTTCCACACCCTGGCATCTTGTTTGAGTGGTTTATAGTTTAATAAAAGGGAAAATGACCAATATAGCCCGTTGACCGGGCCATTTGCACAAATGAACCTTGCACCCCCCTTAGGAGAGACGGGACACGGCTCCCAATGAGCCTGAACCGTCTCCCAAGGGGGCTTCCCGTTTCAGCCAACAGACGACCGCCACGTGGCGTTGTTGATCCCGAGGCTGAACCGTCTCTCTCCCCAGACGGTTCACACTTCCCCATGCCGTCTCAAGCCGTCTCGGGAACCGTCTGAACCGTCTGAAAATTGTATATAAATACCGGATTTCATTTAACAAAATTTGCACCAACCACCTTCTCCAAACCTTTCATCTTCCAAAATGTTTTTTGGTTTGCCAACCGAAGCCTACCGGCTTACGAAAATAATGTCCGATTACTTGGATTGTTGTTTCATCTGCGTACGACTACTTGGATTGTTGTTGCATCTGCGCGTGGGTTAACCCGTGTAATTTGCATCTACAATGTGGTAGTCTATTTTATTTGCAAGAAGAGTTCTTTGTCTATGTAGCGCACATACACCATTCAAACAAAGTTCTGAGTTCTTAGCAAGTAAATTTAGGAAGTTTGTTGTAATAGTATAGTTTGGGAAGTTTGTTGTAATAGTATAGTTTGTTTATTGTTATTGTAATAGTATAGTTTGTTTATTGTTTTTGTAATAATATTGTTATTGTAATATTAACGAAATATTTACTTTTATATAAAAAAACACTAAAAAAAACATAAATAAACATTAATAAAAAAAACATAAAAAACATAAATAAAATTCGATTAGAAATAAACTAATTAAGATAATCCCTCATCATTTGCCAGGCGGACAAATGTTTAAATTCTTTGCCCTCCCCGTTTTTATACTGTCTTTTGGAGTGTCGAATTGACGTGTCTTCGGGAAAGCCATGGGGTACCAACTGAAGTGTCGCGTTGTGGTACGAGTTGAATATTTGACATTTCGTTGTCAAATCATTCAATTTCCGGCTAAGAGAGTCCGTTGTCCGGTCAGACCCTCCAACCAGCCGGTTATACTCGTGTTGGATACGAAACCATTTGTTCGTTTGGTGGGTGCTCTCTTCAACGTGGCGCCAAGCTGATACAAGTGCAATCTCTTGTTCTTCTGTCCATCTTTGGGGTGCCATTTCTGTTAGACGGTGGTGGTGGACGGTGTGGTTGTGTGGTGGTGCTGCTACTGTTAGACGGTGGTGGTGGTGGTTTGGATAGTGCTGCTACTGTTAGACGGTGGTGGTGGTTTGGATGTTCTGACGGGAGACGGGAGACGGTATTTATAGGTGGTGACCTGGACAACCGAAGCGTCGGTCGAACCATCGGGACTCACCGGAGACGACGTCTCGGGAGACGGCGAGTCACCATTGTAAAATGTGACCCGGCTTCAGACGGTTCCCGAAAGACCCGAAAGCCGGTTCCCGAAACACTTTGAGCCGGTTCAGACGGTTCCCAAGACGGCTTGAGACGGCAGGGACAGCCTCGGGATCAACAACGCCACGTGGCGGTCGTCTGTTGGCTGAAACGGGAAGCCCCCTTGGGAGACGGTTCAGGCTCATTGGGAGCCGTGTCCCGTCTCTCCTAAGACGGGTGCAATGTTCATTTGTGCAAATGGCCCGGTCAACGGGCTATATTGGTCATTTTCCCTTAATAAAATTACCTTTTGCCGTTAAAAAAATTGTTAACTTTACAAACTTTTGCAACATTTGATAACTTTATCATAATCATTAATTAAGCAATACAGTACATAATAAAATCTTAAGTAGATTAAATGCTCAATAAGCTACGTACGTACACAAGTTCCTATCAACCAAAGATTCCAATCATTTTCTTGGTGAATATATACAACAAAACCATATATTATTATTTACCAAAAACTTTATTGTCTTAAACAAAAACGGAAAGTAAATTTAACAAAAATATATCTATAAAAAAGAAATACTAAACACAAGTTCCTATCAACCAAAGATTCCAAACTAAATTCAAAGTCCAAAAATATATTTTCCTAACAACCTCTCCTAAATTTAAATAACTTTTCTATTACACATCTCCCATGCTGCATACACTCTTCAAATATAAACCCTTCATCACCACCTTCTTCATCAAACCCATACCAAACAAATTATAAACACCAAATAACCAATTAACCACCATGGAAGCTGACCTTTTTATCATGTTCATGGTGGTAGCCACCACTTCAGCCTATCTCCTATGGTTCTACCACCTCTCATGTCGTCTTTCCGGTCCAAAAGTCTACCCATTCTTCGGCAGTCTTCCGGTTCTCTTCCTAAACCGGTCCCGGATCCACGATTGGATCGCGGGTAACCTACGATCATCATCGGCTGGTAACGGGACTTACCAGACGACTACCATTGCCATACCATACTTTGCACGTAAACAAGGGTTTTATACGGTTACTTGTAACCCTAAAAACATTGAACACATACTCCGGACACGGTTTGATAATTACCCTAAAGGACCCACGTGGCAAACGGCGTTTCATGATCTGTTAGGTCAAGGGATATTCAACAGTGATGGAGAAACGTGGTTGATACAGCGGAAGACGGCTGCGTTAGAGTTTACTACTCGGACGCTCAGGCAAGCAATGGCACGGTGGGTTAGCCGGACTATTAAAACGCGGTTGTGGCGGATTTTGGAGAAAGCGGCCGAAGAGCGATTTCCGGTCGATTTGCAAGATCTTTTGCTCCGGTTAACGTTTGATAATATTTGCGGGTTGACGTTCGGGAAAGATCCGGAGACGTTATCGGTTGAGTTGTCGGAGAATCCGTTTGCAACGGCTTTTGATTCTGCCACAGAGGCTACACTGCAACGGCTGTTGTACCCTGGGTTTTTATGGCGGTTGAAGAAGGTTTTTGGGATTGGGGCGGAAATGAGGCTAAGAAAAAGCCTACAAGTTGTGGAGAATTATATGTCTGAGGCTTTAACTGCACGTAAGTTAAACCCGTCAGATGATCTTCTGTCGAGGTTTATTAAAAAACGTGACGTGGATGGGAATATTTTCCCAAACCACGTGTTGAAACGCATTGCGTTGAATTTTGTACTTGCTGGGCGTGACACGTCATCTGTCGCGCTCAGTTGGTTTTTCTGGCTGGTTATGAATAACCCATCCGTGGAATCTAAAATCATCAACGAGTTGATAACAGTTTTAAAAGATACACGTGGCACTGATCCAAAATCTTGGATTTCAGATCCTTTAATATTCGATGAAGCTGATAGGTTAGTATACCTAAAAGCGGCATTGGCAGAGACTCTCCGTCTGTACCCATCTGTACCAGAGGATTTCAAGTATGTCATCAGTGATGACATATTACCCGATGGAACTAGGGTTCCAGCGGGGTCCACTGTGACATACTCGATATACTCTGTTGGGCGGATGAAGAGCGTATGGGGCGAGGATTGCTTGGAGTTTAAACCAGAAAGGTGGCTGTCAACGACTGGAGATAAGTTTGAACCGCCTAAGGATGGTTACAAGTTCGTTGCGTTTAATGCCGGACCAAGGACATGTTTGGGCAAGGATTTGGCATACTTGCAAATGAAATCGGTGGTGTCCGCAGTGCTCCTTCGATACAAGCTGTCGTTGGTTCCCGGACACCGGGTGGAACAAAAGATGTCTTTGACATTGTTTATGAAAAACGGTCTTAAGGTATACTTACACCCCCGTGATCTCACCTCCGCATAGAACTATTGGAGGTTAAAAGTGGGAATTCATTGTTTTTGAGGTTGTGGGATGTCACATACATGTGTGTGTTCAAATGCTTAGTATTGGTCATTAATTTGTATTTACTTTCTTTTTCATTTTCTGGTCTATTGGTAATATTGTAATGCTTTGTTTGGCTTGATGAAAAATCATACCGAACTTTTCCAAACTTATACATAAACAAATATAAGTCATTGTTGACTTGTTATTTATATTTGTATATTTATGTAACAATCAATGAGGTTTATGATGATATCGTCTTATTATATTTTTTAACGGTGACGGAAGTTTCTCTCTAAATTATATTATTTATTAGTATCTGATTACCTCAGAATGATTACCTCAGAAAGGTCTCGGAATTGAAAAATCTAATATGACTTAATAAAAAATGATAACAGAAGAAAACATACCTAACGTATTGAAAAAATGAATAATTCATTATGTTTTGCAAAAGCTCCAATACAATTATATTATACCCCAGGAGCGTCCCGGGTTGACAACAAAGAAAGAGTGAATGATGTACACCTTCAGCTGCTTTAAGCCAATGAGCCATTACAATGGATCAAGTATCAAAACAATAGAGCTCCGCCATTCTCTTCCTTTTCGCCGCTAACAATATTAACTGGCATGAGACATCGGTTATTCCAAATCACCTAGAACTCAGGGCCTGCTTGATTGATCTCTTTAACTGATCAACAACCATAGATCATAACTAAAGCTAACTTATTCAAACTCATAACAAATTAATCACCAAATACATGAAAATAAAAAAAAAACACTTAACAGTTTCTTAATTGCTTAGCCACTTTGATGCCAAAAATCTGATTAAAACCCGATCCACCAGTAGCTGGCGCCTTCGATTTAACCTCTAAGCAATCAAAATCCATTCAAACCCAAATAAAAAAAAGATCAATCCTAAAACATACACACTTCATTCAATTAATTCAACCTCAACACACACTCTGAACTTAAAAGTCAACCTAATATCAGACAAATTAGTAACTAAATAAATTCATATAGAAAAATATCAATAACCAGTCACAACTCAGAAAATAAGTGTGTGACATGATTCACATGAAATAGAAAATACATATTATTATTAATGACAAAAACCTTGAGGAAAAGCCGATGACCATCATGTAACCGATCAAAAGTGCCACCAAGAACAACAGTTTCATACGAATTCGGTGTAGAAACATTTTCCAAATTAGACGCAAGTTCCAGATTTGGATCCTTCACAATAATAATAATAAAAAAGAACAAAACGATGGAATACCTCAAGCTTGAAGAGATTCGAATAGGTGTAGGGATTTTGGAGTTCATATTGTTATGTTGTGTTTTGAAGAGATGAGGACAGATAATAGAGAAACCCAAGATATAGATGCTAAATTATTATTTAAAAGTGTAAAATTACATACCTAATTTGCTAATTTCCTTATAATATCAATAAAGTTGTTAATATATATTTGTATAAAAAATCGCTAATTTAAATAAATAAATTTTAATAGGTTTCTATATATGGCCCTAAATTTAGGAATTTTGTCTATCGTCGTATCTTTGTGACATGACATATTTGGAAAAAAATATGATTAATAATAGCAATATAATCCTGTTTTGAGTTAAATATTTCATGTCTATTTATAAATATAATATTTGAATTTATAATAATATTTAAAATATAATTAGATTTGATTTCAATATTAATATCTACTTAAAAAAAAGAACGCATCACGTGATAGCAGTGATGAGAGGGAAGGGAGGGGTTTTAGGGTTTTTGAGAGGAGAAAAGATTATATGTGATTTTAAAAATATTTAATTTATTAAAAAATGGAAGAGATAACAATAAAAAAGAATAAGAATAGAGAAGATATGAACAGAGTTTTAATTTTCTTTTAGATTTAATATAATAAAAACGAAAAATTTAAAAAAAAATCTTTCACCTTATTATGCCACGTGGCACATTCAAGAAAAGGTTGAGGCCGCCATTGAATACCACGTCAGCAAACATCAATTCTTTTATATATATTTATAGATTATAGATTTATCATTGTCACCTTTTTCTTTTCTTTTTCTTCGGCTAACACCATATAGTCTTATTATATAAAATTATATTTGAAGAGGTATAAAGTATCGGCTCCGAATCATCCATAACGAGACGTGGCTCTTACAAATGGCCGAGTCTCAGAAGTATCCAAAAGATCCAGTACATCAAGTACACATGATGGGTCGGAGGTTAAAAGCACCGAGGGTTAGTACTGCTAGGACGAATGATAGTACAACATCTCTTACTAGTATAAACATCCCCTCAAAAGTACAGGTGACACACGTACACACATACTCCGAACCTCTTTCTCTCCCTATACTTTCTCTCACTAAACAAATATTTATCCTCACGCCGGAAGGTGGTCATAGATAGGCCCTCCATCCTCCCCTGTGACGAGCCTAACGGGTTTGTTAGTTTTGCAAGTTTAAATTCAAGAGATCTGATCAAGTTGGACTTCTTCCTCATAGCTATTTGGTAAGAACTAACTTTTGAATCTTCAATTGGCATCATCCTTTCATAGATCTACTCTCTCCAAACAGATCAAGAATGGCTAAGGAAACCCTTGAAATCGTGGATATCACAAACAGAGAAGGTGACGACATTGTTACGTCTGAGCAAGATACGGTTTGATTTTCCAGATCCTTGGCAGACTCTGCAATGGCTGTTACCATTGCAGGTTTTTCGGTTACAAGCACAGGTGTGCAGTCCACATCCATTGAATTTGATGAAACTTTCCTCCAACGAAATTGTGAGTTCCTGCTTCAGTTGAAAGAACAACAGGACAAGCAGGAGAAGCTTCGGAGCGTGCAAGTAAACTTGTTTCCCACTGAAGGGTTTGCTACAATAGCAGCAAGTACAAATCTTACCAGTGCTCCGATATATTCTACCGTTGTCACCACTACTCCAATTCAAACACCTTATGGACACCTCATTCCCTTCGGATACTCCGGATCATTGCCAACTGGGTTCAGGCCTACTGGTCTGGCGTCCACCGGGCCAGTGATGCAGAGAAACAACCGGTAAACTCCAATATCGTAAATGATGATCTCACCGCTCCATACCGCGCAACATATCTGACTTCGTATTCGAAGTTCACTACACGTGTAGCCAGTGCTCCACTCCCAGCCAAACTAAAAACGCCGGCAACGGTCAAGAAAAAACGATAGAACTTCTGATCCGGGTGATCATGTTTTCGATTTTGGGGTGGACGGGGAAAGATGTCGTTGGCACTGATATTCCTTCGGGGGGGGGGGGGGGGGGTCTCTTAGAGGAAGGACCACCACGTCAGCCCACCGATCATGTCCCCGCCTCCACACCCCAACGTCTAACTTGGCTCCTTCTGTCGCGTAAAAACATGGTTGAAAAATAAACAAATAGACATTGTTCTCTACTAACAACCAATTTCATTCGGCCCCACATAAAACATAGATCTCGATTTATAGTTAAAACCTGAATAACATCCATTTTATGTAACCAACAAGATTACGAGTTTTGGCATTAACATTGTCATCTTCCTAGAGTTTTTCACTTTTAATTTTATTCCCCCTGTTTTTTTAAACGGCAACCACTCTCCCTCATTAATAGGGCTACTCTCCATAACATATCACTTCTAATGCCATTGCCATTTCAAATGGTGATTTCTGAAAGGAAAAAAAATGAAAACTTGTATCTTATTTATTACAAATTGTCGTTACAAATGGCGATTTATAACAAACTGCCATTACAAATGGTGATTTATGATAAATTGCCATTACAAATGACAATTTTTATCCAATTGCCATTAGAATTTATAACTAGACCGTCATTTTATAATATCCACACACTATAAAAAAAATTAGTATAAAGTATAATCATAAATAAATGAAGGGGAAATGGAATTTAATAATCCCAACTTTGAGGGGTTCGAAGGCAACAGTCCCAACTTGAAAGTTGTAACACAGCAGTCCTAACTTGTCAACTTTTTTATTTTAATGGTCCCAGACTAACCTCAGTTAGTTTTCTCTGTTAAGTGCCACATAGGCATCCCACGTGGCAAAATCTGTCCAGTTGGAAAAAAAACGTGGGCCCCCTTATGACACTTGTTTTTTCAATTAAAAAAATCTTTTAATATTTAAAAAATCCTTTAATAACTTTTATATATATATATATATATATATATATATATATATATATATATATATATATATATATATATATATAAACACAGAGAGAGAGAGGCAAAATCTGCTACCACCTCCACTGCCTTCATCTGCAACCACCGCCACCGCCGCCATCTGCAACCACCTCCACCGCCTACGTCACCATCAACCGAATCCACCACCATCTCAATCAAAACCCAAAAACTACCAGAGCTGAACCAAAAACGGCACCAAGAGCAACGGGATTTCGAACACAGAGCTATCGTCTTCTTCAATTTATGATGTTAGGGTAAGAACTAAGAACCCTAAATTTTGGGGGAAAGCCCTAATTTTACAGGTGGTTGGTGGGGGTGAATGGTAGAGTGGTGATTATGGGGTGGAGGTTGAGGGGAATGATGGTGATGGGTAGTTACAAAGGTGTAGAGCGGTGGGTGGGCTTTGGTTGGTGGTGGCGGGTTGGTGCAGGTTGTGGGTGTCGTCGGAGGGAGGGAAAACAGAGGAGGAGGAGGAGGGAGGGTAGACAGAGGGTAGAGTGGTGGTAGTGGGTGTCGTCGGAGATGTCGTCGGAGATGGTGGTGGAGGACGGTGGTGACAGGCGGTTGTGGGTGTGTTCACCCTCTCTCATCTCTTTCTCTCTCTACGTTTTCTCTCTCTACGTGGTGGAGGATGGTGGCGACAGCCCCTCTCCCCTCCTCCTCCTCTCTCTCTCTCTCTCTCTCTCTCTCTGTTTATATGTGTGTTTATATGTGTGTATATAGATTGGTATAATATATAGATTGATATATTAAATAAAAAAGACAAAGACACATGTTCATTGTAGGGCCCACGTTTTTTTGCCAAGTGGGACAGATTTTGCCACGTGGGATGCCTACGTGGCACTTAACAGAGAAAACTAACTAAGGTTAGTCTGGGACCATTAAAATAAAAAGGTTGACAAGTTGGAACTGCTGTGTTACAACTTTCAAGTTGGGACTGCTGCCTTCCAACCCCATAGTTGGGTTTATTAAATTTCATTTCCCCATAAATGAAATCAAGATACAAGTAATACAAGTAATATTTATATAATTTGCCTTCACCAATTTGACGGGGCATTTAATAAAACTTGCTTTCACAATCTGATATATGTTACCTAGACAATAACAGTATTGCACCTTGTATTTTTCTTTAAACACAAAGGTAAAAGTTTAATACTTTCTTAATCTCTTACATGTTAATTTTTTTTGTTTGTTTGAAGTCTTTCTTTCACTTCTTCTTGTGGTATTTATAAGAGACGTGTATTGGATAATTAAGACCCATGACAAAATTAATCACTTCCAAACTTTGCTGAAATTAAAATCGTCATTTGTAATGGCAATATGACAGAAAATGTCATAAATTGTCATTTCTAAAGACAATCGAGCAGAAATCGCCATTTGTAATGGCAATCTATCATGTATCCGGTACAAGTGCATCTTTTTTTTTCCATCAGAAATCAGCATTAGGAATGGCAATGACATTAAAAGTGAATATTATGAAGAGTTGTATTAGAAGTGAAAACCTCTATCGGGATGACACTACTAATGCAAAAAAAACCTCCAAGATTATACATCTACACCAGAAAATAATTGTGTCATTAGACATTGTACATTTTTATATTATTTTTGGAACGGTCTATTCCTTTTTATATTTTTTAATGGTGGCGTATTTGGGCTCTGTAACATTAGGGATGTCACTTCATAGCCTAAGTATATATCCATATTCTATACGGGATATATTAATTTAGGGTTCTACTTATATATATTATCTTATTAAAGCAACTGAATGGACAAAAAAGTAATTTCATCATTTTTTAAGATGGCAGTCAAAGAGTCTCAAGCTAATCCCACCATTTTTTACCATTTTCTTCCCCTTTTGCCCCTAATTTACAACATTTGAAGGCTATTATACAAATGACTAATGTTGCCCAACCTTTACTTCAAAAGCTTTTGAAACCGTTCCTGCATTAAATCACCCATTGAGTGGTGTTCAATGAAATCCTTAATGATGTGGGAGTTAATGAGTTAATGACACTTGAATATCATAACATTTGAAGAGGTTATGTACTTAATTGTGGGCGAATTAAATGGTACGAGCAAATTGAAGATGCAAATTGAATGTGCCCCTTCGTTTCCGGTACCAACCCCCTATATAGTTGGCATTTGTCATTCAGGAGGCAACATTTGCAAAATCACACAACTACATCAGTCTTTGCAAGGTGCAAATTCCATGTTCCTCTTTTTGTATCTATTTTATAGTTTTATTAGTTTCGTATTTGATATTATCATTATTGTTGTAGCTATTGTATAAGAGATTAAGAGCATTACTATATTGTGATTAACAATATTATATGCAGTAACCACCATGTTATAAATCATTAGATTACTTTGAAACCAATTTATCAATTGGTTTATGTTGTTTGATAGATCATCCAAAAGTCTTATTTGTATACTTTATTTGACTATGAAAACAACCATTCACGTACAATTGATTGACAACCTTACCAATAAGAGTAGCCATTGTCCATTGTTATACGATCATATATCGCGTTCTCTCACAAAAGATATAATAATCAACCTACAGTTAGATATCTTTTAATTAAAATGTGTTTCGACTTTCATTATAAATCCCCAATTTGATGGATGGATGTTGATGTAGTATAATGTTTGAGACCATGAGCAAAGGCAATAGACTGTTGAACTAAGATGATCCAATCATAGGGTAAGGTTGTATTTTTCATGCGTTTTAATCTTCTTCTTTTTTTGTTGTTGTGGGTACTTTTTTTGTGCACGTTGCGTGGCATGTTTAATGTAATTTATTTTTATTATCAATTTGCTAAGACAACTAAAACTCTATATGCAAAAAAAAAAAAAAAGACACCCGCAGTAACGCGCGGGCATTCCTACTATATATGTACTAAATTCCCAATTTTAATGTTGCGTAAAGTAGTTGAAATGCAGTGGGCCGTGGGCTCTGCTTAACCCTTTACAAAACATTAGCAAAAAAAAAGCCCAAACAGCCCACAAAAAAGTCTGTTAAAATCCAAACTAACAAACCAACTAGAAAGGCGCCATTTATTCCGGCAAGAAGCACCAACAACTACACTTTGCTGGTCTTGACAGCTTCATTTATTCACCACACATTCCTTGTACATTTCGTCACTTCATTTATTTTATTCAATCATGACTCACGGATCTCTCACATTCATACAACGCACACATTCACCAACACTTGTTGTTGAAGCAACCATAATGTGCCATCTTATGTTGACTTTACATTGCCTCGAATTCAGTTCGTACTCCGGTAGTTTACCTTTTTTCCTGAGGGTGGACCTCCTCAAATCTCGCTGCTTGATGCTATATCTAAAGATTTGTAAAGTGATCATTTTATCTTTCTCCTTTGAGTGTTTCTCAACTTTGGTTTTATAGCCAGCTGCTTTATTATTAGGCGGTCGGTTTCTGTTGTATTTCACTATACTCAAAAGTTGCAAAACATAATATTCAATTCAATTCAATTCAATTGAACTCTGTAAGAACTTTCTCTTCTATATAGCTGATGATGCTGTAAGAAAGATGATTTGTATTCACTTCTTATGCATGTTCACGTTGGTGATCTTGATTGAAATAGAATTGTTTATTTGGTGACATCGGTTTTAATTGTATTGAATTTATGGTATTTCTCAGATGACACCGAGTTTGAATATAGATCGATTCTTTATGAATGGCAAATATGGTGCCATATTAGTGTTTGCTTTTTGTTCGAAAGATATTGCTTCACTTGCACCTCTCTGGGGTCATTCGTGTTAGATTTTTGCTTTAGGATTATGGTTAACGACTTTTAGGAGTAGGGGACGCATTTGTTTGAGATTTTTGCCTTAAGACCTTAGCTCTTCATAAACTCCTGGTAGCACACTATGAATGTGTGTTGGCACTCTCGGCTTTCTCCTGTTTAGATTTTTGGCCTCCCTAGAAGCAACCTCTTTATCCCCTAGGATACTAGAAAAAAAAAACCACTGATGGCTTTGCTATGGGTGGGATTTTACTAGGTATGGTGTATTTGTTACTTTGAATTCTTGTAATGTAGAATCATGAGATACAATCCGAATTCTTCATCTATTGGATCCCAAGTTTTGTCATGTCTAGCTTAATGGGTTATTGTAATGTATTGTAAAATGATGTTCATGTTTTCTAATAAGCTACTGTTAACAACAGGCATCTAGCATTGTTTCAATGTCAAACGATTTAAAGTTGAATGTTACCATTAATCCTGATGTCAAGGAATCAGATTTCAATTCTTCACTTGAGATTTCTCCACATGGTGGGAAGGTAAACGTGGTGCGTAGGCTCATCGGTGGTTTTCTTCCTCACGGAAAGATGCCAGGCGGCGGACTATTAGTGACTACAGAACGCAGAGGAACGAACGAAAGGTGTAATCACAATGATGTGTCTTAAATAACAATGTGAAAAATATAAGTGCTTCACATTTCATTTGATTTCAATTATAACCTTAACTTTTGATGGAAACTAACTGAATTGTCTTATTGTCTACGCAGACCCAGAGGCAATCGGCTCACATCTGAAAACGAAGAACTCAATGTTCACACAGGTGAAAAGAGGGCTCACGAATCAAAACTTAGATCTGGACCGTTGATTTCTGGAGCTGCGTACTGTCTCTCTTCTTGCAGCATGATATTGCTGAACAAAGTTGTCCTTTCAAGCTATGCTTTCAATGCTGGAATATCATTGATGTTTTATCAGGTAACTCTTGTGCTGTTAGACTTTATACAATTATACACCAATATACAAAAAACATATGTTTTATATCTATGTCATGTAATGCCCATCACTTATCATGTTCAACTGATGCAAGCATACTGAATTCTTAATATACATATGTACATGTTTTTTGCAGAATCTCATCTGTTCTATCATAGTTATCATTTTGGGTTTATGTGGGGCAGTTTCTTTAGAAAAGCTCAACTGGAAACTGATTAAGGTGTGGATGCCCGTTAATTTTATATTCGTGGGCATGCTTGTCTCAGGCATGTATAGGTATGTCATTGCAAGAATACCTGTTTTGTTAGACTAAATCAAGACTTATAATAGAATTTACCAACACTTACTTTTAAATCCAATCTTCTAATTGTATGATTTTGGTATTTTCTGGTGAATATTTTCAGTTTAAAGTACATAAACATTGCAATGGTCACCATCTTGAAGAACATGACAAATATATTAACAGCTGTTGGTGAATTCTATATATTCCGTAAGCGACAAAATCAGAAAGTGTGGACTGCTATGTTTCTTATGGTATGTACTTATATGTTCCAAAGCTAAATTTAGCTCAAAGTCTCATATTGCTTGGTCTTTAACTGCATAAAGTTTTGATATTTATTAGAAAGTTCTTTCTGATCAAATTTTATCTATGGCATCAAAAAAAACTTTCAGATCATCTCTGCTGTAACTGGTGGTGTCACAGATCTCTCATTTGATGCAACGGGTTATGCATGGCAACTTGTGAATTGCGTTTTAACTGCAAGCTACTCGGTATGTCATTTGTACAAGCAACCTTATTTTTATTTAATTTTATATATCAAAGCCAGAAACTTTTTATGCAATTAGAAATTCAATTATCTTTAGTTTTCATAGATCACAATGTATTAAATTTGTATCAAAATATGTATATATGTACCTTGTAAACAGCTTACCCTACGACGAATCATGGACACAGCAAAATCTGTGACAAAGTCTGGATCTCTGAATGAAGTTTCAATGGTGTTGCTGAATAATTTGTTGTCATTACCTTTTGGCGCATTCTTGATTGTCATATTTGACGAATGGACTTATGTAATCAACGCGTAAGAAAATTCATCATTTCTTTAACCATTTTCTGTCCTTACCAAAATCCTTTACCCACACCACTTGTTGGTTTTTGCTTTCAGGAATGTAGTCAAGATTCCCATGTTTTGGGTTGTGGCGACTGTTAGCGGCCTTCTTGGACTAGCTATTAGCTTCACTTCCATGTGGTTTCTAAACCAAACCGGTCCTACCACTTACAGGTAAACAGTTTATGCTCCACTCGAGAAACAATAACCAATTATGATCATGGTATTAGTTTCTTAAACAAAATATATGTGTTAATCTTTACAGTTTGGTGGGCTCGCTAAACAAGATTCCCATCTCGATTGCTGGATTACTGTTGTTTAATGTTCCACTTAGCCTACCAAATCTTTTCAGCATACTTTTTGGTAAACAACTTGCTCTATGTTACACACTAGCAATCTTTTCGGGCCTTATTTGTGTTCTTATATATGCAATTTTCCAGGTTTATTTGCGGGAATATTCTTTGCTAAGGCCAAAATGTCATAGTTGGATTCAAATACCTCTGCCAGTTACATTTTGATTTGTAACAAAAGCCAAATCAAATATGATTATCGGAAGAATGGAATTTCTAAATCAGAAAGGATAAAAAAAAGGCTTAAAGAAGCCTTATATACATACTTATATACATACATTAAGTAGATATGTTCTGGTCCAAAGGCACACCAGGAGTGAAAGATGCCAAAATTGTTAAGTATAAGTAATATTCATGTTATTTCTAAATAATATTATACATGCCCATTTCAAATCTTCTATGTCTTTACTCTTCACCTTAGCACCGTGGGCAACATGTTATTCGTGTGAATTAGATATCTCAGTACAGTTATGTCTTGTTGCGATTTCCGAGCAGGTCATCCTGTACTCTTTAGATTGTTACAAGCTTGTGTGATTGATGGAAAAGTTTAAATCATGATTTTAAACCATTATGCAAGTTTTCAAATATTACACTTTTGGTGTCACATCTCCTAGGTGTACACGTACTTTGGTCTATTTTCACTAATTGATGTATTAGTATACATGTTTTTAGAAAATTTGTACATCTTAATTGTGAATTTGTTTTAGATTTTTTTCAAGCTAAAATAGGGAGGTAAGGAAGGTTTGTCCCTGCATATTAAATACATCTTATTCCACTTCAAATGTACAATCATATAGTATTCGATATTTGTTTCACCAGAACTTTAATTTATAGGTCAAAGCTAGTTTTCCTAATCAATTCAATTGGTTATTTTTTAGTTTAGTTATTTCCAAGGGATGTGTCATCAACACCTTTTCTCCCCTTTTGATGTGTTACATATAGTATTCGATATTTGTTTCTAATGTGGAAGGTTTTTAAAAAAGAACCTTGGATCCATCACACTTTTCACACCTCGAGATCACTCGTTAGACTATGCGTAGTAGCTCAAGATAAGCCAAAACTTTATCCTATCAAAAAAAGAGAATTAAGCACTGACGTGACATTGGCTAAAGTGTCAATCCTGCTTCTTTGATCATGTTGTGGCTCAAGGTTAGCGGGTCATTTTTTTTTACCAAATTAATAAATATAAAACATAAATATTTTAAATAAAATTTTATGAAACATTACATTAAATTAAAAAAAATTACATTACACTAAAAAAAATGCTACACTAAAAAATAAAAAAAAATACTTATAAATACAAGCCATTACAATAAAAAAATATTAACGTAAGGTTGAGATTGAGCGTAACATTTGCCACGCCAAAACGTGAAAAAAGTCATGCCCAACATCTGAAAGGTACTCGACGTGAGTAAAACCTAGAGACTTTTTTATACGCTTTTTCGAAATTTTTACACTTCGTTTTGAGATCCCCGTAATTTTGGGAGATTGAATCACAAGTACGTTGGATCCTCCGACGAGGTTACCAAACTGGACTAGCACTTTATTCCTCTGTGGTCTGTGGCTTCGCGAGCCACGGCTCGTCGACGCTCTGCCGCCGTGCATTTGATTGTGCGTGATTATTAACACGTGTTCCTCCTCTTCGGTCCATTGCACCATGATTTGGATTGATTTTTAAAAAACTTAGGTAAAAGTTGGGTGAAAGTATGAAGAAGATAGAGAAGAAGAAGTAAATATATATTGATTCAAATGTAATAAATGAAAATGGTAAAATTTATATAAATTTTTCAACGGTCATGGTGTCGTTAGCGGACGTGAGCGCTATCGCATCAACTCGTTCACGGAGCCGATAGCGCATGTCAGTTGTGGTGCTCACGAGCTATGTGGCTTAGTTGGTGGCTCGCGGCAGCTCGCTCGCGAGCCAAAACACATAGGTGGTGTTTGTTTTTTTGAAAAACATCTTCCTGACCTCTTTTGTCTGCGCGGCGCAGACGCGCGCAGACGTTGAGGTCCTGCAGCTTTGTTTGATTTTTGAAAGACATCCCCCTAAAAAAGTCTGCCCGTCCTCTTTTTGCAGCAGACATATCCCAACATCTTTTCACCTCTTCTCTTCTCTTCTTCTCATCCCTTTCTCTTTTCTTCTCAAAAATTATCTTCATTCTCCTCCTCCCCTCCTCTCCTCCTTCCCTAACCCCGCCGCCCCTGCTCCTCCTTGCCCACCCCTCGCCGCCCTTGCTTCTCCTTGCCCACCCCTCGCCGCCCTTGCTCCTCCTTGCCCACCCTTCGCCGCACCTGCTCCTCCTTCCCCACCCGTCGCCGCTCCTGCTCATCATCGATCATCTTCATCCTGATATTATCATAAACCAGAACATCATCGGATTTTGGTCGGAGATGGGTTTGGTCCGCAGACTGCAGACATTTTACCTCTTAAAAAACAAACACCACCATAGTCTTAAATGTGGAGTTTCATTTATATATCTAGGATATCAGTATTTTTCATGTTCTTTAAGGCTACACGGTGTGATGGTGTGAAAATGGGCGTGGGATAAAAAGGTTGGAAATATCAACCGGCATGGGGCAAAAGGCGAATATGACGTTTACAGTTATCATTCGCCAACAGTTTTTTTATTATTTGCCTGTTTGAATAGAGCCGTTAGCTAATTGTTAAAAAAATAATTAGTGTTTATATATACACAACATTTTGTTTATTTTTTTAAGCACATATCTCTCAATATCTTATAACCGAAAATGAATCCAACAACCGTGAGTATGATCTAAACCACCCATATGGAAGAGACGACTCCCCGAATCCTAGTCCCCCTCAAAACCAAAACATACAATTTACGGGAAATGCAAACAAATTCACGTCATATGCCCAACTTATATCCGACAGAATGTATTACGGATCCTACCCCCAACCTAATTTCCAGAACCTAAGCATCCACCCGTCTCAATATTAACTTCATAACATAGTGCAACCTAAGTTTCCCATGTCGACACATGACTTTGTACCCAAAACCAACCACAAGAAGTCGGTGAACCGTCAGGTAAGAAGGTAAAAAAGAAAAGCCATAGAAAAATAACTAAGGAGGAGAAGAAAAGTGTAGAAAGGGCACCTCAAAGATGGGTTGAGGCGAAAGAACTCGCTTTGGTGAAGTCCTGGATATTCATTTCCGAAAACCCGTTGATAGGTAAAATTCAAAACAAAAACGTTTTTTGGAATAGAATAAAACCTTTGTTTCACCAAGAAATGAAACGAGAGACTTACCATGAAAATTATATAGTCTCTTGTCTAAGTGGCATGAAATAAACGGCGACATGACGGCCTATAACGGTCACTATCTCAATTGCAAGAATTCACAAAAAAGTGGTGAAACCGAAGCCGACTTCTTGTTGAGAGCACTTATACTATATCAAGGTAAAAATAATCAAGTTGCTTTCAAATTTACGCATTGTTGGCAAGTGGCGCGCCGCTCGACCAAAAGGGCAACCTCTTGCAAGAAATTCGTCCAAATGCCTCAAAACAAGCTCCTCATCCCATTCTCTTGCGAGTGATGCTCGCAACGAAACTAACCTAAGCGATGATGATGTCGATGGTGAAGCAGCTTGCCCAATCAGTAGAGACCGTTCAAAGAAGAGGGCACCGAAAGTATCTAGTGGGGGTGTCGATTATAGCGACCATTTATCCAACATCAATGAAAATTGGAATACGTTTAATGATTTTCAAAAACAAAAGATCGAGGAAAAAAACCTTCGGGCCGTTTTTTGAAAAACAAATTGCTTTAAAATAGGAGAAAGACGCGATTAAAGAACGACGACAAGATATGAAATTCCTAGCAATGAAAATCGATCACCTCGAAAGTCCAGATCGAGAAATGCACGAAGAGATGAAAACACAAATAAGGCAAAAATATAGTATGTAGTATATTTTTTTTATTTATGCTTTTATTGTTTTTTTAATGTAATGGTTTAATCTAAATATTTTTTATTTATTTTAATTGTTTTTATATAATGACAAACCAAAAAAAAATTAAACCATGACTTGGTAGACCCCAAGGGCCCACCATCCACGCCACCACCGCATCACGCATTTTTTTTGGCTTACATGACAATTTTATCAAGGTGAGATGGAAGACACATGTCGGTCCATACTCCCTAAAGGATGACCATACCATGTAGTCTAAGTAAAAAAAAAAAAGATGAAACATGTAAAATAACAACAATTTATAAAATTGAGGCTAACTAATCGTTCCTTTTCAAGAGCAACACATTATGTGCCTTCGATTAGAACGCCTTTTAAGAAATGCCACCTGAAATTAAGGTTACTTTATGGTCATAATACTTACTGAATACTGATTACCCAGCACTTTTTGGGCATGAAACATGACTTATCGACTATAAACAAATGAATAACATGATATATAAGGTGCTAATTTGAAAAGCATGTGAAGAATTAAAGAAGTCACAGAACCTCCTTCACATTGTCTTGAAGAATCATGACCTTGACAACTAGACCATGCTCCTGTCGTCTTAGTAGTCATGCATGGTAGCCAAGTGGGCTTAGCTCATTTGGTACAGGCTTCTGTCTAGGAGTGGAAGGTCTCGGTTTCAGTCTCAAACAAGAGATGTATTATTTGCAAATATAGGAGTTTGATTAGATTATCGTTAAAAGAAAAGTAGTCATGCATGGTCCCTAGAACTAGTACAATATAGTAGTCTTATTTTTTTTTATTAATTATTTAACTAATTAAAGAATAGTAATGTTATATACTAACTTACTAAGATCATGTGTAGTAGAGCGTGATTCGGGGCGTTTTTTCGAACTTCGCGCCCCATAACGCCCCAACACCATTACAGGCGGGCGCTATTGAGAGAAAAGGGGACAGGGTGTTTTAATCTTAGCACTGGACATCACAATCTCCAACCAATCATCTTTCTACACATCATTCTCTCTCTCCTCCTCTCTCCTCTTCTTATTTTTTTATTATTTTTTTAATTTAAAAATAAAAACAAAATAACGCCCCCCACTACACCCTCATTTTGAATTAAACCCCTATGCTGACTCAGCTGTCACGTGAACCAATCAAAAAGGGGGCGTTATATTTTTCACCCCCACTACACATGGTCTAATAGACATTGATTTTCTTTCAAAGTCACGGAGTTTCTTATAGGAATGGTGGGGGCCAGTTAGAAGGAGCAGCTGTCACACCCTCAAATTCCACGTGCGGGGTCTTACCGCGAGGCGCGTGACACACCAGGATCTCAGTCAACGATCACAACAAACATTCAACAAACATGCATTCATATATAAATATATAACCCAAAATATCATGCTTTGAGCCGTAAACCAGCAGCGGAAGCATTTCTTGTTTACAACCAAAAGACATATTAAAGTTTACAAACATTGTTTATACGTTTCAAAATATTAGACGTTGTGCATGACTCCGTGCGCCTATTCCATTGACTGCTACCTTAGCGACCTGAGAAAACATGCCAAAAAGATGTCAACATATAATGCTGGTGAGTTCACAGGTTTTCTTTTATAAACAAGTTTTAAAAGTTTCCAAAGATCATATCCGTTACTACTAGGTTATAAGAACGTTAGCTAGACGTTAAGTATTTTTACTACTACGGTTGCGAACCATTACTAAACACCGTCTACTGTCTGCCCAGACTGCCTAGGTCGCCGATGCATCGGCAACCCGAATGTTAAGGACAATATGCACCCGCCCGGCCCTGCCGTCGAGTGGGACTTGTGAGGCCCAATAGATCTATCCACATTTCCCCCCGTTGTGCTTCCCGCACATTCATGGTTTCCCCCTGGGACTTTCCGAAAAAGCCGTATAGTAATTGTAAAGTAACCACAGTATAACATGATCTTTAATAAATAAGTTCGCAGCATGTTTCTCCCCCGAAAGCAAAACTGTAAAAGCGGGGCTGTGACACTCACCTTAGGTTGCGTTACTTGAAAAACAGTTAAGTAATTATGCTATGATAGCCCCAAATAGCGGCGACCTATCATAAGATATGTATAAGTATCCGGACTAATAACCCGCAGGTTAACTAGTCCCCGAATGTCCAGACCATAACCATAGACGCTTGAAAACACTTTTGACTGATAAACCGACCGTGCCAGACAAGACTCGACATCCCATTGGTGACCCGACATTCCATGTGTTAGCTAAATGCAAAGTATCATGCAACATATGAAGTTATACACTTAGCACGCGCAAGAGTTCACCTAGTCTAGCATAACATATGTTTAACGTACAGTTGAGTCCGAACACGTGTTACCAAGTCATATGGCATGTCCCGGGATTCCTGTCATGTTCCTAAAACTCAATTCGGGATGCCAAAATACGCTTAAAACAGCAGTTCACGCGATTAGGAAAGTCAACATGTGAGTAGCCTCAGTCAACTGGCGATTAGGGGCCCAATCGCCTGATATATCAGGCGATTAGGGTCCTAATCGCCCTTATACATGCCTAATCGCCCTCTGCATCAGGCGATTAGGATTCCTAATCGCCTGCTGCAGCTGTGTGACGGGTTTTCGCGCGTTTAACCCTCCAAATCAGATCCGAAACATGCAAAAACACCCAATATCAAACCTAAACCATTTACCAACCCATTCCAAACAAAAACCCCCAATATATTACTGATCTACCATGTTCTATGCAATTATTTCCTAAAATGGCAAAGTACTAGGTTTCACCAACCAACCTTATCTTTCCTTAAATGGAAACAATCAGATTTCAACCTCTACAAGCTTGCAAATCATCAAGCCTCTTATTTCACACCTTCCTAGTGTGATTTCTAACAACATTGCATCAATAATCATACCATAATCATCCTAAATCTTCAAGAACATCCAAATGGGTCAAAATGCACATTTTCTTCAAAACACAACAACAATAGCTCAAACTCTTAGATAATCATCCTAATAACCTCTACATAACAGAAGTACAATCATTTCATGGAAACAATCATGTTATAAACACCAAGAAGACCAACATATGCATGTAAACTTCACATATAACAAGTAGCATGGTGTAGACTTGTTTTAGAACTCTTTTAAAAGGGTTTTAAAGACACAAACTTAGCAAAACAAGGTCTGGACCTTTGGGGAACCAAAATAACAACTTTACAAAGGTTAGAGATGAAGAACACACCTTGGATTTTGTTAAAGAAAGGTGTGTAGGCTTGGAGATGGTGATTTTTGTAGCAAAATGAGTTCCAGAGGTGTTTCAAGGTGTGTGGGTGGCTTGGGATCAGTTAGGGTTGTTCTAAGGGTGTTTGGGGAGTTAAGGGTTCTATTTATAGGTGTTTTGACCCAAACTCTGCTGTATAGGCGATTAGCAGACCCCTCCATGCGATTAGGGGCCTAATCGCATGATACATCAGGCGATTAGGGCCCAATCGCCTGACATGTCCTCCCAATCGCCTATAGACAGGCGATTAGGCATCTCCCCTGATTCCTAATCACCTGTAACCCTCCAGATTGGGTTTTCGGCGCGTTAAACACTATTTTAACACATATAAACACGTATTAACATACCAACAAGTCACGTAATGATTATAAACACGTAATGCATGATAACTAACACATTTACATCCGTTCACCAATTCCCGGGACTCGAGACTTGCGTGTGTGTGCTAAACCCGGTGATTCCACGAATCACCAATCCTTGTATCTATGGTTATGGACTGACTCCCGATGATCCCGCGGATCATCGTAACGACTCCCGATGACTCCCTAGACTCATCATAACGACCCGACTGATTTAGTTAAGTATGAAATAAGTATGACTCGCTAAGGTAGACTTACTAGTTTAGTCAACGTTACTAACCTGAGTTTGCCGGGTGTCACATCATCCCCCTGTTGAAAGAATTTTCGTCCCGAAAATTGCTCAAGGCCAAAAGGAAGAGACGAAAGAGAAGAAAAAAAATTTCCGGTTGCCACAACATCCCCCTGTTGAAAGGAATCTCGACCCGAGATTCATGCAGTTTCAGCAGAGACATGCCTTGATTCGAAAGCGCGCTTAGGAAATAAATGAGGATACTTAGCTTTCATCTGATCCTCCCGTTCCCATGTGAACTCCGGTCCACGATTTGAGTTCCAGCGAACTTTCACGATGCGGATCTTACTACGACGAAGGCTACGGATCTTATAATCGAGAATCTCAACCGGTTCTTCCACAATACGCAGACGATCATCCACCTTGATCTCCTCGAGTGGAACAACTAAAGATTCATCCGTCAGACACTTCTTAAGGTTAGAAACATGGAAGACGTCATGAACGTTACTGAGTTCGGCTGGCAGATCAAGCCTATATGCTACCGGTCCAATCCGTTCCAGAATTGCGAACGGTCCCACATAACGAGGATTCAGTTTGCCACGTTTCCCAAAACGTATAACGCCCTTCCACGGAGATACCTTCAATAAAACCCTGTCGCCAACCTCAAACTCTAAAGGTTTGCGACGACGATCGGCATAGCTCTTTTGACGATCCCGAGCTGCTGCCATACGGTTGCGAATCTGTACGATCTTTTCGGAAGTCTCGTACACGAGTTCCGGACCGGTGAGTGGGCTCTCGCCCACCTCAGCCCAGCAAAGGGGAGACCGGCATTTCCGTCCGTAAAGAGCCTCGAACGGAGCCGCCTTGATGCTAGAGTGGTAGCTATTGTTGTAGGAGAACTCCACCAGCGGTAGATGACTCTCCCACCCTTTACCAAAGTCCATCACACATGCCCGAAGCATGTCCTCTAGCGTTTGAATCGTCCGCTCGCTCTGACCGTCAGTTTGCGGATGATAAGCCGTGCTCATATCTAGTTGTGTACCCAGAGCCTTCTGCAATTTCCTCCAGAAATTGGAGGCGAACCGAGTGTCATGGTCAGAAATAATAGAGACGGGCACCCCGTGCCGAGAAACCACTTCCTTAAGGTATAAGCGAGCCAAACGCTCGAGGCTGTCAGTATCCTTGATTGCGAGGAAGTGCACAGACTTTGTCAACCTGTCTACGATCACCCAGATCATGTTACAACCACTGGGCGACTTCGGGAGTTTGGTCACAAAGTCCATTGTGATTCGTTCCCACTTCCACTCGGGAATTTCAGGCTGTTGCAGAAGGCCAGACGGCTTCTGATATTCAACCTTGACCTTAGCACAGGTCAAGCACTTGCTTACGTAGGAAGCCACGTCCGCCTTCATGTTCGGCCACCAATAGAGTATCTTTAAGTCTTGATACATCTTGTCGGAGCCAGGGTGAATAGAGTACCGAGACTTGTGAGCCTCGTCAAGAACGAGTTCCCGTAAGCCCCCGAATAGCGGAACCCAAACACGTTCAGCGAAGTAACGCAGGCCATCAGCCCTGAGCTCAAGGTGCCTATCCGCACCATGCATGGTTTCAGCCTTAAGGTTTTCCTCCTTCAAGGCCTCTTGCTGCGCCGAACGAATTTGGTCAGGTAAGCCAGAGTGGATAGTGAGCTGAAGAGCTCGAACACGACGAGGTTTAGCGGATTCCTTCCTGCTCAAGGCGTCCGCGACAACATTCGCCGTGCCAGGATGGTATTTAATGGCGCACTCGTAGTCGTTAAGAAGCTCGACCCAGCGACGCTGTCGGATGTTCAATACCTTCTGATCGAAGATATGCTGAAGACTCTTATGATCGGTATAGATGGTGCACTTGGTACCGTACAAGTAGTGCCTCCAGATCTTCAAAGCAAAGACCACCGCACCCAATTCTAAATCATGGGTGGGGCAGTTCTTCTCATGGACCTTAAGCTGACGAGAAGCATAGGCAATGACCTTCCCGCGCTGCATCAACACACAGCCAAGGCCCTGGATGGAAGCGTCACAATAAACCTCAAAATCGTCCGTGCCTTCAGGAAAGGATAAGATAGGAGCAGAACAGAGTTTGGCCTTTAACATCTGAAAGGCTGACTCTTGCGAATCACCCCAGTTGAACTTCTTGTCCTTCTGGGTAAGCGAGGTGAGGGGTTGTGCGATCTTCGAAAATCCCCCGATAAAACGACGATAGTAACCTGCGAGACCTAGGAATTGCCGCACCTCAGTTGGCGTCTTCGGTGCTTCCCAGTCTTTGATAGCTTCTATCTTAGCCGGATCAACGTGTATCCCCTCAGCATTAACCACATGGCCAAGGAATTGAACTTCACGCAACCAGAGGCTGCACTTAGAGAACTTGGCATACAACTGTTCTTGTCTCAAGAGTTCCAAGACAAGACGCAAGTGTTCCCGATGGTCCACTTCGTTCTTGGAATAGACTAGAATATCATCGATGAAGACAATCACGAATTTGTCAAGATACGGCTTACAAACACGGTTCATCAAATCCATAAAGATGGCTGGCGCGTTGGTGAGACCAAAAGGCATGACCAAGAATTCAAAGTGGCCATAACAAGTTCGAAAAGCGGTCTTCGGAATATCGGCTTCTAGGACTCTCAACTGATGGTACCCCGATCTCAAGTCGATCTTCGAGTAGAAACTAGAACCCTGAAGTTGGTCGAATAAATCATCGATGCGAGGGAGAGGGTAACGGTTCTTGATGGTAACCTTGTTCAGCTCACGGTAATCGATACACATACGTAGGCTTCCGTCCTTCTTCTTGACAAACAAAACAGGGGCTCCCCACGGTGATGAACTAGGTCGGATAAAGCCTTTCTCCAACAATTCCTGCAACTGGTTAGACAATTCCTGCATCTCTGGAGGCGCAAGACGATACGGGGCTCGGGCAACTGGGGCCGCACCAGGAGCAAGTTCAATACTGAATTCGACTTGGCGGTAGGGCGGGAGGCCTGGCAGTTCTTCAGGGAATACGTCGGGAAAATCGCAAACAACAGGGATATCTTCAATCTTCTTCTCTTCCTCGGACGAAACCGAAACAAGCGCCAGAATGGCAGAATACCCCTTACGAAGATACTTATACGCCTTCATGCATGAAATGATACTCAAAGGGATCCCACTCTTCTCACCGTGTACCAACAGAAATTCTCCATCCGGAAGGGGAAGTCGAATAACCTTATCGAAACAGACGATCTCAGCATGATGCAAGGACAACCAATCCATACCCACAACGACATCAAAGCTACCCAAAGACACCGGCATAAGATCAATAGGAAAAGAATAACTCGGCAACTCAAGGTGACACCCCCTAAGGACATGTGTCGCTTCGACTTTCTTACCATCAGCCAATTCTATCAGGTACTTAGCTTCTAAAGGTGTAGGTACCCTATCAAGCAACTGACTAATCCAAGAGATATAAAACTCTTATCGGCACCAGAGTCGAATAAAACTGTAGCATAGCGATTATCAAGAAGAAATGTACCGGTAACAGTGTCAGGATCCTGTCGAGCCCCGCTCGAACCAATCACAAAGGCGCGAGCATTCCTGCCTCCGCCCCCGTGGTTTCCATTACCAGACCCATTCTTCCCTTCCTCGCCCTGCTTCATCTTGGGGAAATCCCGTTTGTAGTGACCAAGCTCACCACAGTTATAGCATCCTTGTTTCCCCTGGTTTCCCTGGGGAGCAGCAGTCTGAGGAGTTGGGGTAGGTGTAGCAGGTGCATTACGATTACCCTGAAGGTTAACCTTACAGTCCTTCACCTGGTGCCCCTGCTTATGGCACCGGTGACAGCGGTCTCTCTCAGGGCAGCGACCATTGTGGTGAAATCCACACCGGTCGCACTTCGGCAACTTCCCAGAATAACCCCCTGGTTTTTGCTCAGATGACGATCCCCCAACATCAAACCTCTTCACCTGCTGAGGCGGTGCGGAGCTCGAGCCCTTACTCGCACCTTCCCACTTTCGCTTGTTGTTCTCAGGAGCCCTTACAGCAGCGCCTCGGGGAGGCAAGACTCCTTCAGTCACTTTCATGTTGGTCAGCCTGTGAGCCGACCGAACCACTTCAGAGAAAACAGTGAGGCTGCCCGCAGCCACCAACCCTGCAACCTCCGGCACTAACCCTGCGATGTAGTGCTCAATCCGTCGGTATTCCGGTGTGTGCAAGTCCGGGCACAACACCGCCAACTCATTGTGCCTAGCTGTATAGGCTTCAATCTCAGACCCCACCATCTTATGAGTCCAGACCTCATGCTCAAGCTTCTGGATCTCATCCCTCGGGCAGTACTCGTTTTTCAAGAGTTGCACGAATTCTGTCCAAGGCATCGCATGGGCTTCCTCGATGCCCATGGTCAGTTTGGTGGAGTTCCACCAGGACAAGGCTTGACCTTCAAAGGTCGCAGCAGCATACTTTACCCGGTCACCCGCCGAGCAATTGCACATCGAAAACACAGACTCAACCTTCTCCAGCCACCGGAGCAGTCCCACTGCCCCTTCGGTCCCACCGAGGTTGTGAGGTTTGCAATCCATGAATTTCTTGTAGGAGCACGGAGTTGGAGGGGGATTGACAGCACCCCCTGCGCCCCCACCTAGAACAAACACACAGGTAAGGCAAGAAAAGACACGGCGCCCAAAACAAGGTAGATTAGGTGGAAGTCAACTTACCACCCATAGCAGCAAGAGCAGCTTGGAATGCAGCCAGAGCTACATTCGTTTGCTGCTGCAGCAGGTTGTCCAATTCTTCTTGGGTCATGTTAACGTTCCCTCGGCCACCGCCGCCACCACGGCCGCCAGCACGGCCGCCTCTGCGTCCCCCACGAGCTCCCGACATCTTCTGTCACAACAAGAAACAAAAGACTTAGGTTTGCCCGTGGTATAACCCATTAAGAATTTAATAACTAGAACGGGTCCGGCTCGGGTCCATCCGTCCAAACACAAAGTCCACCAGGACTTCCATGCATTCCAGTTTATGATCTCGTGTGCACCCGACATGATAAACTGTTCCGCATGGTCCTCCAGGTGTACTTTCTGTTCGAAGTTCAAGTCACCTAGCGCTAACACGCAATCATGATATTGTTACAAGTATGAGACAATAGACGTAAGGGCGAGCGCGTCCATTGGGGCATAGAAGGGAGATGTCCGAATCCTTGGACAGATCTCGAGAGTATGCCGAAGACACCCCAATGTACATCGCCGCCAAGAAAGTACAAAGGTAGATCGTCCGCCGACGAAACAGATAAGATGGAATAAGGAGTAGGATGAAGAAAATCAAACAGATGATGTGGCAGAGAAGATGATGACACCGACACCCAGACAAGTTATAATGTTACCCATATGTTAAGACTCGACTATTTGTGACCGTCTAGTGTGTGCGACTCAGTTATAGACTAGACTCTACATGTAGTCTCAGTTCACTATAACCGTTGGCTCTGATACCAATCTGTCACACCCTCAAATTCCACGTGCAAGGTTTTACCGCGAGGCGCGTGACACACCAGGATCTCAGTCAACGATCACAACAAACATTCAACAAACATGCATTCATATATAAATATATAACCCAAAATATCATGCTTTGAGCCGTAAACCAGCAGCGGAAGCATTTCTTGTTTACAACCAAAAGACATATTAAAGTTTACAAACATTGTTTATACGTTTCAAAATATTAGACGCTGTGCATGACTCCGTGCGCCTATTCCATTGACTGCTACCTTAGCGACCTGAGAAAACATGCCAAAAAGATGTCAACATATAATGCTGGTGAGTTCACAGGTTTTCTTTTATAAACAAGTTTTAAAAGTTTCCAAAGATCATATCCGTTACTACTAGGTTATAAGAACGTTAGCTAGACGTTAAGTATTTTTACTACTACGGTTGGGAACCATTACTAAACACCGTCTACTGTCTGCCCAGACTGCCTAGGTCGCCGATGCATCGGCAACCCGAATGTTAAGGACAATATGCACCCGCCCGGCCCTGCCGTCGAGTGGGACTTGTGAGGCCCAATAGATCTATCCACATTTCCCCCCGTTGTGCTTCCCGCACATTCATGGTTTCCCCCTGGGACTTTCCGAAAAAGCCGTATAGTAATTGTAAAGTAACCACAGTATAACATGATCTTTAATAAATAAGTTCGCAGCATGTTTCTCCCCCAAAAGCAAACTGTAAAAGCGGGGCTGTGACACTCACCTTAGGTTGCGTTACTTGAAAAACAGTTAAGTAATTATGCTATGATAGCCCCAAATAGCGGCGACCTATCATAAGATATGTATAAGTATCCGGACTAATAACCCGCAGGTTAACTAGTCCCCGAATGTCCAGACCATAACCATAGACGCTTGAAAACACTTTTGACTGATAAACCGACCGTGCCAGACAAGACTCGACATCCCATTGGTGACCCGACATTCCATGTGTTAGCTAAATGCAAAGTATCATGCAACATATGAAGTTAAACACTTAGCACGTGCAAGAGTTCACCTAGTCTAGCATAACGTATGTTTAACGTATAGTTGAGTCCGAACACGTGTTACCAAGTCATATGGCATGTCCCGGGGTTCCTGTCATGTTCCTAAAAGTCAAATCATGCTTCGGGATGCCAAAATACGCTTAAAACAGCAGTTCACGCGATTAGGAAAGTCAACATGTGAGTAGCCTCAGTCAACTGGCGATTAGGGGCCCAATCGCCTGATATATCAGGCGATTAGGGTCCTAATCGCCCTTATACATGCCTAATCGCCCTCTGCATCAGGCGATTAGGATTCCTAATCGCCTGCTGCAGCTGTGTGACGGGTTTTCGCGCGTTTAACCCTCCAAATCAGATCCGAAACATGCAAAAACACCCAATATCAAACCTAAACCATTTACCAACCCATTCCAAACAAAAACCCCCAATATATTACTGATCTACCATGTTCTATGCAATTATTTCCTAAAATGGCAAAGTACTAGGTTTCACCAACCAACCTTATCTTTCCTTAAATGGAAACAATCAGATTTCAACCTCTACAAGCTTGCAAATCATCAAGCCTCTTATTTCACACCTTCCTAGTGTGATTTCTAACAACATTGCATCAATAATCATACCATAATCATCCTAAATCTTCAAGAACATCCAAATGGGTCAAAATGCACATTTTCTTCAAAACACAACAACAATAGCTCAAACTCTTAGATAATCATCCTAATAACCTCTACATAATAGAAGTACAATCATTTCATGGAAACAATCATGTTATAAACACCAAGAAGACCAACATATGCATGTAAACTTCACATATAACAAGTAGCATGGTGTAGACTTGTTTTAGAACTCTTTTAAAAGGGTTTTAAAGACACAAACTTAGCAAAACAAGGTCTGGACCTTTGGGGAACCAAAATAACAACTTTACAAAGGTTAGAGATGAAGAACACACCTTGGATTTTGTTAAAGAAAGGTGTGTAGGTTTGGAGATGGTGATTTTTGTAGCAAAATGAGTTCCAGAGGTGTTTCAAGGTGTGTGGGTGTCTTGGGATCAGTTAGGGTTGTTCTAAGGGTGTTTGGGGAGTTAAGGGTTCTATTTATAGGTGTTTTGACCCGAACTCTGCTGTATAGGCGATTAGCAGACCCCTCCATGCGATTGGGGGCCTAATCGCATGATACATCAGGCGATTAGGGCCCAATCGCCTGACATGTCCTCCCAATCGCCTATAGACAGGCGATTAGGCATCTCCCCTGATTCCTAATCGCCTGTAACCCTCCAGATTGGGTTTTCGGCGCGTTAAACACTATTTTAACACATATAAACACGTATTAACATACCAACAAGTCACGTAATGATTATAAACACGTAATGCATGATAACTAACACATTTACATCCGTTCACCAATTCCCGGGACTCGAGACTTGCGTGTGTGTGCTAAACCCGGTGATTCCACGAATCACCAATCCTTGTATCTATGGTTATGGACTGACTCCCGATGATCCCGCGGATCATCGTAACGACTCCCGATGACTCCCTAGACTCATCATAACGACCCGACTGATTTAGTTAAGTATGAAATAAGTATGACTCGCTAAGGTAGACTTACTAGTTTAGTCAACGTTACTAACCTGAGTTTGCCGGGTGTCACAGCAGTTGAGTTTCTTCAAGATCTCAATAATCCTCAGTTTCTTCAAGCTCTCAATAGTCCTTCTTTCTTGAAGCAACTTGGTCACATACGAGTGAGCGTCATCAAACTTAAGCAGTTCCCTTTTCTCGTGTCTTCGTTTTGCTTATGCATATACCAGTTGTGGTGACGGCGATTTCAACAAATACAAGTTGCAAAAACTCCCAAGTTGTGGTGTTTATCATATATGATATTAGGTTAGGGACTCATATGTTACGCAGTTCATACAAAAAAACAGTCTTATTTTTATTAATTATTTAACTAATTAAAGAATAATAATATTAATTACATAGATGTGTACTAAATTACTAATAGAGATATGGAAATAACATATATATATATATATATATATTGTAAGGTTCAATGGGGAACTTAAAAAAAGTAGGGAACTAGGGAACCATGCATTTAACATGTTAAATATATTTTAAAAATTCAACTTAACATGCAAAAAAAATATTTTTTCAAAAATTTCTTTAGAGCTTTTGCATATAAAGATGTGTAGGAGCTATTTCAATAAAAAAAATATTAATTTTTGTAAAAAAAATTCTTTACCTATTTTTAACTAATTTTAAGCATTTTTAATTATTTATTTCTTGATTTTTTTGCAAAAAGCTTCTACATACATTTATATACAAAATCTCCAATTAAACTTTTTAATAAAAATGATTTTATACCTGTTAAATTGATTTTTTATGATATAATTAACATGTTAAATGTATGGTTCCCCAGTTCTTCACTTTTTTTAGGTTCCCTATTCCCCACCCCTATATATATAGGTAGAGGATCCTATAGGAATATTGGTTTGTGTGAGAAGTGTAGGAAGGATTAAAAATTGATATGTATGCATAATTTTTTTTGACGTATTCATGATGTTTTGGATTGTTTTGCTTAGAAAAACACCAAACATAACAAATTAATAACCGAAAACAATGTATTTTAAGCAGAATGTTTTAAGTAATTACTAGAGTGTTTTAAACAGAGTGTTTTAAGTAAAAACTATGGTGTTTTATCTGTAATTTAAATTTAATGACTATAATACATTGGATTGTGTTTTAAATTTTTGTATATTGTTGTGTTAAGTGTTTTTCAAGCCAAAACAACCCAATACATCATTCCAAAATAAAAAACATGATGCCTACATGTCATTTCTTAATCCTTCCTACACTTCTCACACAAAACAATATTCCTACAGGAACCCTACCCTATATATATATATATATATATATATATATATATATATATATATATATATATATATATAATAACATGATTGGAGTGGTGACACATATTACTTGGTGAGGTCATCCTCACCCTTGAATTTCCGTCAAAAAGTTTAGGTTATAAATAACCCAATATTTTTATTTTATAATCTTTATTTTTATCTTTACTTATATAATAAATAAAAATCTTATGATTATGATATTCTATTTCATATGAAATAATATTATTAAATCATAATTTCACGTTATCTCTTATTTATTTAATATTTATTTTCTTAACTAATTTTTTTCATATTTCCGCTTATTAAAAATCATTTCGTATTTTATTGATTCAACCTTATGTAATATTAAATTTTCTAACCTAATAATAAATAAAAACAAAACAAAATGTTATAACCTGTGTGATACACAAATTTCTAATGATTTTTTTACACCAAATGAAACTGTAATGGGAGTTATGTTTTCATTCAAAAAAAATAGGTCAAAATCAGTCATTTCTAAAAAATCTACACGATCTCCCAGTTTAGCATGAATTCTTGTATTTATAATTATCAAAACCCTTGTGTCGCATCTTCATGGCTAGCTTGATGTTAGAGGATAAATGGGATTTTGTTAAGTGCTATATTAGCTTGGTTAATTATACACATTCACGTTTACCACACCAATAACTAAAGCATGCTTAATTATTTTCCCAATCTTCTTTACTTAAGTAGGTAACAAGACTGAAAAACTACTAATCTGAAACTTTTTATTTGATTCATTAATATGCCTCGCTTTATATCCTCCTTGTCACGTTTGTCTAATTTCCAGATTCTTTATTGCCAGTGACTTTCTTGCTTTTTATCTCTCCAAATATATAAATTTTTTTGTAGGTATGTAAATACATGCATGCTAGGGCTTTGGGCCTCACCTTCCCAAGGGCCCCGTTTCTTGAAAAATAAAAATTTATCCATGTATATTAGTTTGACCCCTGAGTAATGTTGGATGGTTGCCTTGTTGCTAAGCGCTGAATGTGACGGCAAATAAGAAAACATGGGGGCAACCCTTCAACTTCCAGCATTTCTATGGCTTAGACAACTGGTAGTCGAATACTCATATTCTTCCTTAAAGCCTCTAAGCTATAGGAATATGGTGGTAAGTTCCAGTTTCTTTATCTTACGTAATTTCCATTTTTTGTTATGTTTATGATAAATTTTGGCTCTAGGTTTTGCCACATTCTCAGTTTAAACACAAAGTTTTAGGGTTAAATTTTTGCTCCAATGATATATAATTGTTGATATGTTAGCAGAAAGCAAATGTTTCTTGGGAGGAATGTTGTGCACCAATTAGATATTGTTACTGATTTGCTTGGTTCTACCTCTGCTGATATCATTGCAACTCGCAAGGGTTTGTTTCAAATCTCCATTTTTAAGTTTGTATATTGCAAATTTAGCTTTTGGATAAATGTATTTATTAAATTTCGTAGAAATACCCTAAAGTTGCTAAGTTATGTACAAAAGTAGTTATTTAAATTCCACAAAATTTCCCTAATGTTGTTGTACTTTCTGTTTTGAGTATTGTAACCAACCACATTATCAAAAGTTGCTCAAAGCACTTTGTGAAGTTCATGGGCCTTTGATAAAGGTATTCTCCTAATTATGCTGCAAACTTGATTATAATCTGTTCAATTTAATTGTTAAGGCTTGTAGCTTAGTTTTCATTTATTTCTTTTGTTTTGTAAGGTTAAAAGATGTCAAATAAAAAAGGCCTTAAATTTTCAATTTGCTTTAGGCCTCCAAATGTCTTGAGCCGGCCTGTGCATGCTTCAATCACATTGACTGATATCATTTTATCATATACAATAATGGTGAACTCGTCACTTATTTTAAGGTTTAACTCGTTTACATGTTTTATAACTTTTCATCAAATATTCCGATTACATGACAAAATCTCCATTTTTTGCCTAACACATTTCAATAAGGATTAATGTGAAGCAGTAGAACTATAGTGAGATCCTGAATTTGTGCATAATCAAATAATTTAGATTGAATTTTTACTAGCTAACAATACTTTCCATAGGAAAATTGAAACATGGATGCTTAAACAGTAAATCGGGCCATACAAAAATAATATCAAGACATATAGAGATCATTCTATTCAAATCACCAATAATAGTTTTGAAATATTCTACCACAAACCATAACGTACAAGTACGATAAATTTATAACAAACGGATGTTTAAAGCAAAGAAACACTTTCAGAATTTAGAGTGACGTGTACTCAGGTAGTTCGGCGAGATACCATAAAATGTCCTTATATTTGGCAGCAAGGAAAGCTTGTGTGGTGGATTTTAGCTGGAGTGATCATGAGAAGCCAATCTAGAGTGATCATGTTCCTTAATGAACTCCCTTTGAGAGGAGGTTGATCATATTCTGATAGGTCCAAGAGACCCAACACAAAGTCATCATCTTCAATGGCATTGGTAATTGGTGGTGGTGATGGTGGTGGTTGACGCTGGTGATGAGCAGAAGCCGGCTGAGAGTGACTGTGTTGCCTTGTATAGGTTATAACGACTACGTCTGAGTTGGTAGAACTCCTTTCAATGTATTTAGTTGCGAGGAAGCCTGCGACCCGACAACAATTATATGGGTGTTCATCGGATCGGATAACGGGTTATTCGAATCGGATTATTCGGATTTTAAAATTTTAGGAATCTATCCAAAATCCGATCCGAGTTGGGTGTATCCTCATCCGATCCAAATCTATCCGAATCTAATTCAGATTGGATTTGGATAAATTTGAATAATCCGAACGGATATCTGAATAGTCAGAACGGATATCCGAATAATCCAAATTAATCTAAACAATAATTTTTCAATTTTTTTATTTTCCCTAATTTATTGTTCTTAACATTTTACTAATTTGAAGTTAGTAAACATACAAAAGCGGAAATAGAAATTAGTCTTAAACACAAATACAAAGTTCAAACGTCAAAACATACTCTTCAAAATGTAGATTCAAACACAAAATCAAATTTCAAAACATAGTCTTGAACACAAAATCAAGCATCAAGATATGTGAAACCAACTAGCCCATATAAATGGACGATGTTAAAGAACTAGGGTTTAGTAATGACATCATAACTCATGGGTTGAACTAATTTCAAGCAATGGGTTAAAACCGAATCCGATCTGAATATCCGAATAAGTAATTCGGATTTGGATCGAATCCATCCGAATATCCAAATAAGAATTCGGATCAGTTTTTTTCGATTCGGATTTCGGATTTTTTGAACACCCCTAAGCAGTAGTATCTTCTAATAGATCTTATTTGTTAATTATCAAATCTTTGCAAAAATATAATATATATATATACACACACACATGCATGCATGTACGTATGTATGTAGTCACAGAGAGCATACATTGGATATTGAGACCCCTAATCATTCGTTGACGATTATTTTGCTAATCCCACTCATCGGTGTTGGACATCCCCCCCCCCCCCCATAAGAGTAACCTTCAATCTCTGTTATCGGCACAAAAAGTGATATCTGAAATTCCATTCTACGACGGTTGCATGTGATCGATTTGCTATTGTGTGTGGATGTGGATGAGTTATTGAAGTTCAGTCATGAATGTCTTATATGTAATCACACATATTCCTTGATCGATCGTTAAACTACAAACATACAATTATAGTAAAAAGAAGGATAAAAGTAAATAAGTGAAAGTGTTAAGAAGCCGAGTAACTTATGCATTTTAGGTGTTTTTTTAACATCAAATGTTACATAATCTCTACTCCTAAATCACACCTATCTACCCCATGCCAGGAATTGAACCATGATCTCTCCCCAAGAAGCACAAAGCCTCTACCACCCAGCCAAAGCTGAAATGGCGCAGTTTAGGTGATTATGATGGACCAAATATATCCAACATATTAACATATATGCTATATAAATGGAAAAGGCAATTCAAATATATCAAATTACTTTGAATTGGTATAAAGGGCATGTTTGGCTCTCCAACTAACTTATCTACTTATCTCCTTTTCCACCTTCTTATCTCCTTAATCAAAATGTCACAAGTTGTAACTTATAGCTTATCTCCTTTTCAAGGCACAAAAAATCATTTTCAAACCATATCAAAAACACTTTTTTTCTCCTTATTAACTTTTTGAAAAGGTTATAAGTTATAAAGAGGGCAAAAATAGCCAAACATGCACCAAGTAAAAAGACATTCACATTGTGCTTATCAAGACTCGTTAGAGCATAAACTAGAGCTTACATTTTATTAATATACAAGACATCACATACTCAACAGAAACTACCTAACAAGATGTCCCTAACATTTAAGCAACAAACTTTGTCCCATCAGTTTGATAACATCAATGACAAATCTAACTGAATTCGGGTTTTCACACATAATATCAAGCTGATTATGTCTACTATCATTATACTACCCAAGTAATCTCCAAAAAGACACCTATGACCGCGAACCATGACTCCTCGCGAAACAACTGTTGAAATCCTGATATTGCAAACTTACGAGCTAGAGAAACCACCACCTTGGCCATTGAATGCCAAGTCCATGCTCATGTCTCCATAGCCATAGATAGGATCACTAGAGTCAGAAAATGTAGCATCAGAAAGAAGTTGGGTGTACATATCAAAGCTATCTTCAATAAGAATTGATGAAGATGAAGTCCCATATTGATCAAAATTTCCATTAACCCCTTGGGGATTCATAGTTGTTTGTGATTGTGGTTCTAGAACTTGAACCATAGGCTCAGTGGAGGTGGTTGAGAAAAGGTTTGTCATGAAATTGAACTGTTTACCATATGTTGGAATAAGGCCAATCGATGGAGAGTCACTTGACAATGGAGTTGATTCATTTGATGTGAGGTTTCCTATTGCGATATTACTAGCGGTGGATTTCTTGGTGTTGATGGTGGAGGTGGATGACATGCTTCTAATATAGTCCCTTAGGAGGGTAGATTTTGGCCTTGCATCCTCCGGTTCATATCTTTTGTTCCTATTGTGCCGCATGGTTTTCTTCCTTGTTGCTGCGTTCCAGTGGTTCTTGATCGCGTTTTCTGTCCTTCCGGGAAGGAGTTTTGCAATTTGAGACCATCTATTGCCCATTCTCTCGTGGGCTTCTATGAGAATTCGCTCTTCCTCTTCAGTCCAAACATCTGACTGAAAGCACAAAACACATGAACACATGGTATATGTGTTTTAACATGTATAGAATAGGGGGACAATAAAGCTAGAAAAGAATAAACTTTAACCTTTTTACTTAAAAGATGGGATCACTTTTGTAACGGATTATGATTCAAATAAGTTGCTAAATTTAGATGAAAATGTACATCAAAAAACGGGTTGTAGCCGACAAAAAAGATAATGATGAGCTAATAATTATATGCTCTTTTAGAATTAAAAAAAAATACATAGAAGAATATTCAAGAACGTACGGGCACACCGTAAATACATTAAAGAAAGACTGAAAGAGCGTCTATGAAATAATGCAAAACAACTGAAAGAATTATATTGGTGTATAACGTTTGTGAAAAAAATATATTGGGTATTGACTAACAAACATATTTAAAGGAAAACAAAAAATCAAATAATAATAACGATAATAGATATAATAAACTCTGCCCTACGTCAAAACACATTAGCTTAATTAAATGAAACTCAAAAAAGTATAACGAACATATAACCGGCATAAGAGTAATGAGAAAAAAAAAAAGACCTTAATATTGGGACGCAAATTATTGTACCATCGCTCGCGACATTGTTTCCCAGCTCTACCGTCCATGAAGTCAGAGATCTGAGTCCAGTTTTTTGTCCCAAACTCGGAAACAAGTGCACTCAGTTTGCTTCATGCATAAGATTACACATATGAATGTCATGTTTAATATCAACAAATAAACCAATAAGTAAAAACAAAAAGAATTTTATTACCTATCCTCTTCTGTTGTCCAAAGTCTCTTTGTGCAAGTCCTAGAGGTGATAAAGTCACTATCCGATATCTGCTTTGAAGGATTAATTACTTTGTCTGTGAAGTCTATGTTTGGATAATTTCTCAAATCTTCAAATGTTACACACTGCCCTCTATCTAGAAACATGTTATCAACAACTAGTGTTTGATCCATGGGCAATGATGGTATAATAGGGATTCCAGCTTTTAAATGCGAGGTACCAATCGCTTCACTAGAAAAAGAAAATCCGCAAAATGCATTTGAAGGAATAAGTGCTTCGTCGCAATTCTTCAAGCTTTGATGACGTTGATTCAATGCAAGACTATCTGGTGGTGCCATTTGAGGAGTGGGCGTATACCATGAAGGAGAATTTAGAGGAAATGTGCACGAATTAGGGAAATTTGGCAAGGCACCTCCTTGATCAGTGCCGTAGAAACCATTGTCACGACCATGGTCCATGAGAGAATGTGTGTGTGAGAGAGATGCATATATATCGAGAGACAAATACTATATATAATCATAGAGAGGGCAAGAAATTTTGCATGAAACTAAGAGAACGCTTTATACAATGGGTGGAACCACACAGTAAACACCAATGTCACGTGATATTGGTAACAAAAAGTCTATGTATTGTATGGCATATGATACTTGTTTTTATATGTTGATTAGATGTAAAATAATGTGACACCAATTCAATAAATATTTTTAGAAAAATATGGGCAATAGAAAATTGTTATGTTTGGTAGTGACTTAGAAAAAATTAAGAGAAAAAAATCAAGTTCTTGTGCAAAGGAGATTCACCTTAAATCAAGTGGGTTGGGTTTTTTTTTTTTATTTTACATTTATTTTCTAGAGATGAAAGTTTAAAACTTAGACTAAGTACTAGTAAGTTGTACCATGACAAATTAAATTTACAATCTGTCTTATCACAACCATTGATAAAGAGGTTGATCGGACGGCTGGGGGCACTTTTTGACAATGACTCTTCGGCTTCTCTATTTTACATATGAGGATGTGGAATGCTATCATCGGCTTGTATTTTTTTTTTTATCGGCAAACTTCAATTCTTATTCATCACCAAATTATTTACAATCAATGTAACAAGCAAGATGCTAGCTACAACAATTAACATACACCCAAAGTTTACAACCCAAACATATCGACACTTTAACTACTAGGAAACTTAAACGCCCTCCAATCCTCCCATGTCCAATACGTTTGTTTACCTTTGTGCTTTACCCACGTGAATGCCAATGCTTGCGCTTCACCAAGAATACCGATTACATTGAACCTTTCCCATTGAAAATTAAGTCGTTTCTTGCTTTCCAAATCACCCAACACACGACGAGTATTATGATTCTTATAGTCTACCGCTTTTCATTCGTATCACCAATTAAGCCGTGTAACTCCAAAAGGTCTTTTACATTATACGCATATATTGGGGCACTACCAATCCACAAACTAATCTTGTTCCATACAACCGACACCACATAACAAGCTGTAAACAAGTGATCGGCGTCCTCCTCACCTTCCCCGCATATCTTACACCTTGTTGACCCGTTCAAAATCTTCCTCTTTTTGAGTCCGACAAGCGTTGGTAATCGATCTTGTATGGCCCTCCACCCGAGTATAGAGACCTTTCTTGGCACACCTTTCACCCACTCAAATGGATAGAATGAAACCGCGTTTCTGGACAACAGCATTCTGCAGCCAGAAACAGAATAAACTCCATTTGAGCCTACTGTCCATGTCCATTTATCAGCGGCTTCTGTCAGACCCTGCCCCTGAATTAAAATGTTGCATTGCGCTAATTCTTGGACTTCAATGAGGGTAACCGGTTCCCGTTTCCACACCCAACCCAGCCTTCTTCGAGCCACCGTCACGTTTTTATCAGCCTCCAGCACAAACAGTCCTGTGGAAACATAAACATTAACGGCTTGTCCCCTATCCAGAAATCAATCCAGAATCTGACATCGAGTCCGTTCCCAACCTGCCCTTTTATCAAGCATTTTAACTCCAGGTTTTGTTCCCATAAATCTTTCTCCACTTTCACAATAGCGTTCCATGTACCTGCAACCCCCGCTTTCACCAGAGATAAGTCGATGCATTCGGATTTCTGTGAACTGCCGAGACGACCCGATGCCATAACGCCCCTTTCTCATGATTGAAACGCCACCACCATTTTATCAAAAGACTTTCGTTTATAACTTTCAGCGAGCATAAACCCAAACCTCCCTTGTCAATTGGTCCAACGACTCGTTCCCACGCTATCCAATTTGCTTTCGCTTTCTCCTTGTCACCGCCCCAAAAGAACCTTCTTCTTAAGGCTTCAAGCTTGTCAATCACATCTCTCGGCGCTCTAAACAGGGAGAAAAAATAAGTCGGTAAGCTGTCCAAAACAGCCTTGAGAAGCACCACTCGACCACTTATGGAAAGTTTCTTCGGCTTCCATTTGGATAATCGATTCTTAAAGCACTCAATGACGCCACTGCAAAACCTTGCTTGATTCATATTTACCCCAATCGGTACCCCCAAATACTTACAAGGGAATCTACCCGTCTTGCATTTTATTAAACTTGCCAAATTATCGATCGCTTCATCATTCACACCCACCCCATGTATAATCGTTTTATCATAATTCATTTTAAGACCCAAAACCAAGTAAAAACACCTCATTAGACGCATCACATTTCTCACATTATGCTCGCTCCATTCTCCCATGAAGACGATGTCATTGGCGTATATAAAATGCGACATCATGGGGGCCATTATGAGGCAACCGAATCCCATTAAACAATTCCAACTCCTGTGCTTTAAGAACAAAGCACGTGAGAGCTTCCATGGCGATAATGAATATGAATGGAGATAACGGGTCGCCTTGTCGCACACCCCTATAACACTGAAATTCCCAAGTCGGAGCCCCATTTATCAAAACCGAAGCTCGGGATGACTCGAGAATACCCATCACCCACTTAATCCATCTTTGTGGAAACGCCATTTGTTCTAGAACGGATCGAATGAAACCCCAACTTATCAAATCATAAGCCTTTTCCATGTCTACTTTCAATACGAACGCCTTCGCCTTCACTCGTTTAACCCTCGACATTACTTCATTTAACATAAGTGGACCATCTAATATATTTCTACCACCCATAAAACCTGACTGAAACTCGGAAACAACGGACCCAATCACTCCCTTCAGCCGGATGAAAAGATAGCAGGAAGTGTAAAGTTTGGAGATGGATCATGTGTCAACATCAAAGGTAAAGGCTCAGTATTATTGGAATGCAACAATGGAGAATAAAGACTAGTTACAGAAGTCTACTACATTCCAACACTCCAAAGCAACATCCTAAGCCTCGGGCAAGTTACAGAATCAGGATGTAAATTAATTATGGAGAATGAGTATCTATGGATTTATGACGCCTACAACAACCTATTGATGAAAGTCTCAAGAGCTAAGAATAGACTCTACAAGGTTAGACTCAGAATAACAAGTCCGGTTTGTTTACAAGCCAGAATAGTTTAACCTGCATGGTTATGGCATGCACGTATGGGACATGTGAATTTTGATTCACTACGACAATTAAGCATAAAAGGAATGGCACATGGAATACAAAAAATTAAGCACCCATCTCAAGTATGTGATGCATGTATTATGGGAAAACAAAGCAGACTTCCATTTCCCTCTCAAGCAAGTTTTAGAGCAACGAGACCTCTAGAATTAGTACATGCAGATTTATGTGGACCGATTACACCCACATCATTAGCAGGCAACAACTATTTCTTCCTAATAGTTGACGATTATTCAAGATATATGTGGATCTACATGCTTAAGTCAAAAGATCAAGTTTATGAGAAATTCAAGAAATTTTAAGTGAAGCTCAGACAGAGACAAGTCGCAAGCTCAAGAGATTAAGAACGGATCGTGGAGGAGAATTTACTTCTAAAGCACTTACCACGTATTGTGAGGAGAGATGAATCCTCAGACAGCTTACAGCACCTTACACATCTCAGTAAAATGGTGTAGTAGAAAGTAGAAACCGTTCAGTAATGAGTATGACAAGAAGCATGTTAAAGGCTATGAACGTACCACATAAGTTATGGGCAGAAGCAACAAGACAAGCGATTTATATACTAAATCGGTTACCTATAAAAGCACTTCAGGGAATGACACCCTACGAGGCAGTGAATGGAAAAGCACCCAATATCAAGCACATTAGAGTATTTGGACGAATAACATATATGAAGGTAACAACGCCCTACTTAAAGAAGTTAGAAGATAGAAGCAAGAAAATGGTACATCTAGGAAATGAAAATGGTTTAAAATCCTATAGATTATATGATCCCATAGAAGAGAAGATACATATCAGTAGAGATGTCCAATTCATAGAAAATGAACCATGGGATTGGGACAACTACTTGAAAGAAGAAAGCGCAGACAAACCATCTTGGACGAGATTTGAGATACATGGAGATCAAGAAAGTGAAGCTGTACAAGAGCAAAGTAATAGGGACAATGAAGATCAAGAAAGTGATAATGAATTCTTCAATAGTCCAGTTACAGCTACAAGGACTCCTATAACAGTTCAAGAGACACTGACAAGTGATCCAGCAGTTGAGACAAGTACTCAAGAGTTAGAAGACTCACCAGGGTCCCAACATAGACCAGTACGAGCCCTTAGATCACTTAGTGACATCTATGCAGCCACACAACCTCTTAGACCAGAAGAATTTGAACATCTATATTTAGCATATGATGAAGAACCTGCAAATTACAAAGAAGCAGCAAATTACCCACAATGGATAGAAGCAATGGAAAGCGAGATAGACTCTATAGAGAAGAATAACACTTGGACACTGACTACACTCCCCTCAAGTCAGAAACCAATATGTCTAAAATCGGTATTTAAGGTCAAGAGAGACGCAAGTGGACAGATCACCAAGCATAAGGCCATATTAGTAGCAAAAGGGTATGTACAACAAGAAGGTATAGACTACAATGAAGTGTTTGCACCCTTTGCAAGAATGGAAACAATCAGGCTACTACTAGCATTGGCAGCACAGAAAGGATGGCAAGTACATCACTTAGATGTAAAATCAGCATTCTTACATGGTGAATTAAAGGAAGATGTCTACGTATCACAACCAGATGGATTCGTAAAGAAAGGAAAAGAGAACCTAGTCTACAAGCTAAAGAAAGCTCTATATGGTTTGAAGCAAACACCAAGAGCATGGAATTTAAGGTTGAATAACATCCTAAAAAAGATTGGATTTATAAGATGTCCACAAGAACAAGCAGTGTACAAGAGAACTTTAAGACAATCGACAATCATTATTGGAGTTTATGTTGACGACATAATAGTAACAGGAAGTTCAATCAAGGACATATCAAGCTTCAAGAAAGAAATGCAAAGCAAGTTTGAGATGAGTGATTTAGGACCACTCACATACTATCTAGGGATAGAAGTACGCCAAGCATGGGGAAGGATACAATTTAAAGCAATCAGCCTATGCAAGGAAAGTTATTAAGGAAGCTAGACTAGGAGACTGCAATCCAACAAAGTGTGCAATGGAACCAGGTCTGAAGCTCACCAGAGAAGATGAGAGTGAACCAGTCAATGAGACAGAATATAGAAAGCTAATTGGAAGCTTAAGGTACCTTACACATACCAGACCAGATATCACCTATGCAGTTGGATACGTGAGCAGATTTATGGAGAAGCCAAAAACGACTCACATGAAGGCAGTTAAACATTTGATAAGATATATCAAAGGCACATTGAATTATGGAATCCAATACAGCAGAAGAAAAGAAGCAGAAATCATTGGTTACAGCGACAACAGTTATGGAGACCAAGAAGATGGAAAAAGAACCACATGAACGATATTCTACTACAAAGATTCACCTATCACATGGACAAGTTAGAAGCAAAGCATAGTAGCTTTATCATCATGTGAATCAGAATTTATGGCAGCAACATCAGCAGCATGTCAAGCAATATGGCTACAAGGAGTACTAAGCGAACTCACAGGTGAAAGACCAAAGAAGATAACTCTACGAGTAGATAACAAGTCAGCAATACAACCCATGAAGAATCCCGTGTTTCATGAAAGATCAAAGCATATCAACACAAGGTATGATTTTATCAGAGAATGCATAGAGAACGAGCAGATACAAGTTGATCATATCTGTGGAGAGATGCAGAAAGCCGACATCCTCACCAAGGCATTACCAAGGATAAAGTTCATAGAGATGCAAAGTCTCATAGGAGTTGAAGACCTTGGGGAAATCAAGAATTAGGGGGGAGAATGTTAGAGTTATAATTCCTAATTTACGTATAATATCATATATCCTAAGTTATATTAGATATCCTAAGTTTGTATATATAATTAGTTAAGTGGCGGTTAACTACCAACCGGTATGTCGATTATATCCAAGGGTCACAACCCTTCGCAATGTATAAATACCGAACACATCATTTCATTTATCAATGTATTGAATCTTTGCATCTCAAGAATTCTCTCTCAAATATCCTACCCTCAAACCGATCCTGTGAACTCACAGTGAAAACACCAATCCCCAAAAACTAAATAAAAACCCCTTAAGAGAGCCAAGATCCTTATTCCAAAATGTGGGAAAATTACCCGTTCTCTTGGAAAACAAATAAAATTTATCCTCAAACCGCATTATAACTTCCTATTCCATTGCCTAAAGGCTCACTTTGAATCATAAAGAGATTTCTTGAGCTTCAATATAAGATTCGGGACGATAAAGGCATACATGGAAGAGGATTCGTGTAAATTTCCTCATCAAGATCGACTTGCAAGAAAGTACTATTAACATCCAATTGATAAAAACCCAACTGTCGTTTAGTATCAATATCAATAAGATTGCAAATGATGGTAATTTTTAACAACAAGATAGATAGTTGTTGGGAATCGTTGTACTGTTTTATACAATACCATTTTATTTGATCGTTAATAACTCTTCCTAAATTAACGGAAGCGTGTACAAAACATCTTAGTTATAATCCTACCAGGAGTGTAGATACATTTGTCAAAATAATTAAATCAACCATATAGGGTTTAGGGTTTATACCTTGATGAAAACCAAAGACCTGCAAGATGGATGCGATAAACATCATGCTAGTTGATGTATTAACAAAAATAACTAACAGTTGGAACTCCTGGGGTGGCACACGGTGAGACTGGGTCGAAGGGGACTAGTTGGCAGAGGTGGTGAGCGGCGAGGAAGCTTGCGGAATAGGGCGGTCTGTGGCTTGTGGTGGCCGGCAAAGGACGACGGTTCTTTGCCTTGGTCGCATGCATGATGGGTGAGAAGGGAGAGGGGAAGGGCCAGTGGTTTAACAAAAATACATTTATTTATAACAATGGTATTTACAAACAACATTATTCCCACAAGGTTTGACTTTTAAACGTTGTTAATTGACCTTTAATTAGTATCCAAACCCTTATCTTACAAAAGGTGTTGCTAGATGCACTCCCATTTTTTATTTTTTACTGGTTACATTTCCCCCTTAAAGTTTTAAATAAATACAATCAAACCTACTTTTTTCTAGGTTTTTAAAAAGTGCATTAATAAACATCCCTAATTATTTTATGGGTTTATCAACTTTCCATTATCATACATACTACCAAATTCTGTAAACAATGTTTAGCATCTATTGGTTGTCGCAAGGAACTTAAAATACAACTTTAAAAAATATACTGCATCTTTTGATTGAGTCTTTTTTGTACGTATAGTACCAAGGGGTCTTTTGTGGAAACCTCCACGAACAATCGTCATTTTTTGATGGCTTTTCCGCTTCTCACGGCTTCTCTTTCCACACCTCCGGATATCTGGTGCCAAATCGTCACCCCTTTCTTATTTTTTCAATAATAGAGTTGGCTATCTCTGTGGCATCGATTGTACAAGTTCGTGAATACAACTTTGAAGAATATATTGCACCTTTTGATTGAGCCTTTTTTGTACGTATAGTCATTCACGTGAAAATACTCTATTTTTTTTATTTGTGTACGTAGATACAACATGGAAGAACGTAGTTATTCTATTGGTTAAGCCTAATTAATTGTGCTCCTCTACCATAGAATTTAGCCTTGACATAATCAGTTTTTTTACATGAATTGATTAGAGTGTTAAGACTATGAGGTGTGATGATGGCAAGTCTTAGGAGGACTTGCCGTCATGTCAGCAAATTATGGGCCATCCTCTTATGATGACAACTTAACGACTACTCAAGGGTGTGGGGGTAATCTTCCTTAGGTAGTCCTCCACTCTTATTGGTCTAACAATTTTTTAATTCTAAATTATAAATAATAAAATAAACAAAAAAAAGGTCACATTTTGAGTTGTCTTCATCACTATCCATCTTCCTTTCCACTTCAGACCTGGGAGCTGTCTTCATCACCCCTCTCTCAGCCTTCCTCCACCGTCGTCACTACCACCATCAACCCCTCCTTCCTCCTCTTTAAAACCCTAAAAACTCAGATTTTGAAAAAAAAAAAAAAAAACAAAGCAGATGGTAAATTAAAGAGAGAGAGAGAGAGAACTGAGAGATGAAGAAAATAGTGTTAGAGAGAGAACCGAGTGAGGAGAGAGAGCAAGAAGAGAGTCAAAGGGCCCACCATCACAAACCCACCAATCAACAAGCCAGGCTTGAACGTCCAATTTTGAACGGGTTGGACGGATGAGGCACGGCAGGGGCGGTATTAGACGGGCTGGGACGGTGACGACGGGCTGAGGACTACCCCCATACCCAATAGGTTCTTTTACAATGATTAAAAAAACCCACAATTAATCAACAATTAGGGGTTGTTTGGCAATCTCTGAATGGGAATAAGAGGTCTGAATTGGTAAGAGGCTCTGAACTAGTAAGTGCTGAACCAGTAAACTGTTGTTTGGTTAAACATCTGAAATGACTATTTTACCCTCACCCACCCCACCCACCTACCTACCTAAATATTTGAATAAAAACCTTATAACCTTCCCTTCCTCTTCATTTTGATCAGCCATCACCCAAGATGAACCACTACTAGAAAACTGGGCTTTTGTCATCACATTTTCGGTCACATAACGGTAGCAATTGCTCTGTAGCCACCATTTTGTAACCGAAAAGGCGGTAGCAAAAACACCCATGTCTGTTGCCCTAATGCCACCAAACAGCTACCACTTTTGTATTTTGCTACCATATTTTTGTCACCACAAAAATGGTTAAAATTATTGCTACCGCTCCTACAATATTTTAGGAAGGTCTTTTGCTACCGTTTTGGTACCATTTAGTCACCAATATTGCCACCATTTAGACACCATTTTTATTGAAAATTTACACATTTTTTTGTAACCGTTTTGGTACCATTTAGTTTGTGACCATTTAGTCACCACTTTCATTGAGAATTTGCTACCATTTAGCCATCACTTTCATTGACAAATTGCTACCATTTAGCCACCACTTTCATTGAAAATTTGCTACCATTTAGCCACCACTTTCATTGAGAATTTGCTACCATTTAGTCACCACTTTCATCAAAAATTTGCTACCATTTAGATTTGCTACAGTTTTTTTAATTCAATTACATTTCAAGAAAACTATATTATATAAAACAGTCAAATAATACAAAATCCCAAATTATATAAAACAAATTTGTTACAATTTTTCCAATTTTAAAATCATATAAAAGAATCTAATAGAAACACCAACTAAAACATCAAAACATTCATATCTAAGTATTTATAGCTTATTTTCGACCCGTAGCTGTTAACATAGCTTCAATTTGTGCCATTATATTGAGCATAGCTTCTTTATCCGCATTGTCTTTTTCTTTTTCAGCCACCAAGCTCGCAATAATTCCTTCGAACCTTGCTTTATCTTCATCTTTTTCCTTAACAAGCTCTTTGATAACCAAGTTTAACTTTTCAATCTACAAAACAAGCAATGTATAGAATCAAGAAGTCAGAATTATTAAAAACTAATAACGGGTCAAGTGAGTTGCATAATAACATAATCAAATCCAAATATATTGATAAGTAATAAGTAATATCCAATTAAACGCGAAATATATTTATAAGTATAAGCGCCAAAATATTATACCAAATCGTACGTGCGACCCGACATGTCTAGAATGACGTGTTTGACTGAATCGACATGCTCGACCAAGTGTTAACCGAGTTGACTCAGTTTGTTCGCCAGCAAGTCTCAAGAGAGTGCACCCACCCCCAACTACAATTCCTTCCTCAACAGCCTCCTGTGTAATGTCAAATTAAACCAAGTTCATATATTTGAAGTGATGAAACCAAGTTGGGTATTGCTCATTCTTGTAAACAAGATGGAATAAATCATATGGATTTGTAGCGCATCTTATCCTGTTTTGTTTATTATATTAAGGAGTAGATCTTAAATACAAATAAATTATTTGTATGGTTGAAGTGGTGTGGTTTATTAATATATGTAAAAAACAAATTCCTTGATTAATATATGTAAGATCGATGGAACCACAATATCAAAAAAGATAGTTGAGTTCTAAGAAATATATGAACAGATATATACCTGGTAGACGGCCTGTGGGATGGTGGAGCAGCGGTGCTCGACGGGGGTTGTGGGATGTAGAGCAGCGGCGGCAGAAAAGATTAGCCCAAATTTAGGTTAGAATATAGATGGTGGCTGCTTGTTTAATCTAATAGTATTTGAATATGTATAAACTATAAAGGGTTTTGGTTTGAATTGGGATAGGTTGTGGCTTGTGGGCTTTAATTAAGTTTGGAGTTTGGACTTTGATAAGAGTCACTTTAGAAGGTTAGCCCAAATTTGACATTTATATGTGTATATAAATATAAATATAATATATAAAAATAATAAATAAATATGTATTATTTTTATTCGAATTTCGAATCGAATTTAAAATCACAAATTTTGTATTTGATTCTTATTCTATTAACTGGACTCGAATGTAATCGAATTCAAATTCTCAATAATCAAATCGAATTTTTGATAATCGAATCGAATTGAGTCGAATTTTGAATTATTCAAATTCTGAACACCCCTACCCCCATCTGTGAGACCCCGTACCCCAGCCGACCATTGCAGCCCACGGTCATTGGTTCTAATTGATCATTGGGCCTAACTGACCATCATCGGGTCTAATTAACCATTATCGGGTCTAAATGACCATCATTGGGTCTAAGTGACAATGATTGGATCTACCTGACCATCATTGGATCTAACTGACCATCATTGGGCCCAACTGACCATCACTAGATCCAACTGACCATCAGTGGTGTAATTAACCATCATTGGATCTAATTGACCACCAATGGATCTAAATGATGATCATTGGTTCTAATTAACCATCATTAGATGTAAATGACCATCATTGGGCCTAGTTGACCATCATGGGATCCAACTGACCGTCATTGTTGTAATTAACCATCATTGGATCTAATTTACCATCATTGGTGTAACTAACCATCATTGGATCTAATTGATGATCATTGGTTCTAACTGACCATCAACAGGCCTAATTGACCATCATCGGGTCTAATTGACCATCATTGGGTCTAAATACCCTTCATTGGGTCTAAGTGACGATGATTGAATCTAACTGGCCGTCTTTGGGCCTAACTGACCATCATTGGATCCAATTGACCATCATTGGATCTAATTGACGATAAAATAGTTATAGTTACTAGTTTTTTTTTCTTTCATTAAGTTTGGCTACTAAATGACACTTTTTTCTTCGTAAAGTGTGGCTAAAGATTTCCAAAAGATGTTTTTTTTATTACATGAATAAAAAATCTAACAAATATTGTGGCTATAGATCAAATTTGGCTACACTTTTCTAGTGTGTCTATAAAATGTCACATTTTTTTTTCTAAAGTGTGGCTAAAAGTTTTGAACCAGTATACAATGGTCACATGAATAAATAAAATGTGTGGCTAAAGGTAGGCTAGAAGGTTTGGAAATGTGATTAGACTTTTAGCCACATATTTCATTGAAAGTGTGGCAGGGCAGTTTTAGAATAAGTGTGGTTGTAGGCCTATTTTGGCGTAGTGTTAATTATCATGGCTAATATGGTAGCAATTCAGTCTCAAAATTTACCACTGATTAGATACCATATATATACGCATTACATTTTAAGAAACAAGTCCTAAATTTGCTACTGCTAAAGTGGTCACTATTCAATAGGTTTGTTATTTTTTTATAAATTATTATTTTTCTCATGAATTTACCACCAAAAATAAACGGTGTCAAAATTTGCAACCGATTAGTTACCTAATCTTATAATACATATTTTGGTGTAAAATCGGTTGCTAATTTTGCTACCATTTTTCTAGGTAGCAACATTTGGTGACAATAGGCCCTTTTATCGTGGCTAATATGGTAGCAAAATAGGTCCCTAAATTTGCTACCGCTAAGGTGGTCACAATTCAATACGTTTGTTATTTTTTTATAAATTATTATTTTTTTTAATTCTTTCTTATTATTTTTCTCACGAATTTACCACAAAAAATAAACGGTGTCAAAATTTGCAACCAATTAGTTACCTTATCTTATAATACATATTTTGGTGTAAAATCGGTTGCTAAATTTGCTACCATTTTTCTAGGTAGCAACTTTTGGTGACAATAGCCCATTTTTTTAGTAGTGAACCCTACCCGCCTCACTCTCTACTATCTCCCTCCTTCCACAGATCATACCTCTAACCTAGGCCCTCTCTCTCTTCCTGTTGTTAGAAGCAGCCGACCATCACCATCTTTGGTGTTGGCGGCGTGGCAAGTTCAGACCTAGAAATGGGCGTTGTGAACTGTGGTGGTTGTTTGGAGTGGATTCCGGGTTGGGATGGTAGCGACGAGGTAGTGGTCTCAGGTGATGGCGTTGTGTAGGTGACAGTACATAGGAGGTCAGATTCGTTGGGTTTACTCATCGGTGATAGTTAATCGGTGGGGGGTAGGTTGAGGCGGTGGGAACCATTTAGAGGAGAGGGCAGAGGAGTCATTTTTTTCATTCAGCATCATATCTTTGCTGAACCATTCAGTCTTAATGGTTCAGTTCAGAGGGCAATTTTTTTGTAACCAAATACCACAAACCTCTGACCGATTCAGAGATTACCTCTGAATAAGCCATTCATAGGTAAACCAAACAGCCCCTTACTGTATTGTGTGGGCTCCCACAACCTGCCAAAAGATTAAAAAGAAAGGCCCTACATATAAATTATTCATGCATCTTCTATTGTGATTAAAAAAAGCCACGACATGAGTTCACCATACAATCTGCCAAATACAACTACTGAAGGATTCAAAAAAATGCAATATGTAACAACCCGACCCAGGGGGTGTCGGTTGAGATATAGTTGATACCAAAATTGCACAACGGAAGCAATAATTACTAATAATTATTGTTTAATACAATGTCTAATCCAAAATATAAATTGCACATCTTAGATAAATATATTGATATCCAATGCAAGGACGAAACGCGGCGGTCGTCGAAGCAGCTGGAGGGTGTACTCTATTTATCGCACCAAACTCTATCCGCGCTTAGCTCTAGAACTCTAATCTGCAACTCTTAAAGTCCGACTCTTTACAATCATCACCTCTAGTCCGCATCACGTAATCATATTCCGTATGCTTCACATTTATCCAAATGCAGTACCTGAACACATGCTTAAAAAGAGTTTGGTCAGCAAATATGCCGGTGAGTCCGTGTAAGTAGTTAAGTAGATCCAAAGCAAGTTTATCATTTCAAAAGCTATTTTCCAAGTTCACACAACATAACACATGGTGATGTACAAGCGACACCTCAAACCGTAACACATAATCCATCTACTGCCATTATGGATTCACCTGGCAAAATATATGTCACAACGGCCCTGTAGACCTCAGTGGGGGGTTTTCCGGGCTTCCGGATCCACTGTGTGTGGGGGTTTCCCCAAGTAGTACTACCCACATATTAAGTGGCCCAACCCCTGGGTTAATGAGTGTCAGTATGGTTATCTAGCAGCTAGTATCTTGTCACATCAAAGAGTTAAGTCACACACACAAGCACATGTTCACCCCAAAATAGTTAAAAGACAAAAAGGGGAATGGTACACGAAACTCACCTTAGCCGTGTTCCACATCATATCACGTCTTCATATGGCGTTCCAAGTCAAGATCCCATTTATCAATCACGTGCAAAGTCCCACTATAACCATAAACATTAGTGTGTGAAACCTAATATCACAGTCACACGTGTGGACGAGCTCTGATGTTTGGTTGTTAATATCAACTCTCGTATCTATTTATTCATAGCTTTAACTATCTTATTGATGCCTATGTATGGGTTCATGTAAAGGTGTATCCAATTCCTTGTACTAATTAATAGTAATCATATTAATAGTTACCACCAGGAGTGAGTATATCGTTTGAAAATAAGCACATACTAATGTCCTTAGTCAATATTATTAGTATTAATAATACTTGAATCAAAATATATAGTTAGCATCAATGGTCAGAGTTCGGTTCTTCTTATTATAATAAATCCAAATCGCAAAGTCTGATATGTCTGGTTAAATGCTTATGCGAGTATCCATAGCCTTGGTTGTCACAATAATGTGTTTCAGTATCCTATTCATTCATGTCATCCATTTGTCCAAATCGCTTGTAAATCGGTTATCATAATTTTTATACCATTCGCCTATGGGTTGAAGATGTGTATCTACCCAACGTACCAACATCCTATCCCTCATTCTATATTCCAATCATCATCAATCACTATAACTAAGGCTGATTATCTATACATTCTGGTCCAAACAATATCATCACCATATACTCTCTATATCACTAAGTTAATACAATACCATGCTATTCGCCTAAAGGGTCCGTTAGGAGTCGTATATAAGTTCATTATTTATTTTAGTTTTGTATGCTTGTTGGGCTGGGTCGGGTCGGTTTAATAAACTCGTCAGAGTCCCACACGTAAGGTTTACATAGATAATTAAGTATTCAAATGGCTCGGGTCTCGATCATACCTCATACTCAGACAAAGGTTCGTGTTGACCAAGTTGACCATAGTTGACCACACGTTGATCAGTTGACGCCTGTTGACCTGAAGGTCGACCCGTCGTTCGCTGCCATTGACCCGCCTCCTCGACTTGAACCCTTGACACAATCAGAACCACCTCGATACAACCATCCTCTACCAACAATCACCATAGACTCAACATCACCAACCTTCGGATTATCAGATCTAACCACGGAAACCACAACCGAGCGACCAAAACCCCCATAAACACCAACCACTGTTGTCGCCTTCGTCTCCTGTCCTCGTCGTCTGAATAGGCCGGATGGCCGGAGGCCACAATTGGCAACTCTCATCTCTCTACTCTTGTCTCTTTCTATCTCTAGTTCTCGCTCTCTAGTTCTCTCTCTCTCTCTCTCTCTCTCTCTCTCTGATCCGGCTCAACCATTTTGGAGGCCCTAAGCGAAAAAAAAATATGGGTCCTTATCTACATGACATTGTTGTAAACCGTTCTTGTTTTACCAGGTTCGGGAGCGACAATAAACTAAACAATGTTTGTCCAAGTTAACACATGATGACTAAAACCGCCACTAACCACTCACCACCGATTTTATGCTTCGCCTTTTTCTATCTACCAAGCAACACAAAGTAATGATTTATTTCATTCACACTGACAACCAAACAAGACATAGAGTGGTAATGATCCATTCCATTATTTCGTCCATTTCAGTTCCTTGTTCATTTCATTCTCCATATATTCCATTACCTTATGCATTCTATTTTCTTATATATTACATTACCACATACAAAACAGAAATCTAATCGTGGAAGAGCGGGTTGGAAAATAACAAATTCATAAAGAAAAAGCCTAAGATATAGATATATAGAAAAAACATTTCTTAAATTTGGAGGCGTCAAGTGGAGTTGGGGGCCCTAGGCAAGAGCCTAGGGTCTTTATACACAAAGACCGGCCCTGTCTCTCTCTAGTACCGATTATGGGTAATGTGTGTGTTTGTTTGTTTTGGGAGTATAATCGGAGAGAAGGGGGTGGCCGGAATTCTGCCGCCATGGCTCCGCCTAAGATGGTGGTCACTGGTCAGAGCTCCTCTTCTCTGCTTTCTCTTTATTTCTTGTATCAGTATAAGGTCCTGGGTTCGAATCTCACAAAGGGGGTTTTCTCATTATTATGAGTTTCCTCCTGAATTGGTGACTTGGTGGCGGAATATGATCGCGTGGCAACACTGGTGGCACGATGATACTCCAGTTTTCCGTGAGTGATTCCAATTTGTTGGCCGTTCAAAAAAAAAAGTATGTTTGTGTGTGTGTGGTGTGTTGGATAAGATAAAAGAGTGAGGGTTTTATGTTTAGTGAGGTGGGTACGTGTTCTCAAAAGGGTGAAGTGTCAAGGTTTAGGTGGGGCACATGGCACCTTGGAATGGTGCCATGTGTCCCACATGTTGAGCAATCTAGGTCATGGTTCGGGTCGAGTCGGGTTCGTTAATGCTTATTGACTCGGTCTCGCATCGCTTATAATATTAATTTCCTCGTTAAAATAACTATGCAACTCACCGGTTCAGCTTCATATGTATTTATACATAATTATTTTATTGTTAATTTAGTTGTTACAATATTTTTAGACGCGAAAAATTCTGGGCCAAAAACCGGGGTGTTACAAAATAAATAATCCCAACAATCAATCAACAATTACTAGTGTTTATAAAGTTTCTTAGATAGTGATGATGAGAGAGTTAACTATAAAAGTTTTTTTAGTAAAGGGGTGAAATTTGAAAAGTTGTAAATTTTTTTATTTTTTTTTTGAAAAAGAGTATGAAAAGTAAACATGAGGGGTGCATTTAGTCCACCTTTTTTAGAACACATTATAAAACCTCCATTAACTAATTATTTCACCAAAAAGTTAATCCTCAATACACTTAATTTATTTCTCAAAATAATTAATCATCGCAATTATATCCGTGTTTCGTGAAACATAATTAGCCTAATCTAATTTAAGCCTTAAAATTTGTCATGCGAAAACATGGTTAGAGTGTCCGGAGTGAGGCGGGAAGCATCTTCACGGGGGGAACACCGCCCTGCAGAGGCGTGGAGGGGGGGGAAAGGTGAGGCGGGAACTTGTGGCCGGGCGTTTGGGGAGGTGAAGGGACACGTGGCATTTTTTCATTGGCCCATTCTATATTACAGTTGGATTATTAAAGAAAATCAATATAACCGTTGGCAACGGTTCAAAAGAAAAAGAAAATTTGAAAAAAATTTATATATATATATACAACCATATACTCTTCTACCCAAACCCACACTCTCATATTTTTATAAAATCCTCTTCAAATTATCATTTTTTTTTAAATACTTGCAAGATGTCGGACCAATCTTCAAGTTCGTCTGATGCGTTTAATCTACTCGCATTGGACTCCTCATCCGACGACGGCGCGGAATTGATAATGGCTACCGTTCAGAAAGTCGTTGAAGCTATAGTGGATGATGAAGGGACCTCAGAACCAAAGCGTAGAAAGTATATACTTCGTGAACGACAAGCCGCAAATGATTTATTGGTACGTGATTACTTCTCGCCCGAACCAAGATACGATGAAAAAACTTTTAGGCGGCGTTTTCGTATGAGGCGTAATTTATTTTTAAGAATATCAAACGATTTAGAAAATAATTACGAATATTTTCAACAAAGGCCCGATGCGCGTGGTGAGATGGGATTTACCACGTGGCAAAAGGTCACAGCCGCGCTTAGACAGTTGGGTTACAGACAAAGTACCGACATAATGGACGACTATTTAAAGATGTCGGAGCGAACGGCTAGGGAAACTCTCCACTATTTTTGTTCGTACGTCATTGAACTATATTTAAAAAAAATATTTGAGAAAACCTACGTTTAGTGACGTACAACAACTTTTGGAGTTTCACAAAGAAAAACATGGTTTTCCTGGGATGCTCGGTAGTTTAGATTGTATGAAATGGGAGTAGGAACTTTGTCCAACTGCATGGCAAGGTCAACACTCAAGTGGATATCATAAAAAGCCTTTTATGATGCTTGAAGCTGTTGCATCACAAGATCTTTGGATTTGGCATGCGTTTTTTGGTGTGCCCGGTTCGTCGAACGATAGAACTATTCTTGGTCAATCCCCAATTTTCAACGATCTTCTAAATGATGTTGCACCAAAAGGAACTTTTTTGTAGACGGGGTAGAATACAAGTACGGGCATCTTCTAACATATGGAATTTACCCTGATTGGGCCGTGTTTGTAAAATCGTTTACATGGAGGACTACGTTAGACCCTAAGAGAAAAAAGTTTAACAAAGCTCAAATGGCTGCACGGAAAGACATTGAGCGAGCTTTTGGTGTTTTGCAAAAAAGATGGCGCATTTTGTCTATGCCATGTCGAATGTGGAAAAAACCTCAAATAAGAAATGTGATGTACGCATGCCTTATTTCACATAACATGATTTTGGAAGACGAAGAGCGTGCAATATGCGAGTACTTTGGTGAGGAACATCCATCAAGTCAAGGAAACATTACTGATGAAGAAATAGCGTTAAACAACATGGAAATCAAGAATAGCCAAACACATCACAACCTTCGAGCGGATTTGGTTGATCATATTTGGAGTCTACCAAGACATTACCAATCCGACGATGATTAAAAACATGTTTGTTCATGTATTTTTTTTAGTTTATGTATTTTTTTAGTTGATGTATTTTTTTTATTTCATGTTTTCTTATTTTTTAGTTTGTAGGTTATTATTAATTATAATGTTTTTAACTATGTTTTTATTAAAATTGTGTTTTTTTATTAGTTTATATAAAGAAAATTAAAAAAAAATAAATTCCACGTGGCACTTCCCCCCTCACATGGGTCCCACAAGTGTCACGGCTAAAACGTTAGCCCAAAAGGAAGACCGACTAGATGGGTTCGTTGATTCCTTGACGTTTATCTACGCTATTGTTATCGTAATTTTTTCCTCATTGGTCCAACTCACCATTGTAGAGACGGTTTAGTTTTGTAAAAAATATTGAATGTAGAGAAAAATTGTAAAAATGGTAAAATTGTGGTAAGAATTTGTGAAAAATGGTGTGAATGAATTTGATATACATATAAATGGTAAATAATTATTTTAAAATTTTTTTAGGAAAAAACCCATTGGGATGTTTGGTGAACGGTCAAATCATTGAATGTGTGAATGGGTTGGGTCTCGGCAAATATTACATCATTTTTGTTGTTCCTATATCCTTTTCTTAACCTAGCCCCTCCATTATCTTACTTTCTTCACATGCATGAAATACATGTATGCTCTAGATTAGGGTTTCTTTTCATGATTATCTGTTCTCTTTTCTTCTCTTCAATCCTTTTATGTTTTATTATATTAAAAACAAGCTACAATGATGTTATTATTCCAAAGATGACACAAGATGTGAAAAATATCATGCAAAACCTAATCTAAGCCCCAATTGGAGTGAAGCCACGTTGATTCACAATTTCAAACAGATGAAGTTCTAGCATGTTATGAGGCTTTCTAGGGTGGATTAGAATACATGGAAACACAATAACGTTGATTTTTATTTCTTACTAGTTTTTATCCCGTGAGCGTCCCGGGTTGACATATCTAATATGACAACATAATTAACTAGATTATACCCCGGGAACGTCCCGGGGTTGAGAAATCTAATATGACATATTAATTTTACATATGAAATAGAATGATGCGCTTTACAGTTACATGCATGAAAGTTTCGGGTAGCAGCTAACCTAAAACAATTAAAAATATATCTCCAATATTAACGCCTAACCTTAAACAAGGTATAACTCTAATATTAATATTTAACCTAAAACAATGTATAACTCCAATCCTAACGCATGTTGAAAATAGAATTCATATTTACTGATTTGAACATAATTAGTGATTTGCCTATACATGATTAATGATTTACCTGAACACTTTGTGAACATAATTAGTGATTTGCCTATACATGATTAATGATTTACCTGAACACTTTGTGTTTTTTTTTCCTGTTTGAACAAAACCCAACAAAAAATAGTCGTTTTTTTTTCTTCGTTTTTTATATAGCACTATGGTACTCGTTGGAAAGATAATAAAACGCTCGTTAATTTGGTGTAATTTTTTTCTTTAAAAAATCTCGTATATAAAAAATATTAACGTTTAAAACTTATGGGAGGAAACATAAGAGAGAAAAATCTAATTTTGTTTTTAAATTATTTTTTTCCTAAAATATCTCAATGCCACATGGGATGACACATGGCACACTCAAGAAGGAGAATGCCTCTTTGAATGCCATGTCATTAAAATGGCTTTGGTTTATTATATGTATAGATGACTTGTCAACATATGATTAATGAATATTACTATTATTATTATTATTATTATTATATTTTTAAATAAATCTCTGCCATAAGTTATCATATTCAAATATAAATAAAACGAATCTCTGTGCCGGTGTATAAATCTAGTGTCATTACAAAATATTATATAATGTCAAATGAATTCGGAAGTTTGTAATCGATCATTCTAAAAATAACTAACATGAAATAAGGAAAAAAGTTATTTATTGAAATATCGAACGCATTAGTCTAAGGGTTATGTGATGCGTTAAAAAAATTCATGGGTATATGATCGGGTATATAGTTCGGGTATTTGGGTATGTGGTTTCGGGTAATTGGATCGGGTATCACCTAATCCCAGGCCCGACCCAAACCTACAATTTTTTTAAACTAATCCCAAACCTAACACAATACCTATCGGGTTACAAAAAAAAATCATTTTTTTCTCCATTTTTTATACAGCACTATGGTACTCGTTGGAAAGATAATAAAACGCTCATTAATTTGGTGTAATTTTTTTCTTTAAAAAATATCGTATATAAAAGATATTAACGTTTAAAAGTTATGGGAGGAAACATTAGAGAGAAAATAATAAAGGTTTAATAATTATATTTAGTAGATTAGGTATTTAATAGATTAGGCTAAACCATATTTAAACCATATTTATTCCTTTTTTTAATTGGTCTATAGTTGCCACATCACATAATATGTGGCATCTCTCAAAAGAGAGATTGCATAATATTAGGACATGTAGGATTATTAGCTTTGCAATATATATATGTATGTATGTATGTATGTATGTATAATGTATAATATAATACAAATTGTTGTATCAACTAGTTTTGGACCCCGTGCTTCGCTACGGGATCGTAGGAGGGTGTTGGGGATAATGTATTTAAAGCATCACGATTAAGTAAACATATCTAGAGTTAAAAGTTAAATTTAGTTATGATAAGCAAAAGAAAGATTTAAGCTTATAAATCTATTAAAGTTCCGAAGTATAAACATAAATTGATTGAAGTTCGGAGTATAAACATAAAGCGTTTATAGAAAAATAGAATTATTAGAGTTTAGATTTCATATAATAACTCCTTTAAAATTCAATGTTAGAAACATAAATTAACTAAAATGAAAAAACAATACATAACTAATTAAACAAATAAAAACAATTACAATGATGACCTCTAAATCAAGCCACATGTACCAATAAAAAATTAATACTATTCACGTTTCTAATTGTTGTTATATAGAAATAAATGAACTTAAAAGATTCGAATCTATACTCTTAATAAAACAAAGTCAATTAGGACACTTGGCACTCCCTCATTTCACCTCAGTTTCTCTCTCTTCCCACATTGTGCCATGTGTCCTTCTCTTGTAATTTATAAAATTTATCTTTTTTAAAAAATAAAAATTAGAATCAAAATACATAAATATGGTTTGAATTTGTGAGTTAATAGTTTCCTAAAATCATTAACCTACACAATCAATACCCTAATAAAAACACACGCGTTTCTCTTTCTTCCCTCAGTCTTCCTCCATCGAACCCTCTAACCCTAGCAGGCGATTTGGCGGCGATTGAACCCAATCAAGCATTGTTTTGATCTCTTCTCGATGGTTTAATCTCTCCCTTCCCTCTTCATTCTAACAAATTCATCACTCTTTTTTTTCTCCAGGGTATCGCCGCCGCTAGAGGCTCCATCACAAAACCGTGCCTTCATCTCCTTCGCTCAGTATCTTGTCTTCTTCATCTCCTTCAGGCGTCTCTCCTTCATCTCCTGCATATCAAGGTATTGTGTTCTTTGTTTAAATCTGTTATATTTGTTGTTTTAAAGATTGTAAAGATCTGTTATATTTGTTTTCTCCATCTCCTACATATCTGGGTATTGCGTTTATTTTAAGTTTTTTCCATGTATTTTGTCTTCCGAAACCCTAACTGCAATCCCAATCGTAATCAAATTCAAGCCGCCTATTATGGTTTCTTTCATTGCAGGTAGTCAAGAAGGTTTATGGCGATGAAGATTGTTCGATTTTCGGTTCCATCGCAGGTAATAAAGAAGGTTTCGTCTCAATTATTTAGTTGCTATTTTGTTCAGATTACTTAATACTGATTTTAGTTTGTATATTCTGGTTTGGGATTCGTCTTTATGAGTATGGTAGGAGACTGTTCTTCTGTGTTTTCTGATTAGATTAGAGGAAATGTGTAAATGATAACGTTTTGTTTACATCAGAAGTTTTAAAGTCCACGTATCTTTTGTTTAGTTTATTTAAATTATTTGCGTTATGTTTGCTTTTGAAGTTTATTCTTGGTTTCATGTGATCCCCTTTTGGCGAACCCTATCAACATTTGAGTTAGGGAAGCCCACCCACAGGTTTGAAGTGTATATAAGCTTGCTAATCATGAAGCTATTATAAACAATACTAATTCATGCTTGCAATCTACTTTGGGTTGTTGGAATTGAGATGAATGCTTCTATAGTAGGTGATGCAACTAGGAATGCTGAAACAAATGACAAAAACAATTACAGGTTTGACTTCTAAAAGTTTATAAAAAGATGAAACTTAATAAAATTTGGTGTTCAAAATTAACATGATGTGATGGGATCTCTACTAAAGTATTTGATAAATTAACCAGATAACAATATTGTTGGGAGTAGGATATCATGATGTATCGGTCATATTTTCTTTAATTAGGGTTTTATTTTTTGTTGTGACACATCTTATCTGCGTAGTTAATCCAAGGTTTTACATTTTTAATGATTTTGCCCATTTTTTTCTCCTGTAGGCAGATATGTTGTTTGGCGTGTCTGCTCCTCGACATCTTCACCACTTACCAGTTACCACATTGATGTTTTAAGGTATATATGTTTCTGGAAATTCGTTTGTGCTTGAATGTTTCTTGCAGCCTTTTTTCTAAGTGTTATTAAATAGTTTGTGAAATTGAATGAATATATTTGTGATTTCACTTAACTAGCTAAAGATGCTACCCATTTTTTTTATAGTATTATTGGTTATTTTTGATGTTTTAAGGTATATATGTTTCTGTAAGTGACCTTTACCAAGATAAATTTTGCCTTAATATACCCACCTTAATCCTATCCAGTTTATGATAATGAAAACTTTTTAACTTACAAGAGTCTATGCTTATCTCACGTTGTCCGCTTTTCAATTTGGTGGCTGATGAAGACGAAAAGGACGGAATCGTGAAATTTTAGCATCACATGTACGTGAAATCTTATTTGGAGCTTGTAATTTATTCGTTTGATTTTCGATATAGAAGTGTTTGACGTCGACTTTTGTGGACAGAAAGCCGAAATCAAACTCTTTTTTGTTGTGCCTTTGATTGTCAAAGACTTAAAAGGTACGATTTTTTGCCCTAATTTTACCCCCAACTTTCTTTCGCTTGACTATTTTTCTGTTTATTATTGAAGGTAGACAAAAGGTATTGAAGAAAACTGATAATTCAGTCTGTTAACTGTTAATTATACCATGCCATATTATGTTGAGTGTTCACTGCTTCTAAATGGTATCTGTTAACTGTTAATTTTAGTTAAACTATGCACCTTTGTAAATATCTATTTGGGAACTTATCGCCAGATCATTCCTTCGTCTCTTTCGAAAAATCTGGCTTCACCACTTACAATCTTCAAGAAATTAACATTCTGTTGAACCGTAGTATACGCATCAGGTATGTTGTGATTTTTTGTTATTCGCTTTTAAGTGAATCGTAATGAACAATTTGATTTTAGAGTTTCTTTTTTTTCGATTTTATATGCATTTTAGGGCTTCTTTTTTTTAGATTTGTATGTATGAGATTTTTTAGCAAGCAATGCAGCATTTTTTACATGAAAGTAGTACAAATCATCACTCATATCCAATTACTCTTTAATTTAAATTCAGGGTTTTGTTTGTGGGCCGCTAACAATGCTGGGTACTAATGCCCTCTTTAGTTTCATCTCAAGAATAGACGTCAGAAGAATCCTTAAGCGTAAAGATAGTGATGCTGGTGAAAGAGGTAATCTTTTGTATAAAATATTTAAGGGTTTGGTTATTCTTTTGTTTAATTATTAATTTGAAATAATGATGATGTTGATGGTATGAATACAGAGAAGGAATTGGAGTTAGGGTGTTTGTTGATTAGAGGATTAATGTTAGGTTTTAGGTTTGATTGTTTTAATAATTAGTGGGTGTTGATTAGTTAATGGAGTAATGGGAAGTTTTAGGTTACATTCTTGATCAACTATTGGAGTAATGTGAGGTTTTAGTTGTTGTTTTTTACACATTAATCGACTGAATGTAACCTAAAAGTTAGTCACTTAATTTGTTTGTTTCTTTGTTCGATTGAGTGGATTATAAGTGCGTAAAATGAAGCGATAACAGAGGTGATAACTGATATGACTTTTACAGGTCCTGATTGGATAAAAGGCGTTTGTGAAGCATGGCTGGTTTAAACCGACTGTATGGTTTTGGTTCAGTTCTTTGCCAACCAAAAGACCAACTTTTAGGTAAATAAGTCCAAGTAAGGTCAGCTATGTTTCCATTTTACATTCTCCAATATACAGTTCTTTGTTTAATTTTATTGAATTTGTTGTTCTTGAATGGGGTATATTAATTTTCTTTTCCATAATAAAGAACTTCCGATGCTTGCTTTGGGTTTCATTTGCTATCTTTGAAACTAATGGTTGTATGTATGGCTGCTTATAAGTTAATTGGTAGCCAAGTTAAGTTATCTATTTGAAGAGGCCTTCCAGTAATTGTTTGCAACCTCATTTGAAGAAAACTTCTATTTCCATCATTGGCATATGAATGGTTCACTCTGCACAATGGTGGTGTTTCATTGTACCAAAAAGGTAGTTTTTGTATATAGTTAACTTTAATGGTTTGGGTAAAAGTAATATAATCCACTTATATTATTGTAATCATGAATCAGATGGGGACATCTTTTCCATCCGACAAATAGCTTTCTTGCTTTTATTATTTATCTGGCTATCGTTTTCTAGAATCAGGGTAAAACTCTGACACTAATACTCTGATTCCTCTGATCTTCGATAAACAGGGCTAGAGGCAATGACAAAGCCTTCAGATGTATTACATCACACATTCACATCAAAACTGGTATATGCTTCCTTTAGTTGAGAACATAGCCTTGAAAGTTAGAGTAAAACTTGACATGGTGTATCTTTGATATAGAATTTGGATGGTCGTATGTCTAGAATAGTAATTGCTAATAATCACCTTTTTTAAAGTTTAACTCAAGATTCTGATTTGTGGCTGATATATGGAATGTTAATTGCACCAATGTAAAACAGTTACTCTACCTTTCATACATACATTATTTATGTGTCACATTTCTACCATAAATCAATGGGTAATTGACTAATTGTTTAGGGTCTTTTTGTATATATCCATAATAAGTAGATTGTTTGCTAACACTTGATATCTATTATTCTCTCAAACTATTTTTTTATCAATGAACTTATACTTATATAGACTTATACATAAATGGTCAAACGTGATTGTTTTATGCTTGTAATTTGTAACTCACAAATTTTAATTGCAGGTGCCAATTTTCATTAACTTTGAATTTTATAAGAATGGAATATGGTTTTTCTCCTTAATCTCTATACAAACATGAGAATTGAGAGTTTCCTTTTAACATGTAAGTTTACACCATATTATGAAGCACAATGTTATAACTCACAAAATAACTCTTGCAGCAGGAAAAAGCATCACTTCAAATTTTCGTTGACGCAACTATTAGTGTATGGTTCATGTTCTTTTATGAAGAAACTACTCTGTTGTTGTGCACAAGTACTTTGGAAATGTTAGGTACATATTTTAAGAAAATTATTCAGTTGTTCACAAGTAGTATTACTATATTGTTGTAATAATTCCAAATAGGACAATAAATACTTGTGATTTGCTTATTTGTTTGTGAATTGATTGTATTTTAATTTTTACAAATTTAATGCAACATTTCTTTCATATAGAAATATTATTTACAACTTATTGTTTATATATTAATATATATATATATATTAGGGGAGAGATAACGTATAAAGCTCCCTTAACGTAAGAAGCAATCTCAGCCATTAAATTAAGGATGCAGATTAAAAACCCTAACCATACCTGGGTTAAAACAGACGCACTCATCAAAATTCAGACGCACTCATCAAAATTCAGACGCACTCATCAAAAATTCAGACGCACTCATCAAAATTTCAGAAGCACTCATCAAAAAAGTTTGGAACCACTCATTGAAAATTTGGACGCACTCATCAAACCCAAACAAAAATCAAACGCACTCATCACATTCACTAAAAAAAAACAAACGCAGTCTCATTCACTCAAAAGAAAAACAAACGCACTCAACAGTTGTGAAGGCACTAAAAAAAACAAACACACTAAGAAAAGAAAACAGACGCACATTTTTTTTCACAATTGCTTGCTAATTTTTAGACGCACTCTTTATAGTTTTGTATAAAGAAATATTTAGTGATATTTGAATAAAATGTGTAGTTATTGCTTTTAAATTTTAATAAAATATTTCTACTATATTTTCTTTATAGGTTTTACCGTTCTAAATAATTGTACGTTGGTGAATCGCGTGTCAACGCGGGCAAATATCTAGTATATATAAAACCATATTCCACCAGTCATAAATCATATAAATTTTGAAATATCCATAACTGATAATACTAACAGGATTATAATTTAAGCATAGCTGGAGTCTTGGAGAGTAGAGGGTCAATAACTCAATATCGCAATAAACAAAATCCCAAATTCCTTATATTTGGTCGAAGAGGTGGGCATGAAAATTGGAAATGAAATAGATGGGCTAAAGTCTTAACAATTCAATGGGCTTGACTAATTTACATAAATTGTTTTGTTTAGCCCAAGTAATTATAAACGAGTTTACTTTTGTTTTCTTTGGACATGCAACCAATAATATTTAGTCCAATCCTCTGCGAGTTAGCTAGGTTTGTATTCGTTAGTAGCTTTATGTTATATAATTACATTATATACGTTAGTAATATAGTTGTTGGAAGCATATCTGAAGTTTTAATTACTTAGGGGTCGGGGCACCCACGGCAAGGGAGAGTACAGTTAGATTGCCATGTGGAAATACTGCCGTCACCCCCTCGGCTACCCTCTAAAACTTCATCATTTGATAACAAGTAACCAATCGGCAATAAAACATTTTGATTATTTTGGGTGTGATTTTGATATGACAAAGGGGCATTGGATGGAGGGTCGACAACATGCTGTGAGTGACCGACCCCTTGTATAGTTAAAAACAAAAGCAAAAAGGTTGTGTATGATTTATAGGAAGGAATTTTATATGATGTATGATAATTACTTGTTTCATAAACATCAAGAAAAATCCCTTCACCACGTTAAATGTTAATATTATACATGTCATTTGACGCATAAATACACACATCAAAACAAAACAAAAAAATATATATAAATAACGTGAAGTTATTATGAGGGTGGTAACATTTTATAAAAATAAATGTTTGTAAGAAACAGTATAATTTCTCTCTAATTTATTTAGCATGTTACGAAGGAAACGACCATATCCCCTCGCAATTGTTGGAACTCGATGGATTAAGTCTCATAAGACAATATTTGTCACTTTATGTGGATCATGTTGGGTATCGTTGCCCTTTGCTAACCCGATTCACTCTAAAGGGGAATAGCACATAATATAACTTAGGGATGGCTACATCTAACACAACACACACACGATATGAAAAAAAATAGGTTTTGAGTTGTCATGTCTAACTTGTATAATAAATATGATGTGTATGGTTTACATACTTGACCCCCTTGGATAGTGGTTAGGTTGACATGTTGACGTTGTTTAGCTATAGAGGGTGAGAATCAATCCATTTTTAAATTATAATAAACGTTATAATAGTCAACGCGCTCACACTTTTATGACCCATTTGATCAACTTATTACAACTTGTTTTTGCCCGCCAACCCGTCTATCTCATTAATTACTACCCGTTAACAACTTGTAAATGTTGAAGCAATCGGATCAAAAACAACAATTGGTATCAGAGTGCATAGGATCGAAGACCTGTTGAATCACTACCGAAGAAAAGTGAACTTGCGACGGGTTCAAGGAGAGGTTGTCATTGAAGCTGCGACCGGTTTGAAGGACACTAGGTTGTTACAATGTTTCTGAAGTTCGATCAGTGAGAGATCGAATTGTGAAAGCGGCTGTGAAGTTTCAAACAAAGGGTTGGGCGAGTCAACCACGGGAAAATTGATGATCGGAGCGAGTCCATCGAGTGAAAGTTCGATAGCCTGCGATAGATGTGGAGTTACCCGAGTGATTTGGGGTGGTACGGTGTGATACCGATGTTGCCTGAGTGATTTGGGGTGTTGCGGTGTCATACCGGTGAATAACTAGTTGCTTAATTTGTGAATGATTGATCAAAAGAGGATAAGAACTGTTTTCGGTTGTCTTGTGATTGGATAAACCAAATACAGTGTGTAAGTTTAGTTGGTTCATTTTATTATTTAAATAGAGTTTGAGTTTAGTTAGGATTAGTATAAGGGTTAGTATAAATTGAAGATTAAATCTATTATATTTGATGTGTTTTGGTTGATAATAAAAAGACTCGAACAAGTTCGTTCAATCTCGTGTGTTTTATGTTTGATTGTAAATACCCATCAACCCGTTTGACTTGATACCTATGAAATGAATTTATGCATGACTTATGTTTGGGTTCATTAATTCAAGAATGAACCCACCAATCGGACACCATAGTCATCTCTATTTGAGATGTAACTCGATGTAACACATGTATAAGATAAGTCCAATGTTCGAATCCAACCACTTGTTATTAACTGAAAACACAATTTCAACGTTAATGGGCTAGTACAACTGGATTCATTATTTTTACTTGTACATCTGATTTTAGTGTTAATTATTGAAACACTTTTTATGCATAATTGAGGTTACTATAATTATTGATGATAAATAGATGTTAAAGTGATTTTGGTATGGCATTTGCACATGCAAATGTCACAAAAGATATAGGGATGGGGGTAACACCAATGGCAAGTAGCTAAAATGTTACCATCTCAATTCACATGTTTTAGGCGGCATTTTGTGCTTGGCCTCAATTACCAAATCAATTATTTTACAAACTCAATTCGATCCGACCATACCATTTTCTCATTCAACCACTACTCTCGGTACAACCCAGATATTTTTTTATTTAAATATACTATGGGTATGTTTGGCAAAACTAGCTGGTAGCTGTGTTTGGCAGAGTATGTGGAGTTTTTAATAAAATGTATAAAATAACCAAAATAGGCATAATTAAAAGCTTGAAATAAGGTTTTTATTTTTATTTTATGATAGAATGAGTATTTATATCATTTACTCATTAAAAACATATAGCTAGTAGAAGCTTTTTCTCTAACAAAAGCTTCAATATAAAGCTTTTCCTTTGAGATAAAAGCTTCAAGCTCCGTCAACCAAACAAAGCTTTTTATTGAGTAAAAGCTTTTTTTTAAACTTTGAAACTTGAAGCTTATGAAAGCTCTTAAAGCTCTTTACCAAACATACCATATATCAGTCTTCATTATTTTATGTATACATAAAACTCTTATTAATGGTCATTAGAAATGTAAAATAAAGTGTGCCAAAAGAAGTGGTTTCCACCGTAGACACTTACTAAGGTGTGTAATGCTCATGACAATTATGAATTATGAGCCAGTTTCTAACCTTTTTTTATCTAATTCATTAATTATTTTTTAAAATAAAACATTTTTTAACGTTTAATTACTTATCTTCTGAAATATCGATCTAAGTACGTGTTAAAACCGCTTACAAGATGAAAAAAAACATTTTTCAAGCAACTCCATTTTCTATAATATTTGTATCGAAATGTTCATGGAAAAAAAAAGTCAAACAAGGTTGCCGTATTAGATCTCTTTACATACTTATTGTGTACAGTTTATTTAGGAAAAACCCAATTAATTATTAAAAGGATTTTTTATTAAAACATAATCGTGAAAAATTACATCAAGATAGCGGGCAGGCGGGCAACAAGCTGCGCCGCCACCCCTTTCTGGATGGCAAACCCTAGCCTACTAAAAACGAACCCCTACCCCCCGGAGTCGAGACACTACTATGAATAACATGTTGGACTCTGGACAGGAAACGAATGGCTTCCGGTGCCAAGGAGCCGAAGGTATCAAAAGCCAGGGATACGAAAACGTGTTGGTTCTCCTCACAAGCTTTAGCATGCTTCTCAACCTTCTTCGCTTCTGCTTTCCGCACCGCTTGCCCTACTACAAAACCATTATCCCTCAAACCAACCAGGGGAGATACACCTGTTAGGTCGACACAAGCGTGTTTCCCCCCGGCCCACCCAAAGACAAGCAGGGCTGCTGGACGTAGCGTGGATCTCCCTTCTGCAGGGTCCGAGAGGAAATTCACTGGAGCCTCTTTCTTGGCTGAGATCCCAGCCCTTCTTAAAATGTCCCAAAGAACGTCCCGGACCCAGTCATGCCTATATTTGAAACCAGGCAGCTCCTTACAGTGGACCGCGTGTTCCCCGTATTTGTCCAAGCATGCCTTACGGCAAATCGGACATACTTCATCTTCATGGTACATGGGGATCACCAAACGATATTTAAGAATTGCCCTATATTCAACCCTAGACATGGTTTGGCCCAAACCTTCGATTGGGATAACATTCAGGAAATCTTGGGCATGGGGGCTTTGCAAGCATTCAATCACTGCCTTTTGGCGGGGGGACAGATCAAAAGTTTCACCCAGGCTCTGTGCGATTTTCCCAAAAAGGGCATTCGCCAAAGTTTTTTGAGGCTTTGGGGGGGCGGTGTCCTTGTTAGAAAACCGCCAATATCAAAACCTGGGAGATAGTCATTTATCCTTTCGAGGGCCTGTACGTAGTCCAAGTCCATGTCGGCAACCCCGCTATTCCTTAAGATGTGGTCTTGGAGATTCCAAGACTGAGCTTGCGATGCCACAAAAACGTACACCCCAACATCCTTTGCTAAGAGGAGCCTTAATCCTCCCAAACGCATCGGCAAGGATGCCAGTTGCCACTGTAGGTCACCAAAGAATGGACCCCCACATACCACTATGTCTTCGATGGCTCCCCGCAGACCCTTGTCAAAGCATGATATCGCTTCATCCATCATGGCGGGTTGGCAGGTCCGCAAACCAAAAAGCAACTTAGCGACCCCCATACAAGATCTAAGCAAGAGGAGCTCACTCTGGGGATCCCTAAGGCAGGGCAAAAGTTTCATAAGATCAACCGCGCGCGAGGCTCTCTGCCCTGCCAATTCCCGTATAAAGTAAGAGTCCCGACTAACAGCCCATCCAAGGAGCTTCACCCCCTTTTCTGGCCTGCCAATCTCACTAGGGAAAAGTCCGTCCCTAAGTTTCACCCCATTACAAGATGGCCAAAAAACTTCAGTTTTCTTAATATTCAGTTGAAGCCCCAGGGATGGCCCCTCCTTCTGGATGATGTCTAAGGCATTCGCAACATCGGTGGCATCACCAATAATCATCCAATCATCAAGGTAGCACGCATGAAATGGGATGTTACAATTTTCTTGCACCCGGAGAACCATAGGGTGTAATGCCAAGGCGAACAGGAGGGGACCGAAAGGGTCCCCCTGCTGAACCCCCGTAAATAAAAACAAAATATAAAATTAAAGATGGTGACGTTGAGATGGAAGCTTCTCACGCGTAAATATTTTTCCTTAACGCCACACATTACAAGTTTCACAAGAAGGCGGTTCACGGCATCACGACGTGACGTTCACATAGACACGATGCTTATGTGACAACGCCCCTCGCACGCTCATCCTACCACTACACATATTCTTACAATATATGCAAAAATACATAATACACATATTGGGCACTTTATAAACGTGCAGGGAGGCTATGGTAAAATCATGTGGCCATGAAGTCTGCTGCTTTGATCAAACGTGTAGCAACACGGTTAAATGTACACATATCCCCGTAAAATAATTTTGATATTTTTAGAAACGGCTGAAACACAAAGTGATAGTACATTTGTACGTTTTATATTGACGGGAATGCACGTTCCACGTCATGTGTTGTACCATACCTCCTTTAATTCGCATTACGCATCTCCTATAAAGTTGGACTAGTACAAAACAGATTCACTATGTATTATTATATTGATATATGTATTGTATATTTAAAGACAATTGGTCGTATGCAAGGTTGTTTTTGAGATTTTGGATGCCTTGTCTAACTATTAAAATTCATCATTATTATCATACTCAGTTAATCTCATTAATAACAAATCTACGGTAGGATTTGAGGAGGATAAAATATAGACAGTTTTACATCTACCCCGTGAAATAGAGATGTTGCTTTCAGTGAGACCCCCGACTCGATAGTGGTTTTGTATTAAGCCTTGGACATAAGGCATTGGGCACATAACACTTAGCAATCGGGACAAACCCGATTGATGCATGTACCCCTTGTCTTTTGGCTATCAACGTTACCATATGATACATAATTAATTAACCGTCCGTCATTTTAACGTTATTTTCACGCAATTAGTAAAATAACGTTTAAATTAGTGCAATTTTCCTTTTACCCTCAAAGACCCACACATATATATACATTACATGTACACACCGCAAGTGGGACTAATGCAACTAATTTTAACTCGTACATAAACAAAGTTCACTAATTTTCGGGGCACACATAAAGCCAACCAGAGTACTTTAACATGTTAAAAAGCTCAATTTAACATAGATTTTTTTTTGAACGGCCAACGAAACGTTTCTGCCCGACTACCCATGAAACCCTTAAACTGGCGAACCCAAGAACCCCCCCCCCCCCCCCCCCCCCAGGACTATGCAAGGGGCTGGCCAGGGTAGCCAGGCTTGCCCACGAGGTTTCTGAACCGGGGAAAACTCGATCCCCCACCCGTCCGAAGACCCACTGTGGAGAACCGGTAAAACCCGGGCGAGATTAGGACTTGAACTCCTGACCATAGGTCAGGAGTCATCCATCATTTCTCTTAATGTCCTCCAAATGTAGCTAGTGAGAATTGAACCCAAACCTCCCATAGGAAACTTAGGCCCTCAATCAACTGGGCTACAAGTGTCGGACAATTTAACATAGATATAAGTCGACTTTTATTTAAACTAGGATCAACAAAGGTGTAGGATATGCGAGCACAATAAAAAGTAGAGCTACGAAGTCTTGAACTCGAAACCATGCATATGGTCAAACTAGCTCTTCCCGACAATACTTTTGTGTATAAATTCTTCAAATAACAATTATATAATAACTAAAAAAAGTTGTAAATCTAAAAAGAATAAAAAAAAAGTTTTAATGTCTAGTGCGGTCACCCACTATACACACATGTGGGTTGGCCTGCAATTATAGAACTTTTTTCTACACATTTATACATACACAAGGAAAAAATGGTTGTTTTCATAATGTTTCTCCACAAAATCAAACACGCTTTGAAAATATCCCTTTATACAAAAGACAAGTGAAATATTTGTGATAAACATAACTTCGTTATAGGTTAACTAAAAATTTTATAGAAACATCATATTATATAGAAATGAAGATTTCTAAAACAAGTAAATAATCACAATTCAATGTTTTGAAATTTGGAATGGTAATCTTTAGGCCGTTCTGTCAGTTTACTGATCGGACATAACAAATCAGTGTAGAATTCCCAAATTATTCCACAATTTATTAAAAATATATACTCTTTTCCATAAAGCAAAGAAACAAATGTATTCACTAAAATTCACTTATAGCATAGTAGCATACTATTGGTGGGACATGGGAACCTGAGATTAGGCTATAGGGTGGGGAGACGGGCACCACCTCTGTTCTCTAATTTTTGCACCGTCCGGGACATCAACACCTCCCCCGTTCCCCGTCCCCCGTCCTTCCCGTCTCTCTCGTAACATAAGGGACGGACCAATCAGAGCATTTCTATTTTTTTTTTTTTTGAATTTGAACGTTGGTTAACGTCTATTTTCCAACGGCTACTTTATTTTTTTTAAATCAAATCTTTAAATAAAACCTTTATAAATTCAACCTTTTTACACTCAGTTTTAACCACTCCCACTATCTTCTTCTACTTTTCCTCTCATATTTTTTATAAACCCACCAAATTTTATAGAAAATTTCATGGATCCATTCAACCAATTCAACCAAAACCCGAACCAACCAAACCCGAATAATCCTTTCATCACACCGGGTTACACGCCGGTAGTCGACCCACCCATATCGCAATCCGTTCCTCCAATTCCGGCGGTAGCCCAAATGCATCAAAACCCGGTAGTTTTCGCCCAATTACACCCGATACAATACATGCAAATGCAACACTTTATCCAAATGCAATCGTTTCAAACTACCCAACCATTTTCTCCACAACCACTACCCACTACACCTATCGGACCATCTCAACCCGTAGAGGAGGAAAATGAAACCGATGATGAAATAATTCCCGAAACCCAAGCTACACCACCCACCGAAAAAGCTAAAGGCAAACGCAAAGGAAAACAAAGAGAGAAAGGACCGGGACGTGGTAAACCAATAGAGGGGGTAGCTAGGCCATGGTCCAATGTTGAAGAGGAGGCGTTAGCTAAGGCGTGGGTCGCTTCTTCAAAACGCGCCGCAGTCGGTCAATTTTTTTTACTTGCGCAAAATATATTTATGTTTTTTTTAATTGCGAATATATATATATATATATATATATATATATATTGTTTAAGTATGTTAATTAATTTTTTTTTTAATCAAAGGTACCGCCCAATTGCAAGACAAATTATTGGAGACAGCAAACGAATACTTTCATAAGTTTATGCAAAGCAAGCCGTATCAACTAAACGATGCTCTAAGCTCGAAGTGGAGAAAGATGAATACGAATTGTGGTAAATTTAATGGAATTTACAACCGCATTAAGTCGAACCCGCCTAGTGGTTGGAACGAGCAAAATATTTTCGAGGAGGCTTTGGCGAAGTATAAATCTGAGACGAGAAAATCATTCTCGATGATACGGGCTTGGACGGTCTTGAAAGATGAACCAAAATATGCGGCGGTTTGAAACGAGGTTGAACGAGCCAAATGAAGACCTAAAGCTCAAAAGGGAGGTCCGTCTGTTCCAATCGATATTGATATGAACGACGAGCCCGAGTTCGAAGAACCACAATTTGTGGAGGATCCACGCCCCATAGGTTTATAAATTTATAGTTTTTTTTATATAATTCGTTGCGTTTTCTTTATAGTATAAAAATGTTTGCGTTTTTTATGTAGGTCGGGACAATGCTCGAAAGGATGCGGCGTCGGGTAGCACGAGCGGGAGTGCTTCAAGGCTTGAAACTTTAAGCACACAAATGGAAGCTTTCAACCAAGCTAATCAAGAAAAAAAATCAAGCAGGAAAAGATTAGGTTGATTGATGAATCGAAGGCGGTGGAAGAGTGGAAAATTATGCCGGCTGATATCTCGAAGAACGACGCGCCACGTTGAAGAAATTGCAAGACAAGTTCATTCAAAAGTGGAAGTAGTTTTTTAAAATTTTAGGAAATCGTATCTTTTTTTTTCAGTGTGTTTGTTTTTTTTTCTTAATTTTAGTATGGTTTGTAATTTTTTTATAATATTTAGTATTTATTTTAACATTATTTTATTTATTTGTTACTTTTATAAAACTAAATAAAATTAATATTAGAAATAAAATAATAATAATAAATGCTTGAGACATGGGAGTGTTGGTGTCTCCACGCCCTACTCATGTCTCAAAATGTTTGAAACATCCCTATGGTGAGGTGGCATCCTACGTGACATTGAGACATAACATTTTTGGTGTCTCCACACCCTATAGCCTTAGAGCAAAAATTTTCTTAATCCCTATAGATAGTACCGTGATATAAGGAGAGGCCTATTAGGAGTGCCGTGGAGGAAGATCGTCGGTTTGTTGTAGTCGATGATGGCGCAGAGATTAACGGGAAGTTGAAATTTTGAATGATGTTCATCGGCTTGCTCTCCGTATACTAATTCAAAATAGAGGTAGGAAAGTAAAGCTTCAGGTGAAAGTGGATACCATGAATCAGAGAGATTTAAGCTAATCAAACTCATATCTCAAGCCGGTGCAAGTTATGTTGGAACACTGTTCATCATCTTCTTCTAATTTCTTTCTCTTGATCTTCACACTTGCTTTAGAGCTCTGATCTTCTTCCTATTATCTTTGTTTATTATATTTGCAACACACACCTTCAACCCATTCCTCGTAAACCAGTGAAAAATGGCTATAGTAAAACACTTCAATGAAATTTAACGCGCATACCGCATTTGAAGCTTTAGACTCCAAGCGGATCCCTTGATTGCCAACTCACCTCCCGTATAACATAGGCCTCTACAAAGTTTGACTAATTCGTCTTTTTCACTTATTTAATGAAATTTAACGCGTATACCGCATTCGAAGATCAAGGTCTTTACATTTTAGTGATGTAAAATCAGGTCACACCGATCCGACTGTTGATTTCTTTCCACGACCAGTACAACATACTTGAAATCGATTGGAAGGTAAACAATAACTAACAAAGATTGTACAACAAAAGAAAAAAGTATTCCTCTCTGTTACCAAGCATGTCAAGAAATGTCAAGAAAGTATTCCGACTGTTGATTTCTTTCCACAATCAGTACAACATATTTGAAATCGATTGAAAGGTAAACAGTAACTAACAAAGATTGTACAATAAAAGAAGAAAGTATTCCTCTTCGTTACCAAGCATGTCAAGATATGATAAAGGATAACGAAGATTAATATTGTATTTTTCCCGGAAGTAATGAATAAAAAAAAACAATAAACACTTTTAGAGTTATTAATGATAGTATAATTAGGGTTATTACTTTGTTTTGTGTTAAAATCTTTGACTATACGTGGCTGTGAGTTGCCTTATTCCTTCATGGTTGATGATGTCAAGTTTAAGTCGTTGATTCGTTTGGAAATCGAAAACGCCTATACAGACGTTATGATCAAGTATCTCATCTCTAGTTGCCCTCTTCTACAAGTATTTCGTATCTTAAGCTGTCACGCCTAAAAAGTAGAATTTTCATTTGGGTTTATGATAGTTTAATTAGGATTATTACTTTGTTTTTAATTTTTTTATACAATAAAAAAAACAATTCAAAACACCAAAAATCAACCCAAAATAAAACTTTGATCCGAAGCGTTTCGCTTTGGCTAAAGCGAGGCGTTTCGCTTTTAAAATTCAGCTTTTTCTGATCCCCTTGAAAATGGAGCAAAATGTCTCGCTTTGACCAAAGCGAGACGCTTTAAAAAAGATAGAAATAGAAGGAGAGGGTGAGAATACCCAGAGCCTTACAATAACATATACTCATCAGCTCTTTCCCTCCGGTCTTATTTTTCTTTTACGTTTTGTTTCTGTCATAGTCATTATTAAAATAATATAGATACAAAACTAAGATACGTCGTTTTTCTAAATATATATCTGACAAGTGGTTACCAACCACACATCCCTAAGGCCCACCAATGATAAAAACATGACAGTAGAGTCTATTTTCACATTTGGAACTTACTCCGTTTCATTTTAGATATTATGGGACCACAAACACACTATTTAAGAAAAATATTTGATTTTATTTTCTGAGTTGTAAAATGACAATAATATCCTCAAGTTATTATTTTAAATCTTTGATTGTCTTTTATCTTTTATGAGCAAAACTGAAAATTGCTTAGAAATTGACATTTAATTTGAGACAATAAAAATATAAAAATGGACATTTAAAATGGGACGAATGGAGTATTTTATTAATAAGAAAAACATAAAATATGGTATCGGCTGTTATTATTTTAGGGTGATCTAAGACACCCCAAATTAATACATATGAGAATTGGAGGCGGAAAATTTTTATTACGCTATTAAAGTAATTATAATATAATAATTTTTTAGTGTAATTACGTTATTAAAGTAGTTATATCAGATTTTTTCAGTAGTAATATACATGTTTAATAAAATCGAAAAAATTAAAATAAATAAATACATAAATAATCTATTCATTCACTTTTCAGGTTAAGGTCTATTTGTACGATAAAACTCAGTTTTACAAGAACTTTACTATATGTGTATGTGTGTATAGAGAGAGAGAGAGATAAAGGGGGATGAGTGTACTAACTAACTCCTTTATATATTTAAAAGGTTATTTTGTTTTTTGCATTCGAGTATCTGATAAAGTATAAAGATTTTGCGGGTATAAGAAATGATATCCATTTGATTGCCTGAAACTAGTCACACATAATACAATGAGATAGAATATGCTACTACCAGGTTATATCCAGGGAGTTTCTCGGGATAGAAAAATCTTATATGAAGTGAAACAATGTGTGTTTCAAATCTTATATTAGAAAGCAACACTTTTAATCACGTGATTAATAATGAAATTATTAAATAATAGTTTCTTGTTTATCTCTTATTTATTTTATATTTATTTTCTTAACTAATTCTTTTTATATTTTCGCTTATTAAAAACCATTTAATATTTTATTGATAAAAAAAACTACACCTTCAAAACAACCATCTCAATCACGCCCTGTCATGATTGCTTCTGTCTTTGTGCCTCATCCAAATATACAGAATGTTATCTAAAACTTGAATAATGGGCTATCTCTTGAGGATCCAAGATGTCAGTATAGTTTAGGGATGAATTTATATCCTTACAACTTTAATAATCTATATCTTTTCTATTTCAACCATATTTTCGATTGAGAGGTTTAATGTTTCGAAACCATAATATAACGTTATAGGATAATGAATTAGCATGGAATCATGAATACAAATAACTTGCGATCGAAACAATAATGTTATCGGATAAGTGGATAACAATCACAAATCTAAAAAGAAAGAAGATCTGAAGTATTACATCACTATTCAGAAAACTGTAACCTTTAATCATAGATAGATGACAAAGTTTGAAATGAATTACATGTAGTTTTCTGGTATTAAGAATACCTGGGATCTTTACCGTCGACTAATGACCACTAAAACTAAAACACATAATTAGAACATTGCATTCAAAAGTCAGTATATATGATGAAAATGAAAACCGAAAACGATTAAACATAATTAGTAAATGCATTATAACTATATAAATAAATACGATTCCACACTCCCACATACATGTTGAAGCTATGTGAACCTAAAGGCCTTGGTCCTTCAATATCACCTCAAAAAGGTTTGGTCTTCATAAAGCTATAAGATGCAGGGTTTCTGCAAGACAAAATTAAACGATTCTTAAGCAAACCAACTAAATGGAAAACTGAGAAAACATCAAAGATACTACATCAACAAATGCACAAATTAGGAGAAAACTACACCAGTCATAACATAGATATGAGTGTGAGAACGTATTACATATTTCGAATGTCAACTGCAAAAAGTTTGTTATTTTGAATGTCATTAACATTTAAATCCGTATATTTACTAAACATAATCAACAACACACAATACATCAACATTCAAAGGTAAATCATATATAAATATGAACCCTAAAACAATAATCGCACATCAACCCTAAAACACGAACCCTAAAACATCAACCCTAAAACTAAAAATTAGTAAACCTGAACAATAATACACGTAAAGTCAACTATTGTAAGGTAAATAATTGAAATCAGTCAAAACAGACACAAAAAAACCTTAATCGACAAACAAATCAGAAAAAACACGAAAAAAAAATCAGAGAAAACAGAGAGATGAAGAACGATTGATTGACATAAGAATAGAAGAGAGAAAACCTTGGAGAGGGGATGAAGAATATGGCAAGAGATGGTCTAATTCGAACGATCGCCCTTGATTAGGGTTTTGGCTTGAAGGAGATTATGAAAGAAATTGGGTGTTAGGTTATGTGCGTATTTTTTTTTTTGGCTTTTATATTTTATTGATTTTTGATTTAAAAAAAACGAAAATTTTATAAATTTTCACAAAGTGCCATGTGGCTTAATAATGGTAGGAGAGATAATTGCTAGGGGGTGAGAGATTGACATGTGTACAAAATTGCTTTCAAATATTATATGTATAGATTTAACAATTAAAACAATTTTTTTCAACGTCCAACATATCCCAACTACCTACTTACATCTATAGTAAAAAGAACATTCAAGCCTATGCCAAACCAAATTCTGAAATTTTTAGCTTGGTAAAAGAAAGTTTTTTATTTTTATTTTTTTAAACGGGTAAATGTTGCTTCAAACGAAGAAGTTAAAACATTAAACACCAAGATTAGTATCATCTTACTGGTAATGGTTTATGGTTATTACCACCGAAGTAGAGGGTGGGGGCAAGAAAGCAAGCAAGTGAATGGCCTTTTATTTTCAAATATAGAAAATTAGAAACCATACTTTTCCAAAAATATGACTTGCCAATTGCAATCGTCTTTTGTCAGATCACGTGATGTTGGAATTGTCTTCACTAGATTTTTTTGGAGTTTAATTAGTTTATTACAAGAACAGTCCCTATATTTGGGCAATTGTCACACCTTAGAATCTAAATTCAAAAAGTTGCATTTTGGGGCTTTAATTTTTATAACAATGTTAGGGACTATTTGTGCAATTAAATAAATTAAAAAAAAAGAGAGAGAAAACTAAAACCCACCACACACCCTTTGCCATTGTTACCTCTCTGCGACTACAATAGTTATCGAGTCTTTTCTATACTCACTTCTTTCAATCCCTCACGTCCTTCTCAATCCTCACATATTCATCATCATTCTAGGCTCAAGTAACTAATGTCTCCATCTCCATCAATTGTTTAGCCAACATATAACGCTTTGAAGTTGCGGATACTGATTTATACTACTGAATGCCTAATGGCGTTGTATGCAACATAACACGTCTTACGGCTTACTAATCCAACACAAACATGAATGTCGGAACTCGATCATATGTTTCTTCTGATCATGTTAGAACTCGATCAATCGTAAGAATTAACTTCCTTGTGACGCATCTATAGATACATCACCTATAACTCCACAAAAAACTTTTGACCTTTCAATGCACGAGCATAACGTAAAAAAGTTGTTGCTTTCAGTCTAGTTTCATTTTCACTTGTAATTTTATATCAACAATTTTTTAATTACAACTTTCATCCCTCTCAAAACCACCATTAGCCAGGATACAAAAATTATACAAAATTCATACTTCCCATTGAGCATTGCATCCTCCACAACCCTCAATTCGTCCAATTGCACCAACAAACCCGATTATTATCCCAACTATCTACCCTAAACCCGAGTTTGGCAGTTAATTTACATATCGTCGGGCGAATCAAGAGGGAAACAAGTGTCTTCACCACCCGTATTCCATAAGAAATGAGCGTAATTAGCAGCATAAAACGAGTTATCAGGATCTGCAGAAATCGCTTCTAGATATGTCTCTTCGGCCGCCCACAAATCCTTTCTTACTTGCCATAAAAAACTTGCATACTTGTTTAGCGCCTCTGCATCCTTCGGTTCAACCGTAGAAGCCCTCTTGAAGTAATCCTCAGCTCTGTTAAACAAACCACAATGTAAACAATTTAACAAACTATGCATACACAAAAAGTTCAAAGAAAAAAACATCAAAATTTTATAAAAATTTATTACCTATCGTAATCGCGTGCAACTAGATACAAGAACTGAGCATAATTGGCAAGAAGCAACGGGTTATCGGGTTCCTGTGACAAACCCGTTTGATAAAGAAGCTCCGTTTTAAAATACTCAGCTACATCTTCTTCCTCAATTTTAGCCGTCACAGGAGAAACAAATCTCTTCATCGTCTCACGATCCAAACCATCATCTACCATAACACTCTGCATTCTATCAGCTTCATCCACAATCGAATTCCACGACTCCAATTCCTCATCCACACTCACCTGACCCGAAACCGACTCTTCACTTGTCCAAACCGTATTCCCAACAGCAGCCGAAGACGTTACAGACCCATCAAACCTTCCATCACCATCAGTTCCACTAGCCACTGGGCGGAATTTTCCACCACCACCGTTGTTTCCACCAATTGACACGGTTTTCCCACCCGAATTGGAAGAAAATGTCTTAACAGAACACGAATCAAATTTAGAGTGACTATGGACAGACTGTTCTGAAACAGACTCCACACTAGTTACATGAGTCTGAGCTCCAACAGCAACAAAGTTGTGTGACATAGAATGGACGCTGTAATTAGCTAACAGAATCATAACATACACCATTAAAGTAGGTGTTTGAGAGAACACTTGCTGAAACAGCCAAACAAAAGACGCATTCATCTCCTTCTGAACTCTGATCAAAATATCATGTAAATCTTCATAATATAAAAGCTCTCTCATCTGTAACGTGTAGCTTTGTAGCTCACGTATTATAAACACCATAGAAGAAAACGCTTTCTTCACAGAACAATAAGCAGATTCCCCTGCTTCTTTTATTCCATGTTGCCACTGCTTCTTTCGTTTTATTATTCGTAACGAAAACGGTAGATCTACACTGTTCGCCTTTCGCTCTATACTCGAGGGAATCATATCCCCTTGCCAGTCAATCTCATGTTGTGACTCCGATTCCATATCCAAACCATTATAACTTTCGAGACTTTCAATGTCGTCAGATACCTGAAACCGTAGAGCAAGTTCATTAATCTGCTTTGAGAATTCCTCATCAGAAAACTGAGCATTAACGGTAACGGTAACAGGGCCATTGAGCTTGATCAGTTGATGTCTTCTCGAAAGTTCCGATCTGTTCACTTTCGTTCCGAATATCGTTGAACGGTGAACAGCGAGACGACTGAAACTACGTCGTTTTGTAGAAGGTGATGAAACTGCAGAGGCTAAGGTTTGTAAAGAGGTAGAAGGAGAGTGTGGAATGGAATGTTGTGATAGATTCAAACATCTATTCATCATCTTAGTTCTCATAGTTTTGAAAAGAGGAATTGGAAAGAGCAAACAGAGAGAGATTCAACGTTGAAAGCTTATAGATCCAATAACAGAAAGTGGTATAACTTTCCTTAGAACCTGAAATGAGTAAACATAAAGGAAAACTATTAACAAAAGTCAATTAGCTACAACAAATCTCAAGAATATAATCATTACATCACGCATAAACACACACACACTTTTAAGCATTAAAATTGGATCGGAAAACAGAAACCGATGGAAATAGTTAAATATAGTAATCCAGAAAGATCTACAAACCTAACAAAACTGTGGTCAGTACTACCGGAATTTATGGTGATAGTGAGTGTTTTCCGGCTAGGTACGACGGAAGGTCTCACTTAGCTAAAGGGAGATAGGTGTGAGGTGGTTATATACATATGAATATCATGTATCTCTCTATACACGAGATATTCCTATTCACACAAAAAAAAAAAAATCTTGTCCAACATGTATCAGTCACATCGTAAAGCTGTGTGTATTTATATTAAGTAATAATAATAATAAATAACAATACTATTACAACTGTATGTACATGACCGTATACTAAGGTTATGTTTCGGTTCACCCCCTAGACTTCATATTTTTGTTTAGGGTTGGGACTTTGGGTTTTAGTTTGTGCATTTGTTATGCTTAAATTTTGTGGTAATTTTATGCTTGTCTCCAACGTACCTAAAACAAGTGGAAAATCTGTTTAGGATAAAACACGATGAGTGTTCGATTTAACCATAGATGCGAATAAAAGAATCAGTCGATTAATAATTTTAAAAGAACAATTCTTATATGGTTAGTGTTCTGTTTGGTTGATTAAGTGCTGAATCATTAAGATGTTTGAATGGTTAAGAGACTTTGAATGATTAAGTGCTTAATGATTCAGCTATGCACCAAGTTTGAATGATTCAGCTCTTAACCATTCCATTCAGAGCTTTTTTTATGTTGAAACAAACAGTGTGAATGCTGAACCATTCAGAGCTGAATGGTTCAGAGTTTCATTAAGAGGCTACCAAACAGGCCGTAGGCTATTTTCCGTATTAGGTAACATGAATATATTTTTATGAAGGTCAAAGCACATTAAAACCAGTTATAGTCACATTCAATGTTTTGAAATATAGACTGGATTGGCCAGTCTGACTAGGAACTGTGGCTTCAACCGGTTCGGATTAGGGTGGTGAACCGGATTGATGTGAACTGGAGGTTGGACCCGAAAACCAGTCGGACTAGAGAACCTTGAACCATAATTTTTTGAGGGTTGAACCCGGAATGATTAGATTTTCAAATTCTATCATATTTATTTTTATAACATTTATGACGCTATCTAGTTCTCAAGTTCGGCCAGATCGGTCCAACTAGTAAAGAGATCGGTTTGATATCTGGTCCGGTCCTGAAAACATTGGTCACATTATCTTTGGATCACATAAGGTAACATTATGTAGATATTGTTATACAACTCTCGGATCATGTCATGACCTATTGTGGAGCAATAGGCTAATCTTCAAGCAGGTAATTTCACAAGCAATCAACGCTTATAAAAGCACAAATCAATATAATATACTAAGCTATCTTCTTGGTACAATGAATATAGTATCTGTCCATATCAATGGTAATGCTAGCTTGTTTAATTGTCTCTAGATATGAACCTTAGAACAACAAAGTACGATAACATTCTATTTTCACTTAAGTATTTCAACCACCTAAATACTTATTGTTTCACACAAGGGAGCCCGATCACAGGCAAAAAACTACAGTTCAAGACTATTGATATCGATCATTTTATACGCTGGTCTGTATTGCTTGATTCTAGGCATGCGAAGATCGCAACAAGCATTGCGTCGAGAATATCAAACATAAAACAAAACAAAACAAAACAAAAAAAGTCGTACTAATGATTACAATTAATCTTTTTAACAAGTGTGTTGCACATTTTAGTGACATGAATAAGCAATAAACCGAATTTAGAGGGATGTTAGATGTAAATAACGAGAGGCAGCTAGCATGGGGTGGTGTAATGGTTGTTAAAGTTCACGAGCATTCAGATCTATAATATCGGGCCTCTCTCCTCATGCGACACGTGTCCTCACCGACCCATCTACCACTTTTCTGGAACCCACCGTGAAACTTGCCCGACCCGACTTCACATCCTAATTAATTGGTTTTGCGGTAACAAAAGGTTGACCAACCTAATACTACGACTATCCCATGAATTTTCTTTTGACTAACATAAACATAAACATGTGACCATTATATTTTATCAAATAAAACTTATGTTATAACCCTTAGGTATGGAGTAGGAATGGATACATATCTTGAACTTGAATGCATTGTCCGCTTGCAAATGTCTAGGTTCATGCTTTGTCTGATTAGTTTATTTCTTGCATACATGCCAAGTGTCAACACATTCCTAATGGATTTCATTTTTTTTCTATTAATTTGTTGCAAACTTATCATTTTAAATAAAAAAACTATTGGTAAAAAATGAGTTTTTTGTTAATTCTGTGCACAATATGCATGTGTGTATATTTAGGCGGATCAAATACAAGATAGTGTTTCTTTAGTCGTGTCATGTATGTTTTTCTCGTATACCTAATGGCTAACTTTCTCTTAATGAAATCGGGGTTCAAAAAGAAAGGGTTTTGATTCTGAAATTTATATTTTGAAAAGAAATCGAGTTGCAACCTTTTCTTATATTTCTATCGATTTCACATTAAAAACATTAATTAATATATATAAAAGAATTGAACGTTGTTGACGTGGCGTGCAATGGTGGCTTCAATCTCTCCATGAAACTGCAACGTGACATCATAATTGAAAGATTTTAGTGTTTTTGGATTTTTTTAAACCTAATCCTTTTGCCATTCTATTCTCTACATTCTTTATCTCTTCCACAATTCTCTCACAAACCAAATTTACTTATATTTTAAATATACTATTATTATAAATTCAAATATTTTATTAAAATATGGCTATCTTCAAAATAAAATAAACATATTTACCTTCCATATTATATTAATATATTTATGTTTAGATTTTTTTTAAATTATTGTTTTTAAAAATAAATCAAAGAAGATATGAATATCTTCAAATTTAAATAAAAAGATTTATATTCCAATTTATCTAACAAGCATTTATTAAATGAATATTATAAATAGAGGTGAACATTCTGTTAACTTCTACCTTTGATCCGGAGGTAAGGTTTATACCAATAATCTAATGCACAAATATTATAGCTTTTGCTTTGACAAATAAAACAAACGATGTCACTGATATATTTAAAACAAAACACTAATTACTTTAACAATTATCATATATACCCTTAATAATAGATAATTGAGTGTACACTGATAGATTTATTAGTTGGGATTTTTACTTTAATTAAATATGTAATGTTTGTAATTCAATATATGTATTAATAAAATCATATAACCAAGTACTTTAAAGTGAGACCAAAACGATGAAAACTTCAAAAATGTCAAAACCTCATATGTAATCTTTAACCACATTTGCTTCAAGGTTCAGGTCAGTGAACGCAAATGGGAATTAATGATCCGTATGACTGAGTTTACGATTGGTATGTTTTCTACTTTTATCAATTTTTATTAAGTCATATTAGATTTTTCAACCCCGGGACACTCCCGGGGTAATCAGCTAGTAATATATGTATAATTATACATTTATACAAGACATAAGAGGTAGCGTTCGTTTCACGGAATGAAATAAAATTCGGATAGAACTGGAATGTATATTTCACTCCTTATATTGTTTGTTTCAACAAAACAAGGAATTGTAATTAAACAACATACGGAAGAGAATCTACATTCCAATTCCATCGAAATTTCATTCCATTATGTAAAACAAACACACCTAAATTCCAAATCAAGTGACAGTTCCTGGGCGAATTCCAATTCCATTACACTTCATGAAATAAACGCTACCTAAAAAGATCTCTCGTCTGTTTGCAATGGATATTTTAATGGTTAAAGTGTGTATCTTACAATCTAAAATGTTTGAGGACCAAATCTTGCATAATATACTTGCTAGTATTCATCCTAGAAAATATAGGTTTTGTTGTTAAAAAAAAGCTTTTGTCTAATTTCTAATTATATACTATATTAATTTTACGACACTTTAATAGTGTCTACAATCTAATATGCGCCGACCGATAGACATTTAACATGCAACACACATATATTTATAAATATATTGCTACTGAACACATTTATTATATTGTTTCTTAATATTGCTAACATACACATACATTATACATATACATATACATATTGGATTTATTGCTATTAAACACATATATTATATTGTTTCTTAATATATTATATATTGGAATAAGCATATGGTGCCAGATTGTGACATCCGTCACCTTTCACTTTGCACAAGTATACAATTTCGAACCCTTATCTATCTTAAAACTCCCATTTTAAACCCTCGTATTTTACCGGAATGAAAAATCTCAAATTTATAAAAAATTTTAGAACTTTATAAATCATGGTTGCACACCCTACACTCACACACGAACCAAGCACAAATATTTTATAAACATAAAATACCCGCCTCAAAAATCTCATTTTCGGTCCAAAAATAATTTGGAAGATCAAAGAAAACAAGCCCGGAAGCTAAAATAAATTAAAACCAATTTTTTTATAATAGACTGCCCTGCGGACCGCGGGAGATATTTTAAATCTCCCCGCGCTCCGCTGGGGGAAGGTCAAATAATCTGAATTCATTTATCCCGCGCGGACCGCGGAGGATTATGTAATCCTCCCGCGGACCGCGACGGACATGTCTGCAGGTTCTTGTCTTGTTCAACTCGTTTTGGCCTCGAGCTCAACCCATTCGCGCCCCCAATGCATTTTAACGTGTTTATAGACTTACAACTCTATCCCTTGACCGTCCCTAGTGTCCAAAACTCATCCCACATGCGTTTCAAACAGCAATTAATGACCAAATTCTTCAAAATCTTTTATAAAACCCAAGTTACTTGACTATTTCAATTCGTACATCAAACGAATGTTTTATCGCAATTAAACACACACACACACATTCATCTTAACTGGTCTATCAAGTCTGCACAAGAAGCCCCGATTATTATTTCATATTCGTGACGAATTGGAAGCTTATTCTTTCGGTTTTAACTTGGTTTTCTTTCTTCTTTTTGAGCTAGCAAAACCGTGAGTTTTTCCAATTACTTTTGCCTAATTTTTCATTTATATTAGTAAATTAAAAGCCCTCTAGGGTTTAGGGTGTTCTTAGTTATTTGGGGATTTTTGAATTAAAAGTTTTAAGGACTTTAAAATGCCATAAATCGTTTGTTACTAATCTAAAAATTATGAAACTTTGTAGACTTGTTCATATGACTGACTAGGAGTTTTAGAAAAAGTTTCGGAATTTTTAGAAACCGTTTAGTATTTTTAATCATTTTTAATATGCTTTAATCATGTTTAATCAAAATAAATTCATATATACCGTATTATTACATGAAAATTAGCATGAACATATCTCATTATGTTAGAATAATTTTTATGTCGTTTTCCCTCTGTTTTGATATGATTTCATATGTTATCTCATTTTTATTTGTTAAATTAGTTTTAAACAAATAATATTCATAATAAATAGATTTTTATCAGAAAAATTCTATAAAATTTATTATGAGACCTTTCAAGTCAGTAGACTAAGTTTTTACAGAAACTTTTATTTTTAGAAAGCGTTTAGTATTTATCTCGAATTTATGTGTTATTTTATCAAATTTAATTCATATAAATTCGTATTTAATTCATTTTGTTATGAAAATTGGTGGAAATATATTTTAACATGTTATTAACATTTCCACATTAATTTAACTCTGTTTTAAAATGTTTTCATACAATATTACATTTTTGGTTAATAAAATAGTTTCTGAACATATAAAATCTATAATAAATTGAATTTGATCAAGAAAAGTGCTATAAAAACTATTCCAAGACTTTTTAAGTCAGAGGAATAAGTTTTCATAGGAAATTTCATTTATAAAACTATTTTTATATTTTAACTCATTTTTGTCCATTAAATTAGTTTTGAAACAATAAAATTTATAATAAATAAATTTTATTCACCAAAACTTTTATAAAAATTATTTTGAGACCTTTGTGGTCAGAATATGAAGTTTTCACAGAAAACTTTATTTTTACAACTATTGTACATTTTATTCCAAATTTATGTCATTTTGATAATACAAATTAAATTACTACTTTTATATAAATTACAAATATTTCCTGAGTTAAATTCATTACTTTATAAACTCAGAAAATATCATCTTTATGAACTCAAGGTTATTTATCATTTTATCATCTCATTTATTGATCAATATAATTGTTTGTATTTAATAAACCAAATATAAATAATTATAGTTTACGATTTATCAAACTTATTTCAAATGTCATTACTTATACTATATAAATCTGTAAATATTTTGCAATATTAACCTAAGTTATGCACGTGAAGCTTTTCATAGGTATTCTATCTCACGACACTTATAAATTATTTATTCGACTCAACGCATTACATTTTCGTTACCAAACTTGAAAACCCCAAAAATCTAGACTTAACATCCTAAATGCCTTAGACTAAGAACCCTAGAATCTTTTAAGTATAAATACTTACTTTATACCATAACTTTAGGTTGAGCCTTCGGGATTCACCTTGCTTTCACTCGCCGCTTAGCAAACTTAGCGAATGTGAGTATATCTTTCCCCTTTTTCATGTTTTACTTTTTGGGGCTATTCATGTACACTAAATCCAAATACAAATCCTTTACAAAGTGCAAATCCTTTACAAAGTGCAAATCAATTACGAAGTGCAAATCAATTACAAAGTGCAAATCATTTACAAAGTGCAATTCTTATGTGTGTTTACATTGTGTTCATTGTGTGTACTCATGACTTGTTGAATTTACATGTTCTAGCAATTATCTATGTGTGGTCCAAAGTATCGATCGTGTGGTGGGTTAGCTGCGGTACACCCTATATATAAACACGAACGATACTGTGTCATCTATTTTCATGTCTTATTGTGTGTATTTATCAACAATTACATTACATAGCGGTTGTCATGCACTATTATTAAAGTAGCGGATTAGCTCCGTGAAATAATACAACGGTATTTCAAGCATTACATAGCGGTTGTCACGCACTACTATTAAAGTAGCGGATTAGCTCTGTGAAATAATACAGCGGTATTTCAAGCCTTTCATAGCGGTTTTCACGCATACTATAAATATGACGGCGGTATTTCACGCCCCTTTTATTTTGGACAAATTGTACAACTCTTTACATACGGTATACAACATATGAATGGAGTATCGATCGTGTGGTGGGTTAGCTGCGGTACAACCTATATATAAACACGAACGATACTGTGTCATTTATTTACATACAGTATACAACATATGAATTGCTAACGCTTTTCCTACTATACATAACCAAAACAGGGTATGCTCACCAATACATTTTTGTATTGACATATACTATTTTCGTACATGTTTTAGGTTATCTTTGAGACGTATTTCTTTAAGCTTTGGACTAGTATTTTGGATTTTTAGTATCTTTGTATATTCAAGTTGACACGATTTGTTTTTGCTCCTAGAACCTTTGTATCACTCGTATTTCATGTAATAAACTATTTAAATCAATATATCAAGTTACACTTTAGTACCATGAGCTATTGAACAATCGTCACTACGTGACATTCCGATGTTTCCGCCATCGGTCGGGGTGTTATACAGATATCGTGTCGCACCAATCTTTTTTGTTACCGTATTATACGGTGTTGTACATGTATTCGTATTTATAGTTTTTTCAATGTAGGGATAAAACTCTTTGAAAACGGACGTACAAAGTTCTAACTACATTAACAATGTACGAATGTAACTGCGTTCCGCAGCAACGCGCGGGTAATTAAGACTCTAGTTATCATAAAACAATATATCATGTCCGGTCCTACAATTGGTTGAAAGGAAGAATAAACATTATTTATAAATAACAATAAACAGACCGTTTTAATACATCTATCTATATAATAATTGAGGTCACTTGGGTTGAATGAAGGCTTTAGAGAGAGTCTCATGGATCCACATTTGTATTTGGAGCTCCAACTTATTTCCTATAAATAAGGCTTTCTATTTTTTTTTTCCTCCATTCTTCCATCACTCTCCAAACTTCCTTCACAATTCTTCTTCAATCCTACATTTCTCATTCTTCTTTTCCATTTTTTCTTCAAGATCTCCTTACTATTTGTTTTTCGAGGTTTGTTCATACACCATTGCATACCGGATTGTTAAAGCATTATTATTTATGTATTCTATTTCCAATTCTCATTGTCTTTTTAATTTGGTTGATACAAAATGATTTTTTCACGCGATTTATTTGTATCCAGAGCAACTCATTTGTTTCAATTTCTATACCATTGTTGTCACAACCCGACCAAGGTGGGCCCGGTCGGAATACAGATTGTTATCGAACATCTCGCAATGCAAGCAAACAGCGGAAGTAATGCAAATAACTATCCTTTTATAAATAATAATAGTTTACATTTCTAAATACCATACATTCTCTAATACGAATACTTCGGGTAATATCTAAGGTTCTCGTTTGCCTTCTGATTCGTTCGTCTGGGATACTCCGATTCGTAGCTGCTCCTTCCTTCTAACTCAGACAGGTACCTGAACACATGCTTAAAATGGTTTGGGTCAACAATAATGTTGGTGAGTCCGTGCGTGCGTTTAACTAGTTTAAAATAAGGCTTATCATTTCAAAACAAGTTATTATTCAAAAGCAAGTTTAACAGGTTAAAACAGTTTAACATATAGCGATGTACAAGCCACACCTCAATCCTAACAATGGATCCATCTACTCCCATTATGGACTCCCATGGCAAAATACGTGACACATACCACAGCGGAGGGTTTCCTGGGCTTCCGAGTCCACTGCGTGCGGGGGTTTCCCCAAGTAGCGCTACCCACATATCAAGCGGCCCAATCTCCCGTTGGGTTGATGAGTGTGGTGGTATCGGGAGCACCTTGTCACATCATCTGGTTCATCACATTTAACTGGTTCTACCTGGAAGCATGTATTCACCCCAAAACAGTTAAAATACAAAAAGAGGGGATGGTTCACGAGACTCACCTGGAAGCAACGCATAGGAATAGCTTATAATAAATGAGGCGCCTGTTATCCGGTATCGATATTCTCCTGATCGAATCCTAAGTCGATAAACATTGTTAGTGTTGGATTTTAGTTATAATGGTTCTTCGTGGGGACGAGCTCGAGCGTATGGTTTTTGTATTACACTATTATTGTTATTCACACAATGATGTGAGATTGTATTCCTCTAAGTGTAGGATAAAAACTAATATTCATGATCTACACGTGATCTGGATGCGTGTGTTTGCATATCTCAAAGTGTCTCGTCTAGGTTATTAGTTATATGATCTAAGTGTAGCGTTTCTAATCTCCTTGTGTCACATCTTTTGGTTCTAGTCGTCCAAAGCATCGAATCTAAGGTTTCCAAGGTTCCATGTTTAGGCGTTACATCTCAAACGTTCAAGTTGTATATTCTATCCAATGTTTTAGGAATGCGCCAGTCGCTAAAGGGTAAGTGTCGATGTTATATATTACAAGTCCATGTCTAAGTAACGCTTAACATCAATTGGATCCAATCTATTCACCTATGTACACTTTAAGATGCACGTCGCTTTAACCAATTCCTAGTCTTAGTCTTCAATGTTCCAAGTGTCGAATCCTTGTCTCAAATGTCGATATTCAAAGTGTCGATATAACATTCTTTTCAATACTTATGCTTGCTCTTCATGTCTTAATATGGGTTTGTCATAATCATGTCGTAATATATATTCTTCTATCCGATGTCTCAAGTCCCAAGCCTCAAATGTTCATGGTTTCTAATGTCAAGTCCAAATGTTCACACTAATAGTTTCGGTTCTCAATCTACTCCTATATCTGAAGTTGTTGATACGCTCGTCAAGTCCCACACACAAGTTGTAAACAATCAGTTTCTAAATAAATAAATATAATTATCGGATTAATGGTTTTGGTTATACCTCACTCTCGGCCTTGGTTCGTGTTAACTGTCCAGCTGACCCGTTGACTGGGGTTGACCATGGTTGACTTTTGTTGACTGTGTCGGCTGCTCCTTTGACCACGGTTGACCCGACTTCTTGCCTTGCTTCTAGACCTCACTGGTTACAAATCAATCTTCAACACAAGCCTTCTCATCTATAGTCTCTATCAACCGAACAGAGGTGAGGTTAAGTTACCCCTGCTCGACATCAACCCGACTATCATCCTCTGTTCTTCTAAACCTTGCACCTCCATAATATCACCACTTCCATCAACGTCCGTCACCGACACCTGAACCACCATCGCTTATCACCAGCACCCGACACCACCGTCCTCATCCTCCGAACCCTGTACAGCATCACCATAACCACCACCTGGCCGTCGCATGTATCCACCATCACAGTCGAGCCGTCTTCGTCCTTGTCACCGACTAGATCCGGCCGCCACCGTCGCCTTCCTCTCTCCTCCGAGCTCTCTCTTCTATCTTCAATCTCCTCATTCTCTCTCTCTCTCTCTCGTGATCCTCTCAGATCTGATTATCTCTCTCTTTCTCTTTTAACTTACAGTATGATGGATTGATGTATGTGTGTGTGCTACGATGAGAGAGACAGAGTAAAATATAGTGTGTGTGTGTGTGTATATGAGATGAGAAAGGGAAGGAGTGTCTTGTGTTTGTTAATTTGAGCAGACAAGAGATAGGGGTAATTGGGTTGGGTTTTTATAGGAGGGGTTATTTGATGGTTTTTGCAAACCATCAAATGGTTTTGGGGGGTTTTGTTGGCAACATGAGGGGAGGACACATGTCCTCCCTCATGACTAATCATATCGGGTTCGGGTCCGGGTCGAGTTCGTATCGCATATTGGTTCGGTCTCGTAAAACGTATCCTAATAATATTATATATGTACAATTGTTCAGTTTTCAGTTTCGAACATAACCGTCTCATTTACTATTGGTCTTTGGTAAATTTTATTACACGAAAATAATAATAAAACGCGAAAAATTTTGGGGTCCACTTCGGGTTGTTACATTCTCCCCCCCTTATTAGAATTTCGTCCGCGAAATTATGGTTGGGGTTATATCTTGTAGTTCAATTACTGTTCTCATAACTAGTTAAGGTTATCCAATTCTCGGGCGTCACCCATGAAAGCTTAACTTATAGTTATATCACTACTAAGTAGACAGGTCACACTATAGAAAAAAAATCGAAAGAAACAAATCCAATACATTCCACAAAATCACAAAGAACTATATATACAAGGGTTCCACGTAGATCTTTCTAGGTTTTTCCCATAATAGGTTTGCAGCTGATACGTACAACGGGGACGCTTTAAACCTTAACGATTCTACTTCAATATAAGGATATGGAGATTAACTTAGCGAGTAGAGGGTCCAAATACAGAGAGTTTTACCAAATCAGTGTCTTGACAGTTGTCAGAACAGGTAAATAAATAGTTGGAATACGGAAATCATGAAAACAACATAACGCAGAGGAAGGAGAACATATAGATTGATGAGCAAAATAAAATTGACTTCACACTTGCCAAGTTGCTCGTTACTTGAGCTTTGGTAAAGAAGTACTCTTCACATTGAATGTTCTTCTTGTCGTTTACAATATAGGACCAAAAATGATTTGGGCGTTTCCATTTCCCATAATCGAGTTTATAAAAACAGGTTCTCGGAAGATTTCGGTGTTAGTCAATAAAATGATACCTTCTGGTTTGAGCCGGAGAGTTTTACTGGAAAAAGGGAAAGATTGAATATTTTCTTTGCTTTCACATCGAGCGCACCGTCCTTGTAAGGATTTCGATATTCGATCAGAATCATTAGTTTCGCCTAAAATAACAGAGAGAGGATATTTGGTTTAACGCAATGTCTGAAAACAGACTAAAGTTTATTCTAGATTGGACCTCCAATATCATTCCTAGCGTATCATTGGTGTTTATATATAGGGTGTACCGCAGCTAACCCACCACACCTTTGATACACCCGAAACTTTACCGGAAGTCTATTTCAAGAATTAGGATTTAAATTTTTTTTATTTATTTATTTATTTATTATTATTATTTTTTTTTTGAATTGATTCCCAGCTCCATTCTTGATGTACCATCGGTGTTTATATATAGGGTGTACCGCAGCTAACCCACCACACCTTTGGTACTTCAAAAACGGGCTGGAATTTTTTTTCCGAAAATCCGCGTGGAATTCTATACCACCATAACGTACTTGTAGATTCGCGATTACCTTCTAGGTCATAATCGCCAATTTACCTTACATTATGGTGTTACGTTTTTCAAGGATATTAACTCAAATAATACGAATGATCGAAATGCAAGGTTTTAGAAAACTTGTGATAGCATTGAGGCACATAAATTTTTCGCTTGGATCTGAATTAATGGTTTCAGGAGTTATACTTTTCGAAAAGACTTAAATATCCAGAGAGCCAAGATCAAACATGGAAATTTCTGCACTTAAGCATTATCAGAAGAGTTGGAACACAGTGTCCGAGTGATTCCTAATGCCAAAATGAGGGAAAATCACCGGGTTTGCTTATGAGTTTTGCTAAAGTGATCTTGGATTTTCAAGATTTTGCGAATTTAAATCAAAGGAAACGCGACAAATAGAGTTCAAAATGCTTATGAGAGCGTTATTTCACAACATTTCCAATCTAAAGATTATGCACAGTGGTTCAAATGAACGATTTCGAGTCTCAAAGGGTGTCTTAAGTACGGTTTTGTGACCAAACACGGAACATCAAGCATGAGTTTGGTTTTCATAAGTAGAAGTTTGGAATGTTGGTTACACCAACAAGAAATTTCTCACGGATAATTCTAAAGTGTTCTAATAACTACTGAAGGATCGTTCGAAATATTCTAGACTACAGTTCGTCAGAAGAGAATATTGTGGTTAAGAAATCAAGAAGCACACAAGACATAGTGTATTCCTAATGCATCTGTAGTATTCGTGATCTAGACGAGTTCCTGGTTTCAGAGTGTTGATTCGACCCTCACGATCTTTAATAAGATATTCCCGAAATGCCCTTGTGCCTGCGGATTCATGATTATGTTCGCGACCATAATCACTTCCTCGCCTCACTTAAGCACCCAAGTATATTCTTTATAAAAATCATGATATCTCATCTTCTCTCTACTTTATTCATGTGTTTTTGGTAAAATCTCATCCAAATGTGTTCAGTACCCGTGGTCGACTCGTTTGGTATCACCTTGTTGCATCTCCATTCCATCCGCCATGTTTTGGTTCTCCAACCGAAATAAACTTCGTGGTTTCAAAGGTCAGGATCCTAAGGTTCACGATTGAAGCCTAATGGGATTTTTATTCGCTTCAGTTGTTTGCTCTGATACCAACTGTCACAACCCGACCAAGGTGGGCCCGGTCGGAATACAGATTGTTATCGAACATCTCGCAATGCAAGCAAACAGCGGAAGTAATGCAAATAACTATCCTTTTATAAATAATAATAGTTTACATTTCTATATACCATACATTCTCTAATACGAATACTTCGGGTAATATCTAAGGTTCTCGTTTGCCTTCTGATTCGTTCGTCTGGGATACTCCGATTCGTAGCTGCTCCTTCCTTCTAACTCAGACAGGTACCTGAACACATGCTTAAAATGGTTTGGGTCAACAATAATGTTGGTGAGTCCGTGCGTGCGTTTAACTAGTTTAAAATAAGGCTTATCATTTCAAAACAAGTTATTATTCAAAAGCAAGTTTAACAGGTTAAAACAGTTTAACATATAGCGATGTACAAGCCACACCTCAATCCTAACAATGGATCCATCTACTCCCATTATGGACTCCCATGGCAAAATACGTGACACATACCACAGCGGAGGGTTTCCCGGGCTTCCGAGTCCACTGCGTGCGGGGGTTTCCCCAAGTAGCGCTACCCACATATCAAGCGGCCCAATCTCCCGTTGGGTTGATGAGTGTGGTGGTATCGGGAGCACCTTGTCACATCATCTGGTTCATCACATTTAACTGGTTCTACCTGGAAGCATGTATTCACCCCAAAACAGTTAAAATACAAAAAGAGGGGATGGTTCACGAGACTCACCTGGAAGCAACGCATAGGAATAGCTTATAATAAATGAGGCGCCTGTTATCCGGTATCGATATTCTCCTGATCGAATCCTAAGTCGATAAACATTGTTAGTGTTGGATTTTAGTTATAATGGTTCTTCGTGGGGACGAGCTCGAGCGTATGGTTTTTGTATTACACTATTATTGTTATTCACACAATGATGTGAGATTGTATTCCTCTAAGTGTAGGATAAAAACTAATATTCATGATCTACACGTGATCTGGATGCGTGTGTTTGCATATCTCAAAGTGTCTCGTCTAGGTTATTAGTTATATGATCTAAGTGTAGCGTTTCTAATCTCCTTGTGTCACATCTTTTGGTTCTAGTCGTCCAAAGCATCGAATCTAAGGTTTCCAAGGTTCCATGTTTAGGCGTTACATCTCAAACGTTCAAGTTGTATATTCTATCCAATGTTTTAGGAATGCGCCAGTCGCTAAAGGGTAAGTGTCGATGTTATATATTACAAGTCCATGTCTAAGTAACGCTTAACATCAATTGGATCCAATCTATTCACCTATGTACACTTTAAGATGCACGTCGCTTTAACCAATTCCTAGTCTTAGTCTTCAATGTTCCAAGTGTCGAATCCTTGTCTCAAATGTCGATATTCAAAGTGTCGATATAACATTCTTTTCAATACTTATGCTTGCTCTTCATGTCTTAATATGGGTTTGTCATAATCATGTCGTAATATATATTCTTCTATCCGATGTCTCAAGTCCCAAGCCTCAAATGTTCATGGTTTCTAATGTCAAGTCCAAATGTTCACACTAATAGTTTCGGTTCTCAATCTACTCCTATATCTGAAGTTGTTGATACGCTCGTCAAGTCCCACACACAAGTTGTAAACAATCAGTTTCTAAATAAATAAATATAATTATCGGATTAATGGTTTTGGTTATACCTCACTCTCGGCCTTGGTTCGTGTTAACTGTCCAGCTGACCCGTTGACTGGGGTTGACCATGGTTGACTTTTGTTGACTGTGTCGGCTGCTCCTTTGACCACGGTTGACCCGACTTCTTGCCTTGCTTCTAGACCTCACTGGTTACAAATCAATCTTCAACACAAGCCTTCTCATCTATAGTCTCTATCAACCGAACAGAGGTGAGGTTAAGTTACCCCTGCTCGACATCAACCCGACTATCATCCTCTGTTCTTCTAAACCTTGCACCTCCATAATATCACCACTTCCATCATCGTCCGTCACCGACACCTGAACCACCATCGCTTATCACCAACACCCGACACCACCGTCCTCATCCTCCGAACCCTGTACAGCATCACCATAACCACCACCTGGCCGTCGCATGTATCCACCATCACAGTCGAGCCGTCTTCGTCCTTGTCACCGACTAGATCCGGCCGCCACCGTCGCCTTCCTCTCTCCTCCGAGCTCTCTCTTCTATCTTCAATCTCCTCATTCTCTCTCTCTCTCTCTCTCGTGATCCTCTCAGATCTGATTATCTCTCTCTTTCTCTTTTAACTTACAGTATGATGGATTGATGTATGTGTGTGTGCTACGATGAGAGAGACAGAGTAAAATATAGTGTGTGTGTGTGTGTGTGTGTGTATATATGAGATGAGAAAGGGAAGGAGTGTCTTGTGTTTGTTAATTTGAGCAGACAAGGGATAGGGGTAATTGGGTTGGGTTTTTATAGGAGGGGTTATTTGATGGTTTTTGCAAACCATCAAATGGTTTTGGGGGGTTTTGTTGGCAACATGAGGGGAGGACACATGTCCTCCCTCATGACTAATCATATCGGGTTCGGGTTCGGGTCGAGTTCGTATCGCATATTGGTTCGGTCTCGTAAAACGTATCCTAATAATATTATATATGTACAATTGTTCAGTTTTCAGTTTCGAACATAACCGTCTCATTTACTATTGGTCTTTGGTAAATTTTATTACACGAAAATAATAATAAAACGCGAAAAATTTTGGGGTCCACTTCGGGTTGTTACATTCTCCCCCCCTTATTAGAATTTCGTCCGCGAAATTATGGTTGGGGTTATATCTTATAGTTCAATTACTGTTCTCATAACTAGTTAAGGTTATCCAATTCTCGGGCGTCACCCATGAAAGCTTAACTTATAGTTATATCACTACTAAGTAGACAGGTCACACTATAGAAAAAAAATCGAAAGAAACAAATCCAATACATTCCACAAAATCACAAAGAACTATATATACAAGGGTTCCACGTAGATCTTTCTAGGTTTTTCCCATAATAGGTTTGCAGCTGATACGTACAACGGGGACGCTTTAAACCTTAACGATTCTACTTCAATATAAGGATATGGAGATTAACTTAGCGAGTAGAGGGTCCAAATACAGAGAGTTTTACCAAATCAGTGTCTTGACAGTTGTCAGAACAGGTAAATAAATAGTTGGAATACGGAAATCATGAAAACAACATAACGCAGAGGAAGGAGAACATATAGATTGATGAGCAAAATAAAATTGACTTCACACTTGCCAAGTTGCTCGTTACTTGAGCTTTGGTAAAGAAGTACTCTTCACATTGAATGTTCTTCTTGTCGTTTACAATATAGGACCAAAAATGATTTGGGCGTTTCCATTTCCCATAATCGAGTTTATAAAAACAGGTTCTCGGAAGATTTCGGTGTTAGTCAATAAAATGATACCTTCTGGTTTGAGCCGGAGAGTTTTACTAGAAAAAGGGAAAGATTGAATATTTTCTTTGCTTTCACATCGAGCGCACCGTCCTTGTAAGGATTTCGATATTCGATCAGAATCATTAGTTTCGCCTAAAATAACAGAGAGAGGATATTTGGTTTAACGCAATGTCTGAAAACAGACTAAAGTTTATTCTAGATTGGACCTCCAATATCATTCCTAGCGTATCATTGGTGTTTATATATAGGGTGTACCGCAGCTAACCCACCACACCTTTGATACACCCGAAACTTTACCGGAAGTCTATTTCAAGAATTAGGATTTAAATTTTTTTTATTTATTTATTTATTTATTATTATTATTTTTTTTTTGAATTGATTCCCAGCTCCATTCTTGATGTACCATCGGTGTTTATATATAGGGTGTACCGCAGCTAACCCACCACACCTTTGGTACTTCAAAAACGGGCTGGAATTTTTTTTCCGAAAATCCGCGTGGAATTCTATACCACCATAACGTACTTGTAGATTCGCGATTACCTTCTAGGTCATAATCGCCAATTTACCTTACATTATGGTGTTACGTTTTTCAAGGATATTAACTCAAATAATACGAATGATCGAAATGCAAGGTTTTAGAAAACTTGTGATAGCATTGAGGCACATAAATTTTTCGCTTGGATCTGAATTAATGGTTTCAGGAGTTATACTTTTCGAAAAGACTTAAATATCCAGAGAGCCAAGATCAAACATGGAAATTTCTGCACTTAAGCATTATCAGAAGAGTTGGAACACAGTGTCCGAGTGATTCCTAATGCCAAAATGAGGGAAAATCACCGGGTTTGCTTATGAGTTTTGCTAAAGTGATCTTGGATTTTCAAGATTTTGCGAATTTAAATCAAAGGAAACGCGACAAATAGAGTTCAAAATGCTTATGAGAGCGTTATTTCACAACATTTCCAATCTAAAGATTATGCACAGTGGTTCAAATGAACGATTTCGAGTCTCAAAGGGTGTCTTAAGTACGGTTTTGTGACCAAACACGGAACATCAAGCATGAGTTTGGTTTTCATAAGTAGAAGTTTGGAATGTTGGTTACACCAACAAGAAATTTCTCACGGATAATTCTAAAGTGTTCTAATAACTACTGAAGGATCGTTCGAAATATTCTAGACTACAGTTCGTCAGAAGAGAATATTGTGGTTAAGAAATCAAGAAGCACACAAGACATAGTGTATTCCTAATGCATCTGTAGTATTCGTGATCTAGACGAGTTCCTGGTTTCAGAGTGTTGATTCGACCCTCACGATCTTTAATAAGATATTCCCGAAATGCCCTTGTGCCTGCGGATTCATGATTATGTTCGCGACCATAATCACTTCCTCGCCTCACTTAAGCACCCAAGTATATTCTTTATAAAAATCATGATATCTCATCTTCTCTCTACTTTATTCATGTGTTTTTGGTAAAATCTCATCCAAATGTGTTCAGTACCCGTGGTCGACTCGTTTGGTATCACCTTGTTGCATCTCCATTCCATCCGCCATGTTTTGGTTCTCCAACCGAAATAAACTTCGTGGTTTCAAAGGTCAGGATCCTAAGGTTCACGATTGAAGCCTAATGGGATTTTTATTCGCTTCAGTTGTTTGCTCTGATACCAACTGTCACAACCCGACCAAGGTGGGCCCGGTCGGAATACAGATTGTTATCGAACATCTCGCAATGCAAGCAAACAGCGGAAGTAATGCAAATAACTATCCTTTTATAAATAATAATAGTTTACATTTCTAAATACCATACATTCTCTAATACGAATACTTCGGGTAATATCTAAGGTTCTCGTTTGCCTTCTTATTCGTTCGTCTGGGATACTCCGATTCGTAGCTGCTCCTTCCTTCTAACTCAGACAGGTACCTGAACACATGCTTAAAATGGTTTGGGTCAACAATAATGTTGGTGAGTCCGTGCATGCGTTTAACTAGTTTAAAATAAGGCTTATCATTTCAAAACAAGTTATTATTCAAAAGCAAGTTTAACAGGTTAAAACAGTTTAACATATAGCGATGTACAAGCCACACCTCAATCCTAACAATGGATCCATCTACTCCCATTATGGACTCCCATGGCAAAATACGTGACACATACCACAACGGAGGGTTTCCCGGGCTTCCGAGTCCACTGCGTGCGGGGGTTTCCCCAAGTAGCGCTACCCACATATCAAGCGGCCCAATCTCCCGTTGGGTTGATGAGTGTGGTGGTATCGGGAGCACCTTGTCACATCATCTGGTTCATCACATTTAACTGGTTCTACCTGGAAGCATGTATTCACCCCAAAACAGTTAAAATACAAAAAGAGGGGATGGTTCACGAGACTCACCTGGAAGCAACGCATAGGAATAGCTTATAATAAATGAGGCGCCTGTTATCCGGTATCGGTATTCTCCTGATCGAATCCTAAGTCGATAAACATTGTTAGTGTTGGATTTTAGTTATAATGGTTCTTCGTGGGGACGAGCTCGAGCGTATGGTTTTTGTATTACACTATTATTGTTATTCACACAATGATGTGAGATTGTATTCCTCTAAGTGTAGGATAAAAACTAATATTCATGATCTACACGTGATCTGGATGCGTGTGTTTGCATATCTCAAAGTGTCTCGTCTAGGTTATTAGTTATATGATCTAAGTGTAGCGTTTCTAATCTCCTTGTGTCACATCTTTTGGTTCTAGTCGTCCAAAGCATCGAATCTAAGGTTTCCAAGGTTCCATGTTTAGGCGTTACATCTCAAACGTTCAAGTTGTATATTCTATCCAATGTTTTAGGAATGCGCCAGTCGCTAAAGGGTAAGTGTCGATGTTATATATTACAAGTCCATGTCTAAGTAACGCTTAACATCAATTGGATCCAATCTATTCACCTATGTACACTTTAAGATGCACGTCGCTTTAACCAATTCCTAGTCTTAGTCTTCAATGTTCCAAGTGTCGAATCCTTGTCTCAAATGTCGATATTCAAAGTGTCGATATAACATTCTTTTCAATACTTATGCTTGCTCTTCATGTCTTAATATGGGTTTGTCATAATCATGTCGTAATATATATTCTTCTATCCGATGTCTCAAGTCCCAAGCCTCAAATGTTCATGGTTTCTAATGTCAAGTCCAAATGTTCACACTAATAGTTTCGGTTCTCAATCTACTCCTATATCTGAAGTTGTTGATACGCTCGTCAAGTCCCACACACAAGTTGTAAACAATCAGTTTCTAAATAAATAAATATAATTATCGGATTAATGGTTTTGGTTATACCTCACTCTCGACCTTGGTTCGTGTTAACTGTCCAGCTGACCCGTTGACTGGGGTTGACCATGGTTGACTTTTGTTGACTGTGTCGGCTGCTCCTTTGACCACGGTTGACCCGACTTCTTGCCTTGCTTCTAGACCTCACTGGTTACAAATCAATCTTCAACACAAGCCTTCTCATCTATAGTCTCTATCAACCGAACAGAGGTGAGGTTAAGTTACCCCTGCTCGACATCAACCCGACTATCATCCTCTGTTCTTCTAAACCTTGCACCTCCATAATATCACCACTTCCATCATCGTCCGTCACCGACACCTGAACCACCATCGCTTATCACCAACACCCGACACCACCGTCCTCATCCTCCGAACCCTGTACAGCATCACCATAACCACCACCTGGCCGTCGCATGTATCCACCATCACAGTCGAGCCGTCTTCGTCCTTGTCACCGACTAGATCCGGCCGCCACCGTCGCCTTCCTCTCTCCTCCGAGCTCTCTCTTCTATCTTCAATCTCCTCATTCTCTCTCTCTCTCTCTCGTGATCCTCTCAGATCTGATTATCTCTCTCTTTCTCTTTTAACTTACAGTATGACGGATTGATGTATGTGTGTGTGCTACGATGAGAGAGACAGAGTAAAATATAGTGTGTGTGTGTGTGTGTGTGTGTGTATATGAGATGAGAAAGGGAAGGAGTGTCTTGTGTTTGTTAATTTGAGCAGACAAGGGATAGGGGTAATTGGGTTGGGTTTTTATAGGAGGGGTTATTTGATGGTTTTTGCAAACCATCAAATGGTTTTGGGGGGTTTTGTTGGCAACATGAGGGGAGGACACATGTCCTCCCTCATGACTAATCATATCGGGTTCGGGTCCGGGTCGAGTTCGTATCGCATATTGGTTCGGTCTCGTAAAACGTATCCTAATAATATTATATATGTACAATTGTTCAGTTTTCAGTTTCGAACATAACCGTCTCATTTACTATTGGTCTTTGGTAAATTTTATTACACGAAAATAATAATAAAACGCGAAAAATTTTGGGGTCCACTTCGGGTTGTTACAATTGTGCATGCGATTCATTTCTATATAAAGCAATTAATTTGTTTCAATTTGTATACATTTGAACAAATACATAGATATCGGATCTATCTAATTTATATGATGCAGAAAGATTTGTTCATGCGATTGATTTCTATATAAAGCAATTGATTGTTTGATTTCGTATACCATTGTTCATGCTAAAGCAATTGATTGTTTGATTTCGTATACCATTGTTCATTCGATTGCTTTGTATATAAAGCAATTCGTATACATTTGCACAAATACATAGATATCGGATTATTAATATATTTGTTTTGCCATTTGAATACCAGGATTCCATTCGAAGACAAATACTCGATTATGGCTTATCACAAGGGTGACCAATTCTTCAAGGTGATGCATGACCCTTCGGCAAGAGTTTTGGTATGAATGGAGTTTTCATTTTCATATGGCTATTTGTTTTTATAGAGAAATGATTTTTTCCAATCTTAATATTGTTTTTTATGTGTTAATACAGACAGTGCCGAAAGCCATGAACAAATTTTTATTCTCTAAAAACAGCACAAGCTGTTTGTTACGAAGGTTGCACCATAAGAAGTCATTGATGTAGAAAATTAAATTTCTTTTTTTTTTTAGTTTTTTTATGAAATTTATTTGAATGGTTCTAGAGGATTTTGATGTTATTTAATCACCTTTGTTTGTGGGATTTATTTATATTAATAAATAATAAATTCTAAATTTTAGGCGTTAATTATAATTCCGAATTTATTGTTTATAGTCAATTTTAGTAATTAATATCAGATTCCATATTTTGGTTAAAACCATAATACTTGTCCTAATTTAACGTCCTAATTATCATAAATACAAAACCAACAATTTTAAATTATGATTCTAATTAAATTAAGAAGCTTTTCAAATTTCAAATATTATTCTCTTACTCATACCCAAATATCATACAAAATTGGGTAACTAATAATAAATCGGACAGAATAAAAAGGTTGATTGCATATATTTTTTTGTGTAGTCACGATTGCTTATCAATCAACTAAAATCTTTCCAGTTTATTGTTTATATAACTTTATATAAGTAATTTGAAATTCCTTATTTTATGCTATACCATAATGAGTGTCCTAATTTAACTACAATATTCTCATTAAATACAAAAAACATCAGTATTAAATTACGATTCTAATTAAATTATCATTACCATTGTATTTCATATATTAAACGCCCACATTCAAATTTCAAATACAAAATATCCTGACAAAAATCAATTCCCTAAATGAACGCAACTATTATTACGTTGTGTACAATATCCCCTAAATTACCGCCAACATGGTACAAATGGAAAGGCCTAATAAAGTCAAACATTAAATTCAAATATTAATGTTACAACGCCATCAATTTGCCACGCCAATAATTTGCTAATTTCATGCATTTGTCATTGATTATATACAGCTTGAACCTGTACAAAAAAGAAATGTGTTCTAGAAACAGTCACATCCTATCATCACGCGTGCGTTTAATATATATATACATACAAGATATATATGCTTAGGATTATGATGTTAAGTCGTGATACCACCTAACTTTCCAAAACTATGGCCAATTATGATCCATTTTACAAACATTCCTTATCAAGTCTTTACAACCCAAATATGTCAACGATTCTAAATTAACTCGCCTACCAATTTATTATCAATCAATCAATCAAGTAATCAATCCTCACAATAACTCTCATTTATTTACCATAATAACTCTCATTTATTTTTTATTATGAATGATTGATTATTAATATTAATACGAATTTCAGTTTACCATAATAACTCTCATTTATTTTTAATCTCATTAATTTATATTAATGTTAATACGAATTTCAGTTTACCATAATAACTCTCATTTATTTCGAAATTATGTTTAATATTATTGTAATAATTGACCGAATTTAATGTCATTAAATCTGAATGATTGTTATTTATTTACATTAATAATAATTGTCCGACTTTAATGTCACTGAATATTAATGATTGTTATTTATTTACAGTAATAATAATTGACCCAATTTAATGTTATTTATTACTATTTTTTAAATTTTAATCTCATTAATTTATATTAATATTAATAGGAATTTCAGTTTACCATAATAATTTATGCTGATTTAGAAAATCACCGACTCAAGTTATATGAATTCAAATTTCAAAAATAAAACTATATGCCATATACAAAAATATTTTATATACTCGTATATTATTAAGTATACGACATCAATCTACATATATATACAGAAAGCCTTCCGATTTATATTATCAGTGTTTTTAAATTTCATAGATGTTACATACACGTATGTTAATTTGTATAAATCACTCTTGAGTAATAATACATAAACATATATTTAACATACTCATATTTTAAAAAAACAAAATCATAACTAATGTATAGGTTGATTTTTTATAATTTAAACTAAAATTCTACATATATTAACATCTAATGTATTGGTTGATTTTTTATAATTTACAATAAATCATAACTAATTTATATGTTGATTTTTTATAATTTACAATAAATCATAACTAACATTATTTATTGTCATTAATAATAATGACCGAATTTAATGTCATTCAATCTGAATAATTGATTATGATTTTAATATCATAATGATAATATGCCTTTCCTTTTTTTTTTGCATGATTTCCTTATTCAATATATTAAAAGGTTGTTTCATGTAATGATTTCAATTCTATCAATTAATTCTGAATTTAAATTTAAATAATATTAATACGAAATTTGGTTTAATGCTATTTATTACGCTTTTTTAATCTCATTAATTTATATCAATTTATTCCGTAATAGAATAATATTAATACGATTTTAATTGACCGGATTTAATGTTATATATTATAATTTTTTAGCTCATTTATTTATTATTGGCTGAATTAAATTACGAATATATTACTAATACTAAAACTAATAATACGATTTTTAATTTTAATCCCATTTATATCTTATTGATTGAATTAAAATTTTCTATTACTATTTTTACGAATATATTACTAATTACTAATAATTACTAATACTAATACTAATATTATGATTTTAGTTTGCTTCAATCAGAAGATATTTCCATTAGCGAATATTGTTTCTTTAAATGGTGTTCAATCCAGCACATGCTGTTTGTTAATGAGGTTCCACCACAAGAAGTCATTGTATTCAAATTTAAATTACGAATTTTTATGCCTGTAATGTAATTTATTTGAATTATTGATTATGATTTTGAGGTTATTTATTAAGATTTATAATCTCATTTATTTATACTACTATGTTTACGAATTATGGTTGCCATTAATAAGATTTATTAATTTTTAATGTTATTTATTAAGATGTTTAATATTATTTATTGACATTGATAATAACTGACCAAATTTAATGTTATTTATTAAAATTTTTAATCTTATTTATTTATATTACTTTTTTCGAATTTATGTTTACTAACATTTGATGATTTTTAATGTATTTTTAGTACGTTAGAATTAATGTTATTTATTGACATTAATAATAATTGACCGAATTGAATGTTATTTATTATGATTTTTTTAATCTCATTTATTTATATTAATAATATTTGATGTTATTTATGAAGAGTTTTAATGTTATTTATGATGATTTTAATGTCATTGATTTGAATAATTGATTATGATTTGGTTGTTATTTATTAAGATTTTTAAACTTATTTATTGATATTACTAATATTACTAAATTCATTTTAATATTGTTGACCGACTTTAATTTTGATATTACGACTTTCCTTTATTCAATTGTCATTGATTTTGAAATTTAAATTATGATTTTGATGTTATTTATGAAGAGTTTTAATGTTATTTATGATGATTTTAATGTCATTGATTTGAATGATTGATTATGATTTGGTTGTTATTTATAAAGATTTTTAATCTTATTTATTGATATTACTAATATTACGAAATTCATTTTAATATTGTTGACCTACTTTAATGTTGATATTACGACTTTCCTTTAATCAATTTTCATGAAACAATATATTCTTTTAAACATATACGACTTTCTTTCAAACATTTATTTAAATCTATTTAACAATGTTAAATCTATTTAATAGCTTATAATTTAAATATAATCTGAAGACAACAATGTTCATTTATTTTCCTACACTTTTATGAAGAGTTTTAATGTTATTTATGATGATTTTAATGTTATTGATTTGAATAATTGATTATGATTTGGTTGTTATTTATTAAGATTTTTAATCTTATTTATTGATATTACTAATATTATGAAATTCATTTTAATATTGTTGACCGACTTTAATTTTGATATTACGACTTTCCTTTAATCAATTGTCATTGATTTTGAAATTTAAATTATGATTTTGATGTTATTTATTAAGAGTTTTAATGTTATTTATGATGATTTTAATGTCATTGATTTGAATGATTAATTATGATTTGGTTGTTATTTATAAAGATTTTTAATCTTATTTATTGATATTACTAATATTACGAAATTCATTTTAATATTATTAATCGACTTTAATTTTGATATTACAACTTTCCTTTAATCAATTGTCGTGAGACGATATTCTTTTAAACATATACGACTTTCTTTCAAACATCTATATATATAATAAACGAATAACCTCGGGTCGAATGGAGGCCTTAGAGAAGGCCTGTAGGATCCAACTCCATTCTAAATTTACTACACATAATGCTTTTGTAAAGGTTTACTATGGTGTTCAATTCAGCACAAGCTGTTTGTTACTAACGTTGCACCACAAGAAGTCATTGATTTTAAAATTTAAATTACGATCTTTTATGTTTTTAATGTAATTTATTTGAATTATTGATTACGATTTTGAGGTTATTTATTAAGATTTATAATCTTAATAAGATCATGATTAATCTTCATTGCAATTAATAAGATTTATAATCTTACTATGTTTACGAATTATGATTAGTCTTGAATGCAATTAATAAGATTTATTAAGTTTAAATGTTATTTATTAAGATGTTTAATATTATTTATTGACATTAATAATAATTGACCGAATTTAATGTTATTTATTAAAATTTTTAATCTCATTTATTTATATTTCTTTTTTTTGAATTTATGTTTAATATTATTGACCGAATTCAATTTTTTATATTATGACTTTCCTTTAATCAATTTTCATTAAATGATAATCATTAAAATCATTTCTTTTTATATTATGACTTTCTTTTAATTATTCTTAATATATTTTTATTAGACTGAATTACAAGTTTTGTCCTTTAAGTTTATACCATTTTTCAACGACTGTCCTTTAACTTTAAAATTGATTGGTTTTATCCTTTATCTTTTAAAATCTTGCACGTTACGTCCTTTGACACTAACCAAGTTAGATTTTAACTGAAATGTGAGGGTAAAATCGTCTTTCTACTCATTTTGGGACTACTTGTGTAACTACCTAAAAGTTTTGAGCCAAAATGTAAATACATATGTTTTTATCTAAAAAAAATGTTTTATAGAAATAACCATCACCACCGTCACCACCCCACTCTACACCGCCTGCCCACCTCCACCGTCTGCAACATCCTGCAACCCACTCCACCACCGCTGGGCACCACCAGATAATCCCACCACTTCGACCACCAGATAACCCCACCACCATTTCAAACTCAAACTAAATCCATTAATAACAATCCATAATCTCATCTCAGTCGGCAATTTCAATGTTAGGTAGATGACCCAAACAAAATAATAATCATGAGGAATGTATGCATCTTTCACTCATACCGAAACTTCATAACCAAGAACCTGCCATCATCACCACTTCCGATCATCACCACGTAACCCACCTAATACTTCCTCTCTAAATCGTAACCCAAACCACCCTTGGAACCCTAGATCCCAGCCACCGCCGCTCTGCTTCTAACCGACTCCATTATCGTCTGCACAACCCTTCTCAGATTCAACCACTACCACTTCGATTATTAGAGGAAAGTTCTGATGGTTAATACCTGTTTTTGCCGACAACCTGATGAAACAAACGCTGTCACCGCCGCCGTGAACCACCACCATCTCCTCATCTTCTTTTCTTCCGGTTTCCCTCTCTCTCCTTTCTGTTCTCTCTCTTTGACCTCTCTCTCTCTCTCTACAGATCCGTGTCTCTCTCTCTCCCTAAATATGAACCGGGTGGGTGTGTGTGTTGGTTGGGAGTGACGCCATCGGAGCTCCGCCGTTCAACACCACGTAGGGTGGTGGCCTGAGATGGTGTGGGTGGGTTTGGGGTTTTCTTCGAGCAACAAGAAAGGGGAGGGCAGGGGAATGGTTTGGGTTTTATAAAGAGGTGAAGTTAGATGGTTTTAAAATGGTTTTAATTATGTGTTGTTACACAAGTGGTGGTAGGTTGTGGTCGTCGGGCAGGTGGTGGTGGTCGTCGCGCAGGTGGTGGTGGTAGGTTGTGGTGGTGGCAGGTATTAAGAGAGAGGGAGGGGTTTTATATTAATTTTAAATTTTACATTTTGTCCAAAACTTTAACTTAATTACCAAAATAGACCCTAGAATAGTAAAAAGACGATTTTACCCTTGTATTAGTGTTAAAATCTAACTTGGTTAGTGTCAAAGGACGTAACGTGCAAGATTTTAAAAGATAAAGGACAAAACCAATCAATTTTAAAGTTAAAGGACAGTCGTTGAAAAATGGTATAAACTTAAAGGACAAAACTTGTAATTCAGTCTTTTTATTATGTTAGATTTAATGTTATTTATTACTATTTTTTAACCTCATTTATTTATATTACTATTAATATGAAATTAAGCTTTATCTATTTTTACGAAATTATGTTTAATATTATTTATTGACATTAATAATAATTGACCGAATTTAATGTTATTTATTAAAAATTTTAATCTCATTTGTTTATATTACTTTTTTTCGACTTTATGTTTAAAATTATTGAATGAATTTAATTTTTTATATTATGACTTTCCTTTAATCAATTCTCATTAAATGATAATCATCAAAATCATTTCCTTTATATTATGACTTTCTTTAATTATTCTTAATATATTTTTATTATGTTATAATTAATTTTATTTATGGACATTAATAATAATTGACCGAATTTAATGTTATTTATTACGATTTTTTAACCTCACTTATTTATATTACTATTAATACGAAATTATGTTTAATCTAATTTTACGAAATTATGTTTAATATTATTTATTGACATTAATAATAATTGACCGAATTTAATGTTATTTATTACAAATTTTAAGCTCTTTTTATTTATATTGTTGTTTTTTTTTTAATTTATGTTTAATATAATTGACCGAATTTTTAGTGACATTAGAACGAATTTAATGGTATTTATTACGTTTTTTAGTGTCATTTATTTAATATTGACTGAATTGACCGAATTAAATTAAATTACAAATATATTATTAATACTTTACGATTTTTAATCTCATTTATTTATTATTGACCGAATTAAATTACGAATATATTACTAATATTATGATTTTTAATCTCATTTATTTCTTATTGACCGAATTAAAATTTTCTTTTGCGATTTTTACGAATATATTACTAAAACGTATAGTATATTCAAAATAATTTTTAATTATATTAATAAATTAGTAAATAATTTAAAGGCAAAATGGAATTTATTAATCCTACCTTTTTGCAGTTGGCCGATAATAATCCCACCTGAATTTATTCTTCCCACCAGTCCCACCTTTTAGACATTTTGTTCTCAATGCACCCCCCGTTAACTCACACTAACGTCGTTAGTTGAAATCCACAATTCTAGGCGATTATTCACCGAACTTGAAAGAGGGAATCGAGACGAAGATATTGTTATCTTCAATTGCAGAAATAAGAATGGTTCGATGGTTTAATCGTCGGTTCTGGTCATCCCATCAGAGGAGAACATCAACCTACAACCGACGAACCATGCTTATTTCTATAATTGAACATACCAATATCTTCGTCTTGATTCCCTCTTTCAAATCCGGTGAATAATCGCCTAGAATTGTGAGTTTCAGCTAATGACATTAGTGTGAGTTAGCGGGGGTGCATTGAGAGTAAAATGTCTGAAAGGTGGGACTGGTGGGAAGAATAAACTCATGTGGGTTTATTATCGGCCAACTGCAAAAAGGTGGGATTAATAAATTCCATTTTGCCTAATTTAAATTGTTAAGTTAACTTTTTTCATTCATTTATTACTATTAATAGTAATAAGTATTACCATTATTAACATAAAGAATAAACGTAACATCAATATAAAAAATCCTCATTTGTCATAAAACTCTCGATCATTAACAACATTCAAATTATTTCAAAAATTATAAAAAAAAAACTCAATTAATGATAACAGAAAGATTCAAGCAATAATTTTGGTAAACAAAATGTATTTAATAAATACAATTTAAATGTATTCTTTTAATAATAAATATTATTTAAATCTATTTATCAATTTCCTAAAATTATAATATATTCAAAATAATTTTCAATGATATTACTAATAACGACTTTCATTTTAATATTGTTGACCGATAAACGTAAAAACGTTTTACGTTTTTGTTACTTTGATGGAGGTCAATTCTTTGACTTTATTTATTTTTCAAGTCTTACAATACACTTATTAGTAATTAGTAATGAAATTAGTAATGAAATATCATTTTACGTTATCAGTAACAACATTAACTAAAAGGCGATTCATAACATTAAAAAACCTCATTTGTCATGAAATCCTCCATCATTGACTACATTAACTAAATATCCTTTCAGTGTTACTAAGAATAAGAATATTACGTCTTTCATTTAAATATCTTTGACAATTAACGTTATCATATTATGTTTACAAAGAATTTTCCTTTAATCAATTGTCATGAAACGCTAACCATCATCATGATTGCGAATAATTGTGCTAATTTTATGCGTCGTTGACCAAATCACGTAAATTACCAATCCTTCCATTTTTATAATTCAACTATAAATTCGAGACACAATATTCCGATTGTGGAAGCATTGAAACAGGTCAAATGGATTTAAGGTTGCCCTATAAAAAACCTCCCATTTTGACATATTATTCAACCCATCCACGTTGCTATCTTTACTCCTAACGAGTTTCTCATGTGGGTTTAGTATTGATTTTTCATCGTGGTTTTAGCTTGATTTTTAGGTCATTGGTTATGAGTCTAACCGTCAAAACAGTTCAGGGTCTTCTAGACGTATTTACCTTAAATTCTTGATGATAATACAGTTACAATGCCAAATGTCTTTCTTTTCCTTACCAGAGTTTTTTTGACAAATTTTACTGTTTTGTTATTCTAATGGTTCAGGGATCCTATAAGTGCACATAAATTCTTTTCAAAGCCACAAGTTCAAAATCGTCTTTCCATATCAAAACGTGTTATAGAAGCTAAAATAATTTCAGGGAATAACATTGGAATGCGAACTTTTATACAAAGAATTAGGTTGTCCCCATCTGATAAGAAGATTCTTTTTAGATTTAACAGAAGACAATTCCCTCTTACTTTATGTTTCGCAATGACAATAAATAAGAGTCAAGGACAAACCCTATTTAGGATAGGTCTGTATTTGAAAGATCCTGTTTTTACACATGAGCAGTTGTATGTCGCTGCCAAGTGATAAGAGTAGAGATAGCCTGAACATACTAATATTGGATAAAGATGACAACGTTAATAATAAATAACAAATGTTGTCTATAAAAAAAATATTTTTAAGTTTGTGAAGAAGTATGCGATCATATTTTGCATAAATCGTTTTTTATAGTTTTTTGGTTGTATGATTTGTTAAACTACATTTATTTACTTTGAATTTAATCTTCATTTGCATGCCGTTACAATAAATATATGTTTATTCATTTCATTATTTGTTTTTAAATCACGTCTAATCAAACATTTGTTGATTCATATATCTGTTATTGGGTAACATTAAACTTTTTTTATGATAATTTACAATCAACCAAAATTAATACGAATTGTATTACGTAACAATAAATAAAATTTGCATACTACTATCTTTATAGATTTTTTTTCATTTGACATGGACATGTACCGTGTGTACACGCGGGGCTCTAACCTAGTAATTACATATTTTAGTGTACAAAACGCAAAATGTACTTATTTCTTTCATAAATATCGTAGTATTCTTATATATTGCGTATTACACATACCGACATTGTTTTCATTTTTATATAATAACTTATGAATTTTAGGTTTCTGTTCAAAATATCTGTTAGATTAAATATTAAACAAAATACATATGAACGAAATTGCTACATGGTATACAATATTACAATATGGATAAGATCGATATTTGTATATATACATGTGACTGTATATATCCGTATATCTGTATACATCTATATATATGTGTGATTCTATATAAAAAGAATTAAAGAGAAAACGATAAGAACATTTTTAGGGTACGCAGACTGATAACAATTTATGAAGTATGGAAAATGGTTTTGATTACGATTATTGAATTAGTTAAACATATCTAACATATTTTCTATTAAAAAATTTAAGAAGAATTTCAATAAGGGCATAAGGGGTGCTTCACTGAATGTGTTTTCACTTCACTGATTTCTATCAATCCTGCACTGTCATATCACTTCACTGATTTCCTTCACTGAAACACTTGTTTTGTAGGCAGCACTCAACTGATTCTTTACCCAACTATCAATTATTTTCACACATAATAGTAATAATAATAATAATACAAAGAAACATAACTTAGAAAAAAACATACACGGTTTATTGAGAAAAAAAAGCATAAATGGTCAACTTCACTTGGGCCCACCTAATATGAAGAAAAAAACTATTTTTTTAATATTATTTATTCAACAAACACACAATACACCTATACATATATATCTATCTCCTTCCTCAACATATACCACCTGCAACTTTAGATTTAAAAAAAATCAACATAACTTTACCACTTAAAAGAATATAGAGAGGAGAGAAGAGACTAAAATAAGAGAGAGAGAGATTAGAAAAAAATAATATTTTATATAAATTCACGGGTTCACATCCGTTAGATAGAACCAGAAATTGGTGCACGGGACCCCTACCAGCACGGGTGGTGGCGGTGTTATCGTGCTGGTAATGGGGTACTCAATTCTGGTAACGCCCCGTCCCCCTAAGTTTGGTGAGGTTAAGACTAGAGGGGCCAGGCAACTAGGGGCCCGCAATTAAAAAATATATATTGTTTTGTGTCTTAAAAAATAGGCAAACTTCTCTTTTAACATTCACATTTGCTTCTTCGTATTTATGTTTACCTGAGTGAAATCTCCGTATTTTTATAAGTTATAGTAAATGATTGTGACTGGAAGAGAGAAAAAAGTTTCCATCTCTATATTTGATACGAAACTGTTCACCCTATATAATTTTTTAAAGTTGTTATGAGTGAGACTGTGAGAGAGATAAACGGTAATGATAAACGTATAAAAAAAGTATTATATATTTAGACAAAAGATCAAATACAAACAACTTTTTCGTACGAACTGTACGAATCAAAGGAAAAACACGGAAAAACACGCGGGCCGTATATAACTAGAGTAATTATATAATTACTCTAGTTATATACAACCCTGCGTGTTTTTTCCTTTGATTCGTACAGTTCGTACGAAAAAGCTATTTGTACGTGAACCTAACCCTATATATTTAATTAAAAAGGAGAGAGATAATATATAGTAATTTTTAGTGTAATTATAGAGATGCAGATCTTACTGCGAATGCTCTTAAGTCTACGAAGAGCAAGGGAAGAAATCACAGCCATGACCGTATGAGAGGGATGTTGAGAAAGGAGATCGGATGATGTTTTGGACAGATAATTGGACCGGTCTTAGTTTATTATGTGAGCAAAAAAGATGCGGGTCTAAGGCAAAAAAGAAAAAGTTCAAAAGAAAATTATATATTCTTTAACTCGTAACAAAAAAGAAAAAGTCAAAGATGCGGGTCTAAGGAAAGGCAGCAAAGTAAATTGGAATTGGAGGTGGAAAAGGCAACTGACTAACTCGATTGAAATATGGGAGTTATGTTAGATTATTTGTTAAAAATATTGACACAATGGTACAATATTTCTATAGTTCAATATTTCACTTTTATTCACTTTTATTGATTTCTTGTATTTACACATTTTATTTTCTATTTTGTGTTCTGAGTTATAATTGGGCTTAGAGAGAGCTTTGGGCTATTCATCACATAAGTAGATAAGTGGGCTTGAGTTGGATAGAAGAGTTCGTGGGCCAAGAAGTTTCAGCTGGTTCGTGATTGAAGCCGGATTGCCAACATGGCAATCCGGGTAGATACATTGAATGGCTCAGATTGATTATAAGTGTGTTACTTCACCTAATCCAACGGCTGATATTATTTGATTTGTGTTTCTTCTCTGGAAGGTTCCATTGCTGTTATAAAAAGCCTTCTTCTCGTTCGTTGAAGGGTTTCATCAGTCTGAAGTCTCTCTCTCACATTATCTCATACACTTAGAGTTTTAGTACAGAATCATCAGTCAATGATTCTGTAATCGTTCTTCGTATTGATCATCAGTCAATGATCTTAGGTTACTGTGTTTGTATTGGATCATATGTTAATGATCCTTAGCATTCTTGTTTAGATTCTTTGTTCTGGTCTAGTTAGGCTAGTTCTTTGTCAGGATTGTTGTACGTTCTTGAGTAATAAATCTGTTTGAATCTTTTGGTATCTTTGTTCTATAAATTTTGACATGGTATCAGAGCCAGGTTCAGATCTGGTATTTTCTGTGAGTCTGCTAGGGTTTCTGTCTTAGATCTTGTTGTCCTGTCTTCCATTGAGTCTGATCTGTCGTCTTCTTGGTCATCAAGTGGATCTGTGCTGGAACTTGGGGAAAGATACTAGATCTGAGTTCACTGACAGATCTAGGGTTGAGCAAAGGAGAAAATAAAGGACTGATCAGGAGTTGTGGTTAGCTGGTGATAGGAGTCTTATTGCTCTCTGGTTCGTAACCCTAAGAGAAGGTTACGAACTACGAGTTTGGAGAAACCCTAACTTGGGTCTGCTCGTTGAGATTGTTCCTTTCTTGGCTTTTTACTTTTTATTTGTCGAGTCTAGGAGCACTGTCCGGGTTAGGATGGACCGGAGTAGGCTCAATACTTGGTCTGTTGTGGTTATTGGTCTTTTGTGCACTTTGTGTGTTCTTATTTTTGTATTAATTGAGTCTTGAGAGTGCTTGTGGGTGCTTATTTAGTTGTTATTCAGACTCCCCTGTAAAGACATGTCCAGGCACCTTGAGTGATGAACCTGGAATCTTGATCACTGACAGGGCTTCGTCTGATTGTGTGCTTGCAAGTGTTCTTTGTTTAAATTTGTTCCTTGGTCTTGGCTCTTGTGTTGACTGGTAGCTATGTCTGAACATAGCAGTAGTAGTGATTCAGGTGATAGACGGTTAGGAGGTGTTACTCTTATTAGCAAACTTGATTCGAGTGATCCTCTGTATCTGCATGCTAGTGATTCTGCTAATCTGTCTATTATTAGTATTAAACTTAAAGGTACTGAGAATTACACTGTATGGTCAAATGCTATGATTCTAGCTTTACAAGTTAAAAATAAGTTAGGTTTTATCAATGGTGAGTGTGTTAGATCTGATGAGGATCCTGTGTTAGGAAAACAATGGGATCGTTGTAACTCTGTTGTACTTACTTGGATATTGAATTCTATTGCTGAAGAGTTATATATGGGTCAGGTCTATGCTAAACTTGCCTCTGATGTATGGAAAGATCTTAAGGATACATATAACAAGATTGATGGATCTGTAATATTTGATACATATCAAAAAATAAATCATTTTAGTCAAAATGGCATGTCAGTGGCTGAATATTATCATAAATTACATGTTATGTGGCAATACTTGGATCAAATGTTACATTTACCTGCTTGTACTTGTGATGCAGCTAGGCAGATTAATGACTTTAACCATTTGATAAAACTTATGCAATTTTTGATGGGTCTTGATAGTATCTATAATTCTGTTAGGACAAACTTGTTAATTAGGGATCCTTTACCTTCAGTAACGGAAGCCTTTGCTATTGTTTCAAGAGAGGAGTCACATAGAAATTCTAATGTGACATTGACAAAGGAACAGGGTCCTTCTGTTGGTTTCTTTGCCAAAACAAACCAAAATCCAAATTTAAAATGTACCCACTGTAACAAAGTGGGTCATACAATTGATAAATGTTTTGAGATTGTTGGTTATCCAGCATGGATGAAAAATAAAAGTGGTTTTAACAAAAGAAATGGTTCAAGCAATAATGTTTCTAGTGGAACCTCTCTTGAATCTAGTCAAGGTCCTTTGAATGCTTTATCTGCTGATCAAGTGTCTCAGTTACTTAGTTTGCTGAACAAGAAAGGAGAAGAAAATACTACTAGCTGCAATGCTGCAGGTAGGTCGTGTAATTTCTTCTATTCAGCATCAAATACAAAACCTGTTTTTTCTTTTTCAAATGTTCATGCTCTGTTTAAAAAACTTGGCTGGATTTGTGATTCTGGTGCAAACCAGCACATGGTTATGAATGCCAATTGTGTGATTAATCAAGTTGATGTTAGAGATTTAAACATTAAAGTTAATCATCCTAATGGGACTAGTGCAAAGGTCACTGTTATAGGAGATGTTAGATTAACTAATGAAGTAACTTTGTTTGATGTATTTGTGGTTCCTGATTATTGTGTTAACTTGTTGTCTGTTCACAAGTTAGCTAAGGATAGTAAACTAGATGTGTTATTTAATGAGTCCAACTGTTATATACAGGATTCTTTAACCAAGAAAGTCCTGGTGACTGGTAGACAAGTAGATGGGTTATACTTTTGTGGTGAGTCATCTGTGTTCTCTGGTTTGTGCTGTAATAGTTTTGAAGTTGCTAATTTGTGGCATGCTAGGCTTGGTCATCCATCTAATATTGTGTTAAAAGTGTTAAAAATGATATTAAACTTAATACAATTCAGGATGAAAGTAATGAACCTTGTGAGATTTGTCATAGAGCTAAACAGCATAGAGAACCCTTTCCCATTAGTGATCATAAATCTATTTGTCTAGGAGAGTTGGTTCATTTGGATGTGTGGGGTCCATATAAGGTTAAAAGTAAAGAAGGGTTTAGATATTTCTTGACCATAGTTGATGATTTTACCAGGGCTGTGTGGGTCTATTTAATGAGGTTTAAAGATGAAGTACTTGAAAATGTTAAACATTTTCATGCAGTTTTAAAAACACAGTTTAAGAAAGAAGTTAAAGTTTTTAGAAGTGATAATGGGACTGAATTTGTTAATACTAATATGAAGGATTTCTTAAACAAAAATGGTATTCATCATCAAACCACATGTTCATATACTCCACAGCAGAATGGAATAGTAGAAAGGAAACATAGGCATTTATTAAACATTGCTAGATCTTTGATGTTTCAAAGTTGTTTACCTTTAAATATGTGGTCAGAATGTGTTCTTACCATAGTTATCAAAGGCGTGAGGCGCACTCAAGGCGCTTAGGCTCCGCCTGTGGCCTAGGCGAGAAGCGCAAAAAAAGCGCGGGCCTGAGAAAAAAGAAGCGCAAATAAAAAAATAAAAAGATCACCAAATCATTACAAAAAACAATCATCTTATATTCTTATAAAATAATATAAATATAAATTGACTGATTTAGCCATACCAGCTAAAAGAATTAACACGCCTTGATAACAATGTTGTAGACAAAATCAATTGGTGGTAAAACAATGAGTTGGGGTGTTTATATATTGAAGAATAATTCAGTATCTATAAGTGTTTTAAAAATCAAATATATTTAAAAACAAAAAGATTTTACCTGGATTTATATATATCTATATAAATTGGTAAGTATTGAGGGGATTAGGTTTTAAAAGTCAGAACGTGGCTTTTTTTATCCAGGAGGGAAAAGCGGAATCTGGTGGCTTCTAGGAAATTGGTCGCCTAGGCGGTCAAGGCGATGGCTTTTGATAACTATGGTTCTTACTGCTGCTTACTTGATTAACAGGACTCCATCTTCTGTGCTAAATGGTAGGTGTCCTTATGAACTCATGTATGGTTTTAAGCCCTCTTATGAAAAACTTAAGGTCTTTGGGTGTCTTTGTTTTAGTACTGTTTTGAATAATCATGATAAATTTAATAGTCATGCTAATAAATGTGTGGTAGTTGGTTACTCAAATGAAAAGAAGGGTTATAAGCTTTGGAATTTAGATACTAAACAAATAATGTTTTCAAGAGATGTTAGATTTTATGAGACAATTTTTCCATTTAAAGATTCCGATAAAATGAAAGAAATTGTTTCTCAAAAATCTGATAATGTTAATCACCTAAACTTTTTTGACATATTTGAGACAACTAATAACAGTCACCCAAATGATCTAGATGGTCCCGATGATGAACAGAGGGCAAACTTAGATTCTGACTATCATGGGTCTCGGCAACCGATTGATAGTTCAGATACTACTCCAGGTAAGGCTGCCTAGCAGCAACCGAGTAGTTCTAGGACCGATAGAGGTAGGGCTGAGGATGATGAGTCAGTAGAAGAAGATAATAACCTAACTGAGGGACATCCATCATCTAGTAATCATCCTTCTGTTGTTAGGAAATCATCTAGACAAACAACATTTCCTAAAAAATTTGGTGACTTTATTGTAGAAGGTAAAGTCAAGTATGGGTTAGAAAAGGTTGTGAACTACTCTAATCTTTCTGTTGAAAATATGTGTTTGACTTCTGTTTTGAACAAAAGTGTTGAACCCAATTCATACATAGAAGCATGTAATGATGTTAATTGGGTAAATGCCATGAATGAGGAAATTGAAGCCCTTAATAGAAATGATACTTGGGAATTAGTTGATTTGCCTAAGGATAGAAAAGCTATAGGGTGTAAGTGGATTTATAAAATTAAGTATAAATCCACTGGTGAGATTGATAGATATAAAGCTAGACTTGTAGCTAAGGGTTATAGTCAAAGAGAAGGTTTGGATTTTGATGAAACCTTCTCTCCGGTGGTGAAAATGATCACCATCAGGTGTGTGTTGACTATAGCAGTTCAAAATAATTGGTCTTTATATCAATTAGATATAAACAATGCCTTTTTGTATGGTGACTTGTTTGAAGATGTTTATATGAAGTTACCTGAAGAGTACTTCTCAGAAAATGAGACTAGAGTGTGTAAATTAAAAAGTCTTTATATGGGCTTAAATAAGCCTCTCGAATGTGGAATGCAAAACTTGTTAGTGTGTTGTTTGAAATAGGTTTTGTGCAATCCAAATGTGATCATTCTACCAAAAAGAAAAGAGGTGGGGATATGAAGCATGGAGAGCGGCTGATATGTATAGAATGTTAGATTTAAGGTTAAGTTTTTAGAACATATCAAATATATCGTATATAATATAATATGAATTGTATATAATATAATATGAATTAAGGTTACCTAACAAAAGGGAACTAAATAATAAAAATAAAGTTTAATTAAACGAACATAAACGAACGTTCATGAACTTAAATGAACGAACAAGCGTGTGTTCATGTTCGTTCGTTTAATTAAACGAACAAAAAATTGTGTTCGTGTTCGTTCATTTATTTAAATAAACGAACTTCCCGCCGAACAGTTCACGAACAGTTCATGGACGTTCGGTTCGTTTACAGGCCTACAACCAACATTATCATGGATATCAAAAGCTTTAACACATTTGGTGTGTCTACCTACTCTAAAATAATGCTACAAATTCAAAGGTTTTATAAATAACTCAGAAGGCACCAAGCGTTGGGTTGGCTCTTGTTAAGAAGTTCAGACTTAATTGTATAAATAACTTCGAAAGGTGCCAAGCTTAATCAAGGCATATTTAATATTTCGCAACCTAAGCATGACTCATAACTCATTTATCTAAACGAGTCAAACATGTTATAAATGGGCTAACCGAACTAAATCAATCTGTAAACCATTTGAACGGATCGATAGGTTGATAGGTTTAAACCTTAACATAATTTATCTAAAATACAAATTAAATATTACATGTAAAAACCCAAGTATTATCGTATGAATTTCATCTTTTGTTTCGAATTATATGAAAATTAACACCTAAAGCCTAAAGGAAAGCAAAAGGATTGCAAATGAAAGGAGTAGAGCGAGTGATTGAGCATGAAATTGACATGTAAGGTAAATAATATTAGAAGAGGTTTTAAAAGCTATAATTATAATGTCGATTTGGACTCGCAAACACCAATTTCACGCCATTTCTCCTATCTTCAACTCTCCTATGTCCTTTTGTTCAATTGTCGTTATAAATATAATACGATAAAATTTCCACGAATATTTCAATCTCTACCCTAGAAATATAAACATATGGTAGCATATTTATACTATGCAATCAAATATTCATTCCTTCATCTACCCAAGACGACGTAAGAGTTCCTTCTCATCCAGCTTCTCGTGAATGCTAGTGGTAGTAGTTGTTGTTGTTACTAAACATCAAGAAAATTAATATATAAATATTAAAATTAAAGAATTTGTTTAATTTTACATAGATTTGTAAGGGTTCCTTCTCATCCAGCTTCTCGTGAATACTAGTGATAGTAGCAGTAGTTGTTATTATTATTATTAAACATCAAGAAAATTAATTATTAATGTTAAAGAATTTGTTTTATTTTACAAAGATTTTCAAAAGGATATATTACTCATTTGTCATTGACTCATTGTCAATGTCGAACAACATCATGTAGACCGTACATAATTTTGAACATGATGTATATTGTATTAATGTAACAATTTGGTTCTTTATGATTATTACCACCGTTTGTTGTTGTTGCTTCTGTTGTTGTTGTTATTATTATTATTATTATTATTATTATTATTATTATTATTATTATTATATTATATTATATTATATATTTTTTTTCATTATAACTTTTAATGTAGGATAATAATTTATTAATTTTTTACCATGATATTACCACATGCTTATTTTTGTGAAGCCTATATAGAAATTTTTAATACAAAACTGATTTGTAGATAGTAATGCAAAAATGATTGAAGCACAAACTTACATGTTATACACTTTAGTTATATTCACTACGTATGGTCTAAGGTGGCGTTATTTACTATTTATCATTCTAAGAAAAAAATATAACAGGTTTTAAAAAATTTGATTACTCTTGCGACATGTTTATTTTTATCTATGTCTTGATAAAAGTATTGTAGCAAATTGAACGGGAAACTATAATTGAGTTATATCCTTTATCATGACGAACCAACCATAAAATATCCTAGCAACATCGGTAGCGGTATTTATTTTTACTGTTTTATTGATGTTTCGGTACAAATTTCATCGCAAACTGATATTACCGTCCTGAAATCGGTATTCACTTTTATGGTTTTCAATCAATATAAAACACATATCAATTATCGTATCGACCTATTAATATGTACCAAACCGATATTGATCGAAAGCCCACTGCATGATGTGGCGAATCCCACTGGTAACTTACATGGATGAAAATTACTGTTTGCAAACTCGTTAACAACTTGGTAATGAGTAGTTTTCTTAGACTGGAAGGCCTTTTGGTAATTTCACAGCTTAAAATATCTAGCTTTAGTCATTGTCAAGTTGACATAATAATCCTTGATGGCTTCCAAAATAAAAACTAAGCAAAAGTAATAGCCGTTCAAGTTAATTTAGGCAGAAAATACAAACAACACGAGACAAAATGAAGTTGTGTTCTCACACATACAACCAAGTGCGAGGGTGGAGCCAGCCACCAGCAACACAAAAGTAGTTATCGATCGCTTATCACGACAACTTGATGCTCTTTCTTTTTCTTCCTTCGTTTCCACCAATCAAATGTATGAGTGGATTGATAATTAAATGGATGACTAACATTTCACCTAAATAATAATTTATAATCATCAAATATTGAATATTAGCACTTTTCTTTTTTTTGAACGGCCAACAAAACTTTTATTATCAAAAAGCTAACAAGATGCTAGCAGTAAGAATCCGAAACAAAACCGAGAACAAAACAATAATCCGAACACTACCCCATCTTACTAGTATCAAAACTACCCCAAGAAGCCCACGTCATGTCTTCCATCTTCCCGCGAGTAGTAATCCATAGAAAGCTCATGACCTTTATCTCGTCAAGAACCTTCCCCACCACAACCGGCGTATTATTGTGAACACGATCATTCCGCGCTTTCCAAAGACTCCAGAACGTAGTTAAAACAACTCCATAAAACGCCTTCTTTGCCCGTGCATTATCTTTGGCCGTTTTATGATATGTAAGTAGATCACGGACATGGAAAGCAAACGTATTCGGCACCCTACACCAAGAAAACACTATCGGCCAGATCATCATCGAGAAAGAGCAACCCGTAAATAGGTGTTGAGCCGATTCCACAACTTCATTACACATTGGACAGGTAGGGGATTCAACAAAAATATTCCTTCTAGCAAGGGCTTCAGCAGTCGGAAGCCGGTCTAGCAGCGCTCGCCAAGCCACTATAGCCACTTTCTTAGGAACCCAGTTGCACCATTCGAAAACCACCTCCGGAATAGTGAGTGTCGCCTCAATAATCCTCCGCTTAATCCCTTTAACTGAGAAGCAGTCTGACCCATCCAACTTTGCAGCCCAAACATCCGGCCCAGCCCTCAACGAAAGGCCCGATAACAGCAGCAGCATGTTAGTCAATTGTACCTGTTCGGCTTCAGTCAGCGTCGCACGTCTCCAGTCCCAAACAACTTTTGTATTCTGATCAATGAGCCGCAATCTGTCCGACACCAGGCACGTTTTCTTTCGCTCCAGCTCAAACAACAAAGGAAACTCATGCTGCAGCGAGTTATTTCCGACCCACCAATCCAGCCAAAAGCTAATACCCGAACCACCTCTGAGGGACGCTTTCAACAACAGTTGCGGCTCTATATTGTAATTACTCAAAACATTGGGAACATTGGCAATCTGTTTCCACACCCCCGGCATGGATAACTTAACCGGGATAATATTCCAACCCCTACCACCCCCGTGAACCGCCCAAACCACTCTACGCCAAAGGTCGTTTTGGTTTGACTTAAACCTCCACCACCATTTGGATAGAAGACTCAAGTTCGCATCTCGCAAAGCGCCCAACCCCACACCACCATACTTTACCGGTTTTACCACCTTATCCCACGCTAACCAACTTAATTTGTCCACATCTTCTGTACCACCCCAGAAAAACTTCCGGCGAATACGTTCCAGAGAATCAATTACTTGAATAGGAGCTCGAAACAACGAAAAGTAATACAGTGGTAGCGAACTCAAAACAGACTTTAATAATGTGATACGGCCACCATAGGAGAGGCATTTTGCTTTCCAAGACGATAGCCGCTTCTTGACTTTCTCTATAACCGGATCCCAACTCTTAACAAGGTTCATATTCAAAGCTATTGGAACACCAAGGTGAACAAAAGGAAGGCTGCCATGGGAGCAATTAATCGCCGCGGCTAAGGTTTCAGCTTCATTATCCTCCACCCCTATCCCATAAACACGGCTCTTCTTTGAACTAATCCTCAGGCCTGACAACAAATAAAAAGCACGTAACAACCGTCTCAAATTCTTAGCATTAGCAACCGACCATTCTCCGCAAAATACCACGTCATCAGCATAAATGAAATGTGATATCAAAGGCCCATTATACCCCACCCGGATGCCATGAAAAGCCCCAAGATGGCAGGCTCGTCTCATAATCCGGGTAAGAGGTTCCATGGCAATGATAAATAAATATGGCGACAACGGGTCTCCTTGACGGAGGCCCCGCTGGCACGAAAACTCAACCGTTGGCGAGCCATTTACCAACACCGATGCACGGGAACTCCGCACAAGAGACATAATCCAGCCACGCCACTTGTCCGAAAAATTCATTTGCACCAACACGTCTTCTAAGTAATCCCATCGCACCGAATCATATGCTTTCTCTATGTCTGCTTTGAGAAAAAAACCTTGAAGTTTTGCTTTCTTTAACCAGGACATAGTCTCATTTAGGATTAGAGGCCCATCCAAAATATTACGCTCACTAATGAACGCTGTCTGCTCCTCCGAAATAAGGCGGTTCATCACAAGTTTTAACCTCAGCACCAACACCTTAGATAAAACTTTGTTCAAAATCCCCACCAAACTAATAGGCCGATAATCCGCGAGTGTAGCCTGATCCCGACCTTTAGGAATTAGCGCGATAAAGGCCGAGAAACACCCATCACCAACACCTCCATTATCATAGAATTCCAAAAACATGTTCAGAAAATCAGCTTTCAAAACAGGCCAGAATTTGTGAATGAAGGTGAAGTTAAACTCGTCGGGTCCCGGAGCCTTCCCACCGTCACAATCAAAAACCGCACGTGTAACTTCTTCCATTGTAAACGGGGCTTCTAAAGACTCAATCTCTTCGACCGTAAGGCGGTTTATATCCGGGCACATGAAGTCCGGTTTTGTCCCTGCAACAACACTAAATTTGTTAGAAAAAAATTCCGCCACTTTATCTTTGACAACAGGAGGATCATCGAACCAAACATCCCCACAACGAACTCCATGAATACGGTTGGAGGCCGAGTTCATCTTGATAATACCACAGAAATATTTGGAGTTCTCGTCACCCTCTAGAGCCCATTTAGACCGAGATTTTTGATGCGCGTCCAAAGTTTTCAGCCTCTCCTCTTGAACCACCTTTTTCCTGGCTTCCACTCTAACTTCCAATTCGGCATTTGATAGAACTCTATTCTCCGCAACTCGTTCTAAATGAGCCACAACTTCCTTACACCGGTACAACTCCTCATCTCTGCGAATCCGATCAGCGTTAACCCAAAGCCGAATTCTACCTTTAAGCCATTTAAGCTTCACTGCCAAAGCTATATCCGCTGGCCCATGGAATACAAAATTATTCACCGCATTATTCACAAACTCCACGAAGCCCGGTAATTGTAACCACGAATTAAAGAAACGGAAGGGGATATGCCCATAATCCGAATTCTTTAAAGAAAGTAAAAGCGGGCAATGGTCAGAGAGATGTCGAGAGAGCGCCGTCAAAACCGCATTAGGCCACTTATTCAAAAACTCCTTACAAACCAAACTCCTATCCAGCTTACTCAATTTCTCCCCGTTACTCGACATGTAAGTGAATCTATGACCACACATGTTGTACTCAAATAACTCCGCATCCGTAATGAAAGAATTAAAAAACAGAGCATTTTGTGGAAAGAACTCTGAATTAATCCTTTCATCACTAGATCTAACCTCATTAAAATCGCCCACGAGGATCCACAAACCTCGAAGCGACCGCCTATAAAACAGAAGCTCATTCCAGAAAGCCCGTCTATCCTGTACATCGTTTGGAGCGTGAACATTAGCAACATTTACATGGATACCTGTGTGAATCAAATCCCCCGAAACAATCAACACATGGCGCGATCTAATTACCCCAGTATCCCGAAAAGCAGAAGGATCCCACCAACTTATAAGACCTCCTGCGCTACCATCCGAATTTACGCAAGCATAAGAAAAAGCAGAACTACCCCAACACTGTGCCAACAGACGACCCGATGGGTCCGAAATCTTCGATTCCTGAACCACCAGAAAGTCTACCCCATATGCCGATTTTAACCCTTTTATCCAGCCTACTTTACCACTACTCCTAATCCCACGAACATTCAACGAAAGTAAATTCATTAAACAACCGATGTACCAACTTCCGTAATAATCTCCCCAGCAACCAAACCCTCTAAGTTTTTAAGATTTATCCCAACCAAGTTACTGACCTGTACCGTAGCATCCACTTCGCCATTGATACCAATAGCCTCATCAATCATTTCCGAATTAGAGACATGTTGTACCTCCGAAACATTACTATGAGGACGCATACCAGACTCCGAAGGCACTACATCCGGTTGAGTGGGGGAACCCTCTTCCATCGACAAATCACCTCCTGTCTCGTTCAAATCAGGGACCGGAACCGAGCACTCCTGAACCGAAGGCTCACATAAAGGGGATTTAGGACCTGTGTCTTCTGGAGAACTATGAAAGGACCTCCTGGAACGTTTCCTGCTCTTGAAGGTTTCCGAACACCCGATATTAAAGCCCAACTCGTTATTTAAGTCCACAGGCCTGCTAGGAGTGAAGCAAGTGGACCAAGACACCCCACTAGAAACATTAGGCCCAATACCCACGGAGCCCAGATTCGAAGGCCCCACTGTCTGGCCCAGAGAATTCAAAATATTGGCGCCCCCATGCATGTCCCCTGCATTAGGAAAGTCAACCCTTTCCATAACAGATTCCGTATTCACCGTCGGAGATGTCGGACCACCATCACTGCTACCGGAAACTCCATCGCCGGTTACCGGAACCCCATCCCGAATCTCACCTTCCTCAATGTCGTCCATATCCCGTGCAACAACACTTTCTTCGAATTCTGGAACCCAAGACGAATGTTCTTCAACAACCCAGACATTGTGTGCAGTGCCTTTCCAAACAATAGACACCTCCTCATCAATTCTTGACGGCGACTGAGTAAGGACATGCGAAAAGCCCACCGAGTTATCCAGATTAAACCAAGAAAACTCCGACGGCCAAACCACTTTCCCGAATAAGTTGCCCACCTTGTCAAACACCACATTGTCACGTACCATCACCGGCATACCAACTATCTTGAGGACTGCGATTCTTTCAAATGGTAATACTTGACCTACCCAGGGAGAAACCTTCACCAAAGACTGCTTCCAAACATCCTCCTTTGTGACCATAAATTCCTCCATCTCCTCCCTATCACGGAAAGAGATGAGAACCGTCAGGCCACCTAAATAAGAAACAGCCGCATCAACAAACCCCGCGTCATGAAGCATTTTCTTAACCGAGTGTAGCCTGCTAATATCCTCCGATACACCAATAACCGCCCTCCCAATACAATGAGAAGGGTACATCTCCTCTATAGTCTCAACCGTCACAGACTTTTTTGACGAGCCACAATACACCGTGCGCATCGAAGGGAATTCATCAGCCAAGACATTCTTCTCCCTAGGGACCCAGACCTTCTCAACCGGAGCATCATGGGCATATTCGATCTTCCTATGCATCCTGTCAAACATGGCTAAAGAGACCGAAATACGAGAATCCAAGATGGAAATCTCGTTAAGGGTCTCCAGAATCGGGTAAGGATCCTTAATCTTTTGGCACCGAACGAAACCAAAAACTCTCCCTTTGGCAGATCGTTTCCGAGGGACCCATGCATCCGTAACATGAACAAAAGACCCAAAAGCTTCCCGAAGTTTTAACCCCGTAACCCTATCCGAGATGTTTGTGACGTAGAAAGTTGTTCTCGTAGCCGGATCATCACTATCTTTCCGAGTAGAATATCGACCGTCGCCGCCCCTTCTGTTAGGGTTTCCCATTTTCTTAACGTTATATTAGCACTTTTCAAAAAAAAAAAAAAAAATTGAATATTAGCATCGCCTTATGAATAGTCATTTAAATATCATAAATAGGGTGGTTAATTATTGGACATTAATTATCAGTCACTTTCATAGTTACGAAGCCTTTACTTTAAAGATATCTTTAATTAAGTTTAACAACCTAATTGTACACTTGATCATTTGGAAACACATGTCCCATCCATAATGGTAATGCCTTAACACAAAAACGTGACATAAAAAAATCATGCATTATTAAAACACGGTTTATTTCCATTTCAGTGGTAAGTTTTGAAAACCCATAAAAATACCTTTGATTATCATTAATTTTTATATTTATATTTAGTCGACAACTTACATATTTTAATAAATTAATAGATTTTTTTATTTCATATTGTCTAAACGGCCCGGTCTATTTCAACCCCCTCACCTTCTATTTTCACCCCCCTCAAAGCGCCTCGCTTAGGCCTAAGCGAGGCGCTTTGCCCCCATTTCGAGGAGGTCAGTACGAGGTCAGAAAAAACTGAAATTTTAAAAGCGAAGCGCCTCGCTTAGGCCTAAGCGAGGCGCTTCGAATCTAACTTTATTTTTTGGTAGTTTTTTGGTGTTTTAAATTTTAAAAGCGAAGCGCCTCGCTTAGGCCTAAGCTAGGCGCTTTACCCCCAAAGCACCTCTCTTTGGCCAAAGCTAGGTGCTTTGACCCTTTTATTTAAAAAAAAAATATATTGTTTTAATTAAATTTAAATGGTTTTACTTAATTAAAAAAATATTTTAATTCATTTTTAATTGTTTTAACTAGTTTCCAATCAAAGAAAAATTAGTTTGGCGTGTTTCGGTTCGTTTATTGCTCGTTTGTGGTTTTCAGAACAAACAACCGAGAATGATCAACTTTCATAAATATATGTACGTAACACATGAAGTGTGCAATCAATACCATGTTTTACCAAATTTCAAATTTTACATCTCTAATCGATATACTAGACTTCCGGACATTGTTTAACGCGTTTTGGTTCGTTAAGTTGCTCGTTTCAGAGCAAACAACCGAGTATGAACAACTTTCATAAATCAATGTACGTAGCACATGAAGAGTGCAACCAATACCATATCTTATCAAATTTCAAATTTTACATCTCTAATCGATGTACTGGACTTTCGGACCTTGTTTGACGCGGTTTGGTTCGTTTAATTGCTCGTTTGTGGTTTTCAGAACAAACAACGGTGAATGAACAACTTTCATAAATAATAATATAACTTTTAAAGTCAGGTGCTTTACCCCCAATTAAACTATCATTAATAACTCTAAAAGTGTTACTTTTTTATGTTTTATTTTAAAAGAAACAATAATAACCTACAAATTGTTGTGTGTTAGGTATAGTCCGAGCACCACGTACTTTGATTCATCAAAGTTGTACAAAGCTGGATGTTTCTACCGAAAAACACAAATGAGCAATAAACGAACCGAAACACCTCAAACGAATTTTCTTGGCTTGAAAACAACTTAAAGAACTAAAAATGAATTAAAAATATTTTTTTAGTCAATAACAAATATTTATAAAGAATTAAAACAACTTTATTTTTTTTAAAACGCGAAGCGCCTGGCTTTGGTCAAAGCTAAGCGCCTGTAGTCCAATCAAGAAAACCAGGCGCCTAGCTTTGACCAAAGCCAGGAGCTTTGCCATTTTAAAAAAAAAAACTTAATTTATTATCCACCCGGATCGTATCGACCCGATCAGGTCCGGTAACGAACTGTACCGGTTTCGAACTGACCGGCCCGTTATCCACCCGGATCGTATCGACCTGATCAGGTCCGGTAACGAATCGTATCGGTTTCGAACTGACCGGCCCGTTATCCACCTGGACCGTATCGACCTGATCAGGTCCGGTAACAAACCATATCGGTTTCGAACTGACCGGACCGTTATCCACCCGGATCGTATCGACCTGATCAGGTCCGGTAACGAACCGTACCGGTTTCGAACTGACCGCCCGGTAACGAACTGTATCGATTTCGAACTGACCGGCCCGTTATCCACCCGGATCGTATCGACCCGACCAGGCCCGGATACGAACCGTACCGGTTTCGAACTGACCGGCCCGTTATCCACCCAGATTGTATCGACCCGATCAGGTCCGGGTGCGAACCGTACCGGTTTTGAACTGACCGGCCCGTTATCCACCCGGACCGTATCGACCTGATCAGGTCCGGTAACGAACCGTACCGGTTTTGAACTGACCGACCCGTTATCCACCCGGACCGTATCGACCTGATCAGGTCCGGTAACGAACCGTACCGGTTTCGAACTGACCGGCCCGTTATGCACCCGGATCGTATCGACCTGATCAGGTCCGGTAACGAACCGTACCGGTTTCGAACTGACCGCCCGGTAACGAACCGTATCGGTTTTGAACTGACCGGCCCGTTATCCACCCGGATCGTATCGACCCGATCAGGTCCGGTAACGAACCGTACCGGTTTTGAACTGACCGACCCGTTATCCACCCGGATCGTATCGACCCGATCAGGTCCGGTAACGAATCGTACTTGAAGACTGGATTCGGTGCAATCAGAATCTGAATATTATATTACAATAATATTACGTTGAGCAAAAAGTTGTGTTTGAAGCCTAGTTCTTTTGGCCACAGGTACATAAAGGTTATAAATGTTCATGTCGTTTCAGGTTGCCTTCATCGTTGACAGATATCTCTCCGATAACAGAAGAGTTATCTTCAAAATTGATGTAATGTATAAGTTTTAGAGTCAGTAAGCATTTAAAGAACTTGCACCGGCTTGAGATATGAGTTTGATTAGCTTAAATCTCTCTGATCCATGGTATCCACTTTCAACTAAATCTTTCTCTTATATACTCTATATCAACCGAAATTGAGTATCATCAATCTGGTATTAGTGGTTGGAAACTGTGATGACAAAGCTGGTGTGTGTTAAAACAAGGTATGGATATGGAGAACATGGAATGAGATGATTTCGATTTTCATACAAAGATTCCATAAGTAAAAGTCAGTTGTTATCGGAGAGATAGCTGTCAACGATGAAGGCAACATACTTGAAATCAATGGGAAGGTAAACAATTCCTGCTCATCTTGATGAATATCTTCATCAATTTCCTTGATCTACGCAAAAGTGTGCGAGTCGATCCGACTGTTGATTTCTTTTTGCAACCGGTACAACGAACTCTGAAGGTTTGCGCGTTAGCACCGATCAGATTGTTAAAAGTATCAAGACTGTGAAATTAGTAAAACAACTTTTCAGTTGTTATCGGAGAGATAGCTGTCAACGATGAAGGCAACCTGATAAAGGCTAAACACGAGTGTAATCAAACAAGGTGCTATGAAAACCACCAACGATCAATTATATAATATAGTCCGGATGTCAAGCATATAAATTAAACATGCAAAAATTATGTTCTGAAAAATATGGGTATCGAATGTATAGTCGGAGGACCACGTATAATGATTCATCAAAGTTGTACAAAGCTGGATGTTTCTACTGAAAAACCCAAACGAGCAATAAACCAAGCGAAACGCCTCAAACAAATTTTCTTGGCTTGGAAACAACTTAAAAGAACTAAAAATGAATTAAAATTATTTTTTGGTCAATAACAGATAATTTTAAATAATTAAAAGAAATTCATTTTTTTTTAAAAAAGGCCAAAGCGCCTAGCTTTGGCCAAAGCTAGGCGCTTGAGTGGTTTGATTAGACCACAGGCGCCTAGCTTTGACCAAAGCTAGGCGCTTTGGCTTTTAAAAAAAAATGAATTTCTTTTAATTCTTAAAAATTATCTGTTATTGACCAAAAAATAATTTTAATTCATTTTTAGTTCTTTTAAGTTGTTTCCAAGCCAAGAAAATTTGTTTGAGGCGTTTCGCTTCGTTTATTGCTCGTTTGGGTTTTCAGTAGAAACATCCAGCTTTGTACAACTTTGATGAATCATTGTACGTGGTCCTCCGACTAAACCTAACACACAACAATTTGTTTTAATTCATTTTTAAGTCTTTTTAATTACTTTTCAATCAATGAAGGTCCTCACATTTTAGTAACATTTTAGATTAAATGGGATTTAGAACAACCACATGTCGATAAATGATAATTTTCAAATATTGCAGATCAGGGTGTTACCAAGCATGTCAAAAAATGATAATTTTCAAATATTGCAGATCAAGGTGTTACCAAGCATGTCAAGAAATGATAATTTTCAAATATTACACTCGTGTTCAGCCTTTATCAGGTTGCCTTCATCGTTGACAGCTATTTCTCCGATAACAACTGAATTTTACATACTTGCCTGAAAAATTGTTTTACTAATTTCATAGTCTTGATACTTCAAGGTACCATGGATCGTATCGACCCGATCAGTTCCGGTAACGAACCGTACCGGTTTTGAACTGATCGCCCGGTAACGAACGTACCGGTTTCGAACTGACCGACCCGTTATCCACCCGGACTGTATCGACCCGATCAGATCCGGTAACGAACCGTACCGGTTTCAAACTGACCGCCCGGTAACGAACCGTACTAGTTTGGAACTGACCGACCCGTTATCCACCCGGAAATGTATCAACCCAATCAGGTCCGGTAACGAATCGCACCGGTTTCGAACTGACCGCCCGGTAATGAACAGTACAGGTTTCGAACTGACCGGCCCGTTATCAACCCGGACCGTATCGACCCGATCAGGTCCGGTAACGAACCGTACCAGTTTCGAACTGACCGACCCATTATCCACCCGATGAGGTGCTTAAGAAACGAGCAATTAGACGAACCAAACTACGTCAAAAAAGGTCCGAAAGTCCAGTATATCGATTAGAGATGTAAAGTTTGAAATTTGATAAGACATGGTATTGATTGCACTCTTTATGTGCTACGTATATTCATTTATGAAAGTTGTTCATACTCGGTTGTTTGCTCTGAAACGAGCAATTAAACGAACCAAAACGCGTTAAACAATGTCCGGAAGTCTAGTATATCGATTAGAGATGTAAAATCTGAAATTTGGTAATACATGGTATTGATTGCACACTTCATGTGTTACGTACATATATTTCTGAAAATCACAAACGAGCAATAAACGAACCGAAACACGACAAACTAATTTTTCTTTGATTGAAAACAAGTTAAAACAATTAAAAATGAATTAAAATATTTTTTTAATTAAGTAAAACCATTTAAATCTAATTAAAACAATATTTTTTTTAAATAAAAGGGCCAAAGCACCTAGCTTTGGCCAAAGAGAGGTGCTTGGGGGTAAATCTAGAAAACATGTCCAGATTCATCCCCCCTAGAAAAAAGGGGCCAAAGCGCCTCGCTTTGGCCTAAGCGAGGCGCTTTGAAGTTGCCTTTTGCTTTTCCCGATAAAGCAGTCAACCTAGTACCACGATTTGACCCAAAGCGCCTCGCTTTGGGCAAAGCGAGGCGCTTTGAAGGGGGGTTAAAATAGAACCCAGGGGGGTGTAAATAGAATGGTCCTTGTCTAAACTAATTTATGATTGTTTTATAAAATGGAATTGCATTCTATAAAACTAAAACACTTTATAGTGTTACAACAGTTCAAGTAGTGTTACAGCAGTTCAATATGTGTGTTTTTACTATCATCTTCTTGGTCCACTTTAATTTCTGTATATTTTGTAGGATTAATTACATATATCCCCCTATTTTCAACTATAATTACATATATACCCAACCCAAAATTTAAATTACATATATCCCCCTACAAAACTTCATAAATTACATATATCCCCCTACAAAACTTCATAAATTACATATATACCCATTCTATTAAAAATACGTTGGAAAATAACTACTTTACCCCCAATTCTTTTACTAAACTATATTGACAACAAGTTATACAACACATTCCATGCATCCTACAACTTATATCCCATACGATCTTTCCAACTTAGTAAGTTATGAACACCAAGAATATGTAACATGCAAAATGTTTCCATGCATCCTACAACTCGGTTTCATCGAAACGAGTGTTCTAATACTCTTACATAATCATTACTAAGCCCTCATGTCATTACATTAATCATAACATGTAATGATGAGGTGCTTAATAATAGAATGGGTATATTTGATATTTTTAGTTTTTTGGAAGGGGAAATATGTAAATAGAATTTTGACTTGGGTATATATGTAATTTATGAAGTTTGGAGGGGGATATATGTAATTGCCCCTATTTTATATACTGATTGAATAATTCTGTACAGGATCGTGAATTAGAGTCAAAATCACCGTTCTACGAAGACTTCACAGGTCTATATCATCGTGTAAATTTGGCGGTTCAGATGTACCTGGTGAGGAAATGATTATGAACAGTGGCGGATCTAGAAATATTTTTCAGTAGCAACGTTCAAATTTTTTTTTCGCCATAGTTTCATACAATGTAAAGGAAATAAAGATAACAACATGATAATAGATAATTTTAGACACATACCTAATAGATTTCGCCCCTTCGGTTCTTGAAAGATTGAAATCGAGCCATTACGTCATCTTCTTTGACTTTATCAAAAGTCTCTCTTTCAACCGCGCAAATCAAAGCATTGTTCAAATAGTCCTCACCCATTCTATTGCGTAAATCCGTCTTGATAAGCTTCATCTTAGAAAAACAACTCTCAACGGTTGCGGTTGCAACCGGCAAAACTAATGCTAACTTCAACACCCGATAAACCAAAGGAAAAGTTTTATGTTTTTCGGTTTCCACCATTACACGAGCAAGATCACACATTCCATTTAGTTTTGCAAATTTTTCATCTTCCTTTAATGTGTGATAAAATACCGAAAGATCACCCGAAAGACATCCTCTTTCCTCTTCACTAAAATCATTCGGATACATCTCACAAAATGCTAGGATCTTAGGTATGTCAAACTTAGAAAACGAATCACAAGGATTTAAACCCGACATATTGTAACGACCAACGAAAAATAATAATTAAATAAAATAAATATTATTGGGCCACCTTAAGGTCTAGCCCAATATCCTTACCCGGATTGTAACCATAGGCCCAGTTCAAACCCAACTCGTATGATAGCCCACTAAGAAAACCCGTTAAGGCCCATTGGACCCGATAACATGTAATGGGCCGCTGTTGGGCCCAAATGATTAAATTAAGTATTGGGCCTATATTATGGAACCCGATATACATATTGGGCCGAATAATGTGTTAAATAAATATTGGGCCTATATTGAGAGACCCGATAATATGTTGGGCCAATTAATATGCCCGGTTAATTATAATTGGGCCGGTATTAAAGGACCCGATGTATTAACTAAACCTATTAGAAGTTGGGCTAGTTTTTACATTAGTATTGGGCCTAAGTCTTATCAATAACTTAAGAGATAGGATCGGCCCATTAGAAGTAACCGTCATTTTGACCTCATGAAACCCACCTGGACATGCAAAACTCTTGGCTATCCAACACCTCTTCACCCTACATTATAGGAGTAATTATGAATGAGACAAGAATCTAATCTTTAAAACCATCGGCTTCCTTCTACCTCTCCCAAAACCATTTCCTTTCAACATGCAAACCACCATTCATCTCTTCCCCAAACCGATCGGAACTCCATCATCTCCAAAAACCAACCTTTAAACCTTATATGATACCTAAACCCATCCTTCCTTTAAACTATAATCTAACTCCTTCCATTAAGAACAAGGTTCGGCTACGGTTGTTACTACCGGCCGATCATTAAGTTGCATCCGGGTAAGATTCTAATCTTAATCTAGTAGGAAACACGAGTGCCAAGCTGTAATGGCCAGCTTACATACGTATTTATAACCTAAGCTGTAATGGTCAGCTATATACGTATATATATATGTGTATATTAACCGTATGTGTGTAAACAGGTGATCCGCATAATTCCCGAGCAAGCTTTTCGTATTAGAACCAACGTGGAAGAACAACAAGTGAGTGCATGTACCCCCATAATCGTTTTAATGTTTCCCGGGGTGAATATACGTTTGTGTCGTTTTCATGAAACATGCACGAGTTATGATATAATAGAATTAATAGAAACCGGTTAAATAGAAACTACGTAGAGTGGATCCATTCGGTATCATAGAGTATAGACCCGGACCGATTAGAGGCCACGGGACCATATATAATCGATCTATACTCGTAAAATAGAATAACCGGATCATTGCATGCATGTATGATTTATGAGTCGAAATGATTGTTTAAGGTCTTGACATCACTCACTAGTTTCGACTAACGTATTTTAAACGTATATTTCAGGAGGTTAGCGTATCTATGGAACCCGAGCTTAGTTGTGGTGTTAGTGAAATCATGGAAGAAGTTTAATGTTGATAAATAAAGTGTGGTTATGTAATAAAGTTGAAATGTTTTCGGAACAGTTTATGCTCGGCTTGACCGAGTAGAATGTTTAAACGTTTGTTTAATAATGTATAATATGGTGTGTTGAAGTTTGAAAGTGTTTTGAAATAAAAGAATTAGTAATCGGCTTTCAAAAGAAAATGAAAGGATTAGAAGTATAAACTAGTTAAGAAATTAACTACCAATCGGTAATGACTCGGTTTAAAAATCGGGTCGTTACAGGTTGGTATCAGAGCTCGGGTTCGGACGGTAGTGGAATTCGTATAGAAACTAACTTGAAATTTGATTGATATGTATACGTGTAATAGAATGTCAAGCAACGGAGAACAAGCCGAAGTGTCGATGGAAATTGAAGACGGAGAGATACCAAATCAAGAAGAAGTAATGGACAACGAGTCACAAGAATTCCCGAGTACGCAAGACTTGTTGGCCGAAATACCGGGTTTAGTTTGGTCCGAACATGGGTGGGATTTGAATTTGGAAAACATGGGAGTGATCGGCCCCTTGCCCGAACCCGTGTACACACCCGCCGAGTCTGTCCAACATTACCCGCAAGTTGATCCGGTACCCCACTACTTTTACCCGAACCCATCACCAAGTGAATACTATGGAACCTCTAGCAACCTCTCGGTAGAAGAGTCTAGTTATAATCCGTATACCATGGCCTACCCGACTCCTTTGACCCTACCTACCGTGACCCCGGTGATTGACCCATATCACGAGGCGACTATGATCACCCGGGCAAACGAAACTTTGCAACATTCGGAGTATGTGAGCCGTAAGGATTACTTGGAATTGACCGAGAGTTATTATCGTATGAAATCCGAACGTGACCAAGCTCGTAATATGTTGGAAGATTTGAAAAAGTTGGTGAGAAGGTTTGGATATCAAGCTCGACAAACCTTGGAGGATTCGAAATATCCTCTAATGTTGTGAAGAAGTTGGTGCATGGTTGAAGGGGTAGGCTAGTGGTTGGTTTGTGAAAGAAGGTGGTGGTAGTATTATGTGTATGTAAAATAATTGTGGTAGTATGTGAACTTAATTATTATGTGTGGTAGTAGTACTTGGTGTGGTATGGTAGTATTTGGTATGGTAGTAAGAAGAATGTGTAATATTTGTATTAAGACATCTAGAAATTTTCTCTATAAATATAAATCTAGATGTTTATTTAAAGTGTTAATTTAAATTGTTAAATGATAAAAGACATAAAATAAATTACTACTAACCAAAATAAATAATTTTTAAATATAGAAAATGCCGAGACGTTCAGACAGGAATACGGGAAAGGAGCCAGAAATGGAACCTACCAAGAAAAATAAAGCCTCTACATCTAGACCAACTGAAACCGTTGAAGAACCGGTAGAAGAAGAAATTCCCATACCAAACGAAATAAACGAACTAGAAGAAAAGATGAGGAAACTAGTTTTAGAAAGCCTTCAGGACTCGATTCCAACCATTATGACCATGTTAGAAAAACCATCCGGTTCCAAAACGGTAGATAAGAATCATGAGGAAGTTGTAGTTAATTTAGATGATAACACTATGAGACCCCGATACTGTGATTACAAAACCTTTATGACCTGTAGACCAGAATCTTTTGATGGTAGTACGGGCGCTGCTGGGGCAACCCGCTGGTTAGAAGAGATGGAATCTATACTTGAAATTAGTAACTGTGCTCCCCGAGACCAAGTAAAATTTGTAACCCACTCGTTGAAAGCGGAAGCTTTAAACTGGTGGAACATGATAAGGCAGATAAGAGGTAGGGATGTGGTTACTACCATGTCATGGTTAGAATTTCGAACACTTATTACCGAAAAATACTGCCCCATGAATGAGATTGAGAAAATAGAAATGGAATTTCTAGGGTTGGAGATGAAAGGCCTAGACTGTATAGGCTATATCAACCGCTTCAACCAACTTGCCCGTTTAGTACCCCACCAAGTAACCCCTGAACCTAAACGAATTAGGAGATTTATCTGGGGATTGAACCCCCAAATTCAGGGAATAGTTAGAGGGGCAAGACCAGCAAAATTTGACACTGCTTGTGAACTCGCCTTAAGTTTAACCGACGACATAGTAAGGCATAAAGAACGGGAGAGGGTACCCGTAGGTAGCAAAAGAGGGTGGAATGAAACCTTTAGGACCACCAACTTTAATACTTCTGGTAAAAGCCAAGAAAACCCAGGAGATCAGGGAAACCCCGAAAAGCGACCTTACAAAGGAAATAGCCCGTACTGTTCCAATTGCAAGTATTACCATTCAGGAGAATGTCGAAGAAGGTGTAATAGATGTGGCCGATTTCATCTCGGCAATTGCAAAGGACCCCATTGCCAGAACTGCAAGAAAGTAGGACATGTGGCGAAAGATTGCAGGTTTAATCCAGACCGTCCCAGAGTCTGTTATGAATGTAAAGAACCAGGCCATTATAAAGCTGACTGTCCTAAACTCAAAACTCCGTCCAAGGTTGAACAAGGAAGAGGCCGGGCATTTGCAATTAACGCCGAAGAAGCCAGGGAGGAACCCGATCTGGTTACGGGTACGTTCTATGTTAATCAATTACCCGCATACGTTTTATTTGATACTGGAGCCAACCTTAGCTTTGTTTCAAAAACCTTTATTGAAAAGATGGAAATACTCCCAGAACCCATGAATAAAACATACGACATCGAAATAGCTGACGGTAAAATTTTAAAAGCTTCGGAAGTTTTTAAAAATTTAACGTTAACTATAGAAAATCAAGAATTTTTAATAAATCTCATTCCTATGAGCCTAGGGGAATTTGACGTTGTTATTGGAATGGATTGGCTAGCTGCTAACCAAGTCGAAATAATTTGTAAAGAAAAGATAGTCAAAATACCAGTATTGAATCAAGAAACCTTGATCGTATACGGGGAGAAACCAAAAGGAAACCTGAACCTAATCTCTAGTATGAAAATGATGAAATTCTGGAAAAAGGGGCATCAACTCTTCCTGATACATGTGAATCTTGAAAACAAGGAAAAAGAAAAAGAAATGGATACAATTAAGATAATATCCGAATTCAAAGACGTCTTTCCTAATGAATTACCTGGATTACCTCCGCCTCGTCAAGTAGAATTTTCAATTGACCTAATTCCTGGAGCCGCGCCAATAGCTCGAGCCCCATATAGGTTAGCTTTTAACGAAATGAGGGAACTTACAAAACAATTAGAAGAACTCATAGAACGGGGATTCATTAGGCCTAGTACCTCCCCCTGGGGAGCGCCAGTTCTTTTTGTAAAGAAAAAGGACGGAACCATGAGAATGTGCATTGACTATAGAGAGCTTAATAAGCTAACCATTAAGAATAAATACCCGTTACCAAGAATCGACGACCTTTTTGATCAGTTACAAGGTGCAAAATACTTTTCTAAGATTGATCTTAGATCAGGTTACCATCAATTAAGAATAAAAGATGAGGACGTTTTTAAGACTGCTTTTCGAACCCGATATGGTCATTATGAATTTTTAGTCATGCCTTTTGGACTAACAAATGCTCCTGCAGTATTTATGGACCTGATGAATAGAATTTGCAGACCCTTCTTAGATAAGTTTGTGATCGTCTTTTTAGATGACATTTTAATTTATTCTAAGACTGAAAAAGAACACCAACAACATCTAAGAGAAATTTTAGAAACTCTTAGGAAAGAAAAGTTGTATGCGAAATTCTCCAAATGTGAGTTTTGGGTGAAGGAAATCAAATTTCTAGGACATGTGATTAATGAGGAAGGAATACAAGTAGATCCTACCAAAGTAGAAGCCATTCAAAATTGGGGAACACCTAGGAATCCTACAGAAATTCGGCAATTTTTAGGGTTAGCAGGGTATTACCGAAGATTTATTAAGAACTTTGCTAGATTAGCCCTACCCCTTACCGCTCTAACCAAGAAAGCTTCTAAGTTTAAATGGGGAGAAAAACAAGAACAAGCCTTTCAGAGTTTAAAGGAAAAATTGTGTGAAGCCCCGGTGTTAGTTTTACCGGAAGAAGGAAAGACATTCACTGTGTATTGTGACGCTTCCCAACAGGGATTGGGATGTGTTTTAATGCAAGAAGATCAGGTGATAGCATATGCCTCAAGGCAGTTGAAGAAACACGAACAAAATTATGTTACCCATGATCTAGAATTAGGAGCAATAATATTCGCTTTAAAAATTTGGAGACATTATTTATACGGTACAAAATGTACAGTATATACTGATCATAAAGGCCTTCAACACATTTTTGATCAAAAACTTTTAAACATGCGACAAAGAAGATGGATAGAAGTTTTAAGCGATTACGAATGTGATATAAGATATCATCCAGGAAAAGCGAATATTGTAGCAGACGCTTTAAGTCGGAAGGAAAAACCTTTAGGAGCTAAGGCTTTTAGAATCACCTTGATAAATGAATTTCTAAATCAATTAAGAAATTATCAAAGGAAAGCTTTAGAACCTACTTTAAGAAAACAAGAGGAACTGAATGGAGAAGGAGAAAGATTAGTAGAAGGTACAGATGGCATCTTAAGACATGACTCCCGTATATGGATACCTCGACATGGTGATCAAAGAGAAGTTGTATTAAAGGAAACTCATCATTCAAAGTATTCTATCCACCCTGGTAGTCACAAGATGTATAGAGATCTTAGGAAGAATTTTTGGTGGCCAAGTATGAAAAGAAATGTTGGAGAGTTTGTAGCCAAATGTATAACCTGTTCTAAAGTCAAGGCAGAACACCAAAAACCTAGCGGGTTATTAGTACAACCCGAAATTCCCGTTTGGAAATGGGACCAGCTTACTATGGATCTTGTAACCAAGTTACCAAGATCTACAAAAGGTAATGATGCCATTTGGGTAATAGTAGATAGACTAACCAAATCAGCTCACTTTCTACCCATACAAGAAAACTTTGGAGTAGAAAAATTAGCAAAGATATATGTGAGAGAGATAGTAACAAGGCATGGAATTCCCCTTTCTATAATCTCAGATCGAGATGGTCGTTTTACTTCTCGATTCTGGGAAAAATTCCAAGATGCCTTAGGATCTCAAATTAGGCTTAGTACTGCCTACCACCCACAAACAGACGGACAAAGTGAGAGGACGATTCAAACACTGGAGGATATGCTGAGAGCTTGTATCCTGGAATTTAAGGGAAGTTGGGACATACATCTACCATTGATCGAATTCTCATACAATAATAGTTACCATGCTTCCATCAAAGCTGCACCCTTCGAAGCATTATATGGTAGAAAATGTAGATCTCCAGTATGCTGGAATGAGATCGGAGAAACCCAACTGACGGGCCCACAAATCATCCAAGAAACCACAGACAAAATAGTTCAAATCAGGAAGAAACTGGAGGAAGCTAGAAGTCGACAGAAAAGTTACGCAGATAATAGACGAAAGCCATTAGAATTCCAGATAGGAGACTACGTCCTTTTAAAAGTAGCCCCGTGGAAAGGTGTTATCAGATTCCAAAAACGGGGAAAACTTAATCCGCGATATATAGGTCCGTATCAAGTGATGGAAAGAATTGGACCAGTAGCCTATCGTCTAGACTTACCTCCAGAATTAAATGGGATTCACGATGTCTTCCATATATCTAACCTCCGAAAATGTGTAATAGACACACAAGCTATCATTCCCTTAGACGATGTCCAGGTAAATCCCCAGTTACAATTCACAGAAGAACCTATAGAAATTGTATCACAACAAGAAAGGAGACTAAGGAGGGGAAAAATACCAATAGTACAAGTCAAATGGAATGCGAGAAGAGGTCCAGAGTTCACTTTTGAACGTGAAGATAGGATGAGAGCTAAATACCCCCATCTTTTTATAAATCAGGTATAATATAAAAACAATTTCGGGGACGAAATTGCCTAAGGGGGGGAGAATGTAACGACCAACGAAAAATAATAATTAAATAAAATAAATATTATTGGGCCACCTTAAGGTCTAGCCCAATATCCTTACCCGGATTGTAACCATAGGCCCAGTTCAAACCCAACTCGTATGATAGCCCACTAAGAAAACCCGTTAAGGCCCATTGGACCCGATAACATGTAATGGGCCGCTGTTGGGCCCAAATGATTAAATTAAGTATTGGGCCTATATTATGGAACCCGATATACATATTGGGCCGAATAATGTGTTAAATAAATATTGGGCCTATATTGAGAGACCCGATAATATGTTGGGCCAATTAATATGCCCGGTTAATTATAATTGGGCCGGTATTAAAGGACCCGATGTATTAACTAAACCTATTAGAAGTTGGGCTAGTTTTTACATTAGTATTGGGCCTAAGTCTTATCAATAACTTAAGAGATAGGATCGGCCCATTAGAAGTAACCGTCATTTTGACCTCATGAAACCCACCTGGACATGCAAAACTCTTGGCTATCCAACACCTCTTCACCCTACATTATAGGAGTAATTATGAATGAGACAAGAATCTAATCTTTAAAACCATCGGCTTCCTTCTACCTCTCCCAAAACCATTTCCTTTCAACATGCAAACCACCATTCATCTCTTCCCCAAACCGATCGGAACTCCATCATCTCCAAAAACCAACCTTTAAACCTTATATGATACCTAAACCCATCCTTCCTTTAAACTATAATCTAACTCCTTCCATTAAGAACAAGGTTCGGCTACGGTTGTTACTACCGGCCGATCATTAAGTTGCATCCGGGTAAGATTCTAATCTTAATCTAGTAGGAAACACGAGTGCCAAGCTGTAATGGCCAGCTTACATACGTATTTATAACCTAAGCTGTAATGGTCAGCTATATACGTATATATATATATGTGTATATTAACCGTATGTGTGTAAACAGGTGATCCGCATAATTCCCGAGCAAGCTTTTCGTATTAGAACCAACGTGGAAGAACAACAAGTGAGTGCATGTACCCCCATAATCGTTTTAATGTTTCCCGGGGTGAATATACGTTTGTGTCGTTTTCATGAAACATGCACGAGTTATGATATAATAGAATTAATAGAAACCGGTTAAATAGAAACTACGTAGAGTGGATCCATTCGGTATCATAGAGTATAGACCCGGACCGATTAGAGGCCACGGGACCATATATAATCGATCTATACTCGTAAAATAGAATAACCGGATCATTGCATGCATGTATGATTTATGAGTCGAAATGATTGTTTAAGGTCTTGACATCACTCACTAGTTTCGACTAACGTATTTTAAACGTATATTTCAGGAGGTTAGCGTATCTATGGAACCCGAGCTTAGTTGTGGTGTTAGTGAAATCATGGAAGAAGTTTAATGTTGATAAATAAAGTGTGGTTATGTAATAAAGTTGAAATGTTTTCGGAACAGTTTATGCTCGGCTTGACCGAGTAGAATGTTTAAACGTTTGTTTAATAATGTATAATATGGTGTGTTGAAGTTTGAAAGTGTTTTGAAATAAAAGAATTAGTAATCGGCTTTCAAAAGAAAATGAAAGGATTAGAAGTATAAACTAGTTAAGAAATTAACTACCAATCGGTAATGACTCGGTTTAAAAATCGGGTCGTTACACATATACTCTATCAAAGTTGTTGATACCTCACTGAATCGCCTTTCAAGTTCTTGAATTTGCAAATCCAAAACCGTATTAAAAACTTCAACTTCAAAATGATGTCGGTTAGTAACGACATTCTTACGGTTTATTTGATTACCATAACTTTCCGACATTTCTACCATCTCAATCTTATTTTTTTCACAAAAAGATGTCACCTTTGCCAACATTCCATCAAACCCGTTTTGTCTTAAATTATTCAATGCTCGCTTCGTTCCGTTTATCAATTTAGCCGCTTCTAACAAATCTTGACTCTTTTTTTGAAGATGTTTTGATAAACCATTTGTGAGGCCTAGAATATCATCTAACAAGTGCATATAAAACACAAATTCAAGCTTCTTAAAATATGATAAAATACCTCTTGCATTAGATCGTTGTTGAATAATCTCTCCTTCTTCTTTAATAAAAGCAAGTACTTCAACAACTTCCGGAAATAATTTAATCAAACTTATAATTGTTCTATGATGAGAACCCCATCGTGTATCTCCGGCTCGTGCAAGGGAAACCTCTTGGTTTAATCCTCTTCCGGTCTTAATCTCACCTAGAAGAATTTCTTTTTCCACTCTTTCTCTTTTTGCCTCCAACATCATTATTTTTCGCTTACAAGAAGCAGAAACCGTATTAACAACCATTGCAAGGTATTCATAAAATTCTTTAACACCTGTATGTTTTTTTGCAACAGCCACAATCACTAACTGAAGTTGATGAGCAAAGCAATGTATGTAATGCGCTGACGGGTTATCTCTCAATATCAAAGCTTTTAATCCATTAAACTCTCCTCGCATGTTGCTCGCACCATCATAACCCTGGCCCCTGACCTTTTAAACAAAATAAACAATAAGCATATAATCTTTATTAAAGTTTATTAATGAAGTAGAAACGTATTACTTACTTGATCTATGCTCAACTGTGTTGCTCGACAACTGCTTACTGTTGTGCTGTGTTTTTTTTTTTTTTTTCACAAATCAACTAACCAAAAGGGTGGGCTTTGGAGTTTGGACTTGGGTTAGGTAAAAGGGTGGGCTTTGGTAGTTGGGTTAAGATTATAAATGTAAATTGTAATGTGTTATTGGGTTAAGTATAAGTAATTTAAAATTTTAGTATTTTAGGATAGGTATTAGATTAGTTAATTTTTCGAGTTCGGTAAATATTTTTTTGAGTAACGTAACGTGGTAACGTAAAATTTCATTTAGTAGTAACGTATATTAAATTTTAGTAGCAACGTAAATTCTATTTCAGTAGTAACGTTTTTGAAAAATCGTAAAAAAATTTTTTTTTTTCCACTACGCGGGCGTTTTTTAGGAGCAACGGGCGCGGCCCCTAGTAAGCTACTAGGTCCGCCCCTGATTATGAAGAATATTGTTAGACATTATCAACCGATTGCATGGGGTGATTGGTTTAGTAGATTGCCGAAAATAGTAGGAACGATGCAACGAATGGGTGTTTTTTATATGGATATTATACTTTTCAGTTCGAAGCTCTGTTATTCCGTTTATTTCCCGGATTGCAGCTTCGGATACTTAAATATGTCAGTACATCAAAGTTTAAAATATATATAACATCTGTTAGTACATCAAAGCTTAAAATATTAATATATCTTACATCTGTTAGTACATCAAAGCTTTAAATTTTAATATATCTTACATTTGTTAGTACATACGTGGGTCATTCATTTATTGGTTTGGGTGATGTTAATATAATAATGTATATTATAATCATCATTTGTTGAAAGTGGAATATAATTGATGGATACATTTGATAATGTGCAACCAATCTATTGGTTGGCCTTAAAGTAGGTTATAGTATTCTTGTGTGTATCATACGGGATTTCACCTAGTTGCTATTATTGTTGTTATATAATACACCAATATATGTTTGGACATGTGTCATTCACTTGGGTCATCTGTTATTTGGTTATCCATTCGTTTTCTCCTACTTAATTAAGATTACTTGTATTTTAATTAAAGATTTTATTTCTTTCTATATATCTTACTTAATTATGGATTAATATAATTTTAATTAAAGATATTTGTTATATTATTAACCAGATAAATTTAATATAAAATTAATTAATAATACTGTAAATAACTTATATTTTTATTTAAAAACTTCACCAAGTTCAAATTATGTTATCTAAAATACTAAAAATGAAACATAATGAAGATAATTGTTTTTATAAGTGATATCTAAAAATTTTCAAATACTTGATGTGGTTGGATGGTAAATAATAGTAAAAATACAATATGTAAAATAATAAATAAATATGTGGTATTACAAAATCAAAGTTAGTTCCCATTTGAAAAAAAAAAGTGTTTTAAAAATTAACTTAACAAAATTTATAACTGTCAAGTGCATTTTTTTTAATTATATATTTTGACGACTGTGTATGTTAAGAAATTATATTTTGTTTCATTATATATTAGTATAATACACTGATTTTTCAACCGTGAAATGCATATGCTTTCTTAAACCTAACTTTTTTAGATCAATTATATAACAGTACATTTATCAATCCGTGTAATACACATGATTATAACCTAGTAAAAATCAACTAAAAAAACCAACTCAATCCATCATCCCCATTCCATTTACACCTTTATTACTCATTTAAAAATCCTAATTCTTCAATTATCCGTCTTCACTTTTTGTTGAAAAAAGAAAAGAAAAGAAAGACATAACAAAAACCCCATATTTTGCCCTATTTTACACTAGAGAAATTATACGATATAAAGTTCATTAACGTAAGAAGCGTAAGAAGGAACCAGGTGATGTCATGTGTCCTGTTAACCAAACCCTAGTTAACCTAACCAAACTATAATTAATCTTAATTGCAGTTAAACCCAAGGGCAAATCAGACTTTTTTCTCTGTAACTGATTACTACGATTACGTTCTTTTTCGTAAACGATTTCATAACATACGTGAACGATTTCAAATTCGATTTCTAACTCGATTTCTAATTATACAACATCAGTTGATCAAACACATTATTAGAAGAAAAAACTGAACGTAAAATGAAGAACAGTGCAAAAAAAATGCTCTGTTTTTCAGTCGATCATCAATTTTATTTTAACGATTAATTACGAGTGATGATCATATAATTGATTTAGTTTTACATCTTTTGATTATATTGTACAGATAGAAAGATTTAGATGATAGTTTTTTTATTATCAGTCATGGTATGATGAAGAAGATACATAACGTGCTCTATTTTTTTTAGTGTTCAGTAATGGTATGATGAAGAAGAAGAAGAGACATAGCGTGTGTTTATAGTGAATCACTGTGTAACAAAAGGTGCGTTTGTAATATATATGATATTTTCAAATGAAAGTAACAAAGGTGCGTTTGTTTTATGAACCTTTGTGTAATAAAGGTGCGTTTGTAATAATGCTCCCTCATCCATTAGATAATTGTGTGCCTTTGTTATATATAAAGTGCGTTTGTAAATATGGGTGCGTTTCTTAATAAAATGACAATTGTATGGGTGCGTTTGAAAGTGGCAATTTTAAACGCACGTATGGGTGTTTCTTAATTAAATGATCAAATCACTTTCTGAACCAATTTGTAAATATGCTTTCAGAATCAATTCATTTTTAATTCATTCACAAACTACATTATATTATAAGGGTAGTTTATATATAGCATTACAATATAAAGTGAGTTTTCACCATGCTCTGTTTTCGTTCAAAAAACAGAGCATGGTTTATGCTTGGATGTGGCATGGTGTGGCATGATCGTGTTTATTCCCAAGCATGGTTGTGCTCATCCAAATCCTTCCACTTGCCATGCGTGCGTTTTTTATTTTCATGTGAGTGCGTTTGTTATTTGATTTGTAGCATGTGAGTGCGTCTTTTATTTTTTTAGCATACATGAGTGCGTTTATTTTCAAAGCCTGCATTTTTGTTGGTGCGTTTAATTTATGTTAGTGCGTTTAAAAATAAAAATCGACTAAATTTTTTTTGTTGGTGCGTTTAAGTATCCCAGTTATCAGTTACATCTTCTTCTTCGTTTGAAACTTTTTTTTAACCCATTTTTTATCTTTAATTCTTCTTCTATTATCAAAATCGATTGTTTCTGACAAATAATACATGCGTTTTTAATGTTGATTCATATGATTTTCGACTGATTTAGTGATTTTAAAAATTCTATTGTAATGCTCTGTTTTTTGAATTTTCTGCAAATATGATCTGTGGTTGATTCAATTCAATGTTTTTGATTGTGTGATGATTCTGAACATTTAATCGGTTTGAAATAATGTTTAAACGTTGAAAATTTTTTGTTTGATTTTACGTTTTGATCGATTGTTTTAATCTCTGTTGTTACGATTTTTTGAAAATTAAAACGCGTTTTCCCTAATTTACCCCTGGTTAGCTTAACTGAAGCATGATTAGGTTTTAATTACCATCTTGCCACCGCCTAAATCCAATGGCTCAAAAAGCTTCTTACGCTTCTTACGTTAAGACGCTTTGTACGTTATCTCTTCACTTTACACTAATCTTTATTTTTATCATAACTATATAATAATTAAAAATACGTTATAATATAAGTCTCTTTCTGGTTTCCCCTCGAAATATAATAATATTAAGTCACAATCTTTTTATGTTTCTCTTTTTAATATTAAGTCACAATCTTTTCTGTTTCTCTTTTCAAAGATAATAATCATATTTCTTTTCTTTCTTGTTGAATAAAAATATTAAATTATATTCTTCAACTTCTTTCTTATTTATTTAATATTTTTGTTTCTCAACTAATTAGTAACCATTTAATTTTTATTAATCCAACACCGAACTAAGGGGCTGTTTGGTAGCCTCTTAATCACCCTCTTAACCATTCAGGTCTGAATCATTCAATATTCAGACTGTTTGTTTCAGCATCTGAATGGAATGATTAAGTGCTGAACCATGAAGCTAATAAGGGATGCTGAATGATTCAGCTCTTAACCATTCAGAGTCTCTTAACCATTCAGACCATCTTAATGATTCAGCACTTAATCAACCAAACAGCCCCTAAAACATTATAATAAGTAAATATTACATCAAAAACGTACACTAACTGATAATTATTGATCAATTAAACCTGCTTGGTCGTCAACCACTAAGGCTTTCCGGTATGGGAATCAGAGAGGTTATAGGAGCCCACATGGCCACCAACACCAACGGGATCCCCTCTATCCCCCCTCGTGATTGGTGGCAACACCAACATCTCCCCCTCTTTACTGAGTGGACATGATGTGCCGAGATTTTAACATGTTTTATGCACGTATTTTCACCCAATTTGTACCCAGAATCGTGCTTTTATCTTAGTTTTATCATGATTTACTTTCCTTTGTTTATAATTGCAGGATTTGAGGGCAAAAAGTGAAAAGAAGTGAAAAACAGCACAAAAAGGCAAGGAATTGAAGACTTTGAAGTTGTGCCAGATGAAGCACGGCCGTGCAACTGTCCCAGGTTAACAAGTCAATATTTCCAAGTCAGCAGCAGGAAAAATGTCAACGGTACCGACTTGCACGGGCGCGCACACCCCTGTGCACAGCCGTGCACTTTGATACGTGCTCCCCAAGGCTTCAACCGACCAAGATTGGAAACATACTGACCTGCACGGGCGTGCCACCCCCTTGGCACGGGCGTGCAGAACCTGATGTCCAACAGATTCTGCTCGAAAGGACTCTGCAACAGTACCAGCTGTCGTGCAAGGGCATGCCAGTTCAAGATGCACGGGCGTGCAGGGCCTGTTTTGCCTATAAATAGAAGCATCCACCCCACACTTTGATCATCCCATCCTACCCTCAAACCTCCACTCTCTCCACGAGTGATCAACCATCTTTGGGACTTGTAGGTGTCCTTTGGAGTTTGGGATCACTCCATAAACACCACACTTGAAAGAGAAACAACCCGAAATCATCCAAAACCACTAGCAATCTCTATACAACTCTGACCATGTTTTGTACACAAAACCAACCTTGTGAGCTTGTTGTATCAACCATGCTAGGTTAGATTTCTCTTGGTGTTGCTAGGGTGAGAATGGAACTTGGTATGAAATAAATAGTTTATTTATGTTTCAAGTGGTGTTTTGTGTTCTTAACAATTTTATCTACTGTTTGATGAATTAACTAATTAATCACTTAGTTGGTCTTGTGGGTGTTTTGATAGAAAGTGGAGGGACTTATAAGTGTAACCATGGAGTGTAACAACCTGCGCACTTGTAAGCTAACCTTAACTCCGCGTGTAGAGATTGGCCCATTTGTGTTTGGAAACGTTCACACTTTGTGGCTTAATCCTCAGCTATCAAAATCTCATTTAGGGTCGGTACGGTCTTTATACGTGGTCCTACTGATAAGCCAAGACTTGGTCATGCGACTTAGCTTCATGGTCTATGTTATTGCTTTGACGCAAACCAAGAATTGGTGAACCCGTGTTGGATAGAAAACGGTCTTTATTTTCTTCCGTTACTATATTGCCGCACAATTAGTAATAGGCCAATCACTTTTTGAAAAATTAATTAATTCTAGTAGGGGGTGAGCGTGAGTGGAGTAAGCCACGACTCCCCTATGATGTCAAAAGGAAGCTTGTTCGGCCATGCTCCGGTCACCGGTAAGTTAAACCTAAAATAAACTAGTAGTTAAATGTCAATATCGTAACATTAGGGGGTGGTTTCTTAGGGGTTGGGTGCACGCAGTCCCGGGAAGTCCTCCACTCACTGTTGAGATGTGAGCTTACCAGACCTAGGAGATCCTCAAAATAACATTAAGAACACAAATCGTTTTTGTAGTTGAGCGGTAATGCGCTCCTCGAACACACCACTTAAATAAAAATCTACTATTGTGAGGGCTACAGGCTATGTATGGTTAGATTCTTGAAGGGAGGTGAAACTTGAATAGTTATGCCCATGGTTTTTTTTTTAAATTGCACCATCTGGACTTGTTGTATCGTAAATCCATTGATCGTTGTAAGTCTTGTGAATTAAACTTGTTTCTAAGGTTTGTGGCTTACATTCGGCTCCGTTTGATGTTAGTCGTCTATGTCTTGGGAATGTGTTGGACGTGTTTAGCATGAAGTTTTGCCAAGTGACAAAAAGAAAAAAAAATCATTCCAAGCATGCATGTATTTTATTTGTTTTCGTGTTCCCTCCTCGATTTAATTTTATTCTTGACTTGCTTGAGGATAAGGAAAAGTTTAAGCTTGGGGAAATTTGTTAGTTGCATTTTTAGGCATATTTTATCATTTTTTTAGTAGCTAGTTTTAGCGTTTTTATGTATTTAGGCTGTACATATTGCATCATTTTTCGTGAAACATATGTTTTGGTGGAGCGGAATCTACTTTGGTTTGTATTTGTTGATTTTGTAGGTGTGGAGTGATTGCGAGATACGACAACGAGAGTTGGAAAGAGTTGGAAGTAACCTTGAAGACAAAAAGTTTGAAGACCTTCATGGCATTTAATTAGATATGCCAAATACAAGAATAAAAGTCAAATTATTATCAATTTGGAGCTGATTCAATGTCTAAGTGGATTAGTTAATATGAAGAATCAAACTTCATATGGACATAGGGGCATGATCGGGATTGGTGTGATGTTTATGAATTGGATTAGTGGACTAAATATTTTGGGCTCATTATATTTACTAAAGTTAGGGTGCAAGGAAATAGTGGGAGCATTAAGGAGTCAAGTTGGGCCATGGTCAAAGAATGGGTTGTAAAAATCACGTGATCCACATACCCAAAAAAAACAGTGATGTTAGTTGGAGGTGGTAAAAAGAAAAGAGAGGGCTGGACACTTTGGGGATTTTTTTACTTCGGGGATTTTTTTATCTTTGGACGGCTACTGGACATCGAAGAAGGAGAAGAAAACTTTGGATTTTCTTTAGCTTTAAAGACAATTTCTTTATTTGTTTCGTAAGGTATTATTTTTATGTTTCGTTTTGTATTTGTTTTGATTGATTTAGCCGTTATGTCCGGTTAGAACCTTTCAATTCTGACACTTGGGTATGTATTCTTAGTTTTGATTCGAAAACTTATGTGAAACTCTTATGAGATTCAATTTTTGAATATTTTGTTTGATTGATTCTTGATTTTATACCTTTAGGTAATATATTAGTTGGTTGATAAAAATGGCCACTTTGTTAATCAATCTAATAGAGTTCATCAATTTATGCAACTTTAACCGGTTTTATATATTTGATAAAAGGAACAAATAATGGTTTAGGTTTGTCTATGAATTTAAATTCGTTATAGGATTAAACAATATAACTAAGCATTACGAACGGCGTGAGTGTTTGGTTATAATCGATACTTCTATCATTGCAACCCGCACACTAAGATCCGAACGGCGCGAGCTTGGAGTAGCGGGTTGGCTCTAATCAACGAACGGCGTTTGGTTAGAGTTTAGATAGAGTGGATGTCCGAATGGCGTGACGTCTAGTATTGATACAAACCGTTTAATTAAAAGATCATTGCACCATAATAATTAATGATCATAAGTCCAGGTCAAATTAAGAAATTGCCGTAATGTTGGAATTGGTTTTAATATCTGAATTCATCTCACAATTTAATTAACGTTTTCTAGTCATTTGTTTTATAAATTTTGGTTTTATTTTCACTAATTTAAAATACACCAACCCCCCCCCCCCCCCCCCCTTATATAATCGTATTTGTGGGAAACACACTTTTGGTATAATTAATTGATCTGTATCCCTCAGGACACGAACTCTACTTTCACTTATACTAAGTAGAATATATATTATATTTATTTGCTGGATTTGACACCCAACACCCCAAGCACACCCTTAGATCCCTCGAGTATGTACCCATCTGACGATTTTGTCAAGATTCGAACGCGTAGCAAAAATGCAACAACAACTAGCCATGCATTAGCAATGTCAAATGCCCCGGCTCCAACCCTCACAAGAACCGGAGTATGATTTTGTTTCTCTAAGCCAAAACGATCAAGGCAAAATTATACCCCAAACGCAACCATAAAATGTTAAGAATAAAAATGGGTAAAACGGGCACAAGAGGAACGAAGTGGAAAAACACCAAACATACATTGGACGCAAATCGAGTAGGAAGTGTTGGCACGAGCGTGATGTAATTTTTCACTAGATCCGATAAAAGGTTTGTTTTTTTCAACTATCGGCTAAACTCATTTATATGTTTAGCAATTATACACATACATTTATAAAAATAATCTCTTAATTGATTTAATTAATGTTATGTAGGTAAAAATTAAACGGGTGTAGGTTTTTGGAATATGGTTACGGAACAATTTCATCTCTTGATACAACGAAACCAAGCTGACTTTTCCATTCCGTAATTCAAAGTTTAGGGAAATGAAAAAAAAAAATAGGATGGCTTGCCGGTTTCTACAACATGCATATATCAATCATCCAAGTGGGACAAGTGAGGAGACTGTGTTGAATATGACTCTTGAAAAATACAACCCGAAACATGCGCCGTTTACACAACCCGAAACATGCGTTGTTTACGGCTAGTTTGAGCTTTTTATAAAAAAAAAACCCATTTTTTATCCATTACACCAAAATCAATCAAAATAACACAATATACAAATCTTTAAACCTTCAAAGTACAAACTGAAATGGATAACATGCAGTGGGAAGGTTGTTACATGGCGGCTCTAGTGTTTCTTATGGAAGACGTGTATGGTACGAACACGAAAATTGAAGAAAACCTTAATCAAATGCCACCCCCGTCTCCGGATTTTGTTATTCCGGATTCGCAACCACAAGATGTAGCCTCAAAAAAGCGAGGGCAAAAAAAGGCCTGGAGAGGTGGCACAGCGAGAGGTGGTGAACCGCCCGAACAAGAAACACGTCCAAAATGACAAGCAATGCCGTGGACGAACAATGAGAAAATAACGTTGTGTCGTGCGTGGGTTGAGATTTCCGAAGATCGACTTGCCGGTATATTTTTTTATGTACATATATATTTATTTTGTTAATTAAAGAGTTTTTTTATTTTTTTTTTGTTATTATTTTTGTAGCAGACTATCAACGGGCGAAAGTTTTTTTGAAAACAATCCGCGAAATTTTCTACAAAGAAGTGGGGAGTGAAAGTCGTTCCCCGGATATGATTTCCGGCTGGTGGGCGGAAATTCGAAAATACGTGGGCTTATTTACAAATATTCATAACAGGAAAGGTAATCGAATGCGAGCAAGTGGTAGTAGCGAGCTTGAAGTCTACAAGTTTACTTGCGACGAATGGAAGGATGAGGCTTTTTGCAAGTACAAGACCACGAAAACGTGGGATGAGGACTACTTGTGGAGAATTTTTTGCAATTGCTCGAAATGGGTCGAGCTAATTACGGTCGAAGAAATGAGCGAAGGAGGCTCAAAGCGGACAAAACTACTTCTTCGGGTGGGTTCGTCTCCTCTACAAGCTCGGATGCTCATGTGGGGATAGACCTAAACGTTGAGGAGGGTGTTGACCCGTCTCCACGTAGACCTTAACAAGTTGTTAATGAAACCGATCTCGGAATAAGAAGTACCATGGAGATGACGGCGCACGCGAAAGTTTCTAAAATAAGAATGAGAAATATTGACTTTCTTACGAAAGACTTTAGCAACCTCCCCATTGGTCGTCGAACGTTACTTGAATGAGTACAGGAATGTATCATAAAGGAATTTGAAGAGGAGGAAAACAATGACGAGTAGTTTTTTATGTTTCTTTTATTAATGATGTGTAATATTCTTTTTATTAATTAATATTTTATGTCTTACTATTTAACTTGTCTTTCAATGTTATATATTATATCACATTTTAAATAAAAATGTAATTTTTTTTTGGATAAAGCCACTGCTCACCTTGAGCCACAATAGGGTTAAGTGAGTGAGCTGTAACTTTATCACATTGTCATGTCAGCATCTACTTGACACAATATTAAAGGATAGAGTTGTGGCTCATCTTGAGCCACAACACATAGTCAAATACAGTTAACTTTTCATATCCTACGTAAGTTGCCATTTAATTTGTTGGATGTCAAATCCGGCAATCAAATATGAACCTACGGGTCTGTTTGGTATGGGGTAATGGAATGGATGAGGGAATGGAATGGACGAGGGAATGGAATGGACGAGGTAATGGAATGGATCATTACCATTCCATGTGTTGTTTGGTTGCCAAGTGGGAATGAAACAAAACATTACTTTATGTTGTTGGATAGGCAGGAAAAGACAAAGGAATAAAATCAGAGGTGAGTGGCGGTGGTGGGTGGTGGTAAGTGGCGGTGATGGTGGGTGGTGGCGATGATGGTATGTGGTGGTAATGTGGTGGTGGGTGGCGACGGCAGTGGTGGGTGGTGGCGAAGATGGCGATGGGTGGAGGTGGATGGCGGCGATGGGGGTGGGTGGGTGAAGGTAGTGGGTGGCGGTGGTTGGTGGCGGCGGCGACAGTGGTAGGTGGTGACGGCGGTGGTAGGTGGTGGGCGACGCTGGTGGGCGGCGTTGGGTGGTGTTGGATGGCGGCGGTGGGTGGGTGGCGGTGGTGGGTGGCGACGGTGGTGGGTGGGTGGGTGACGGTGGTGGGTGGTGGCGGTGGTGGGTGGGTGAAGGTAGTGTGTGGCGGTGGTGGGTGGGTGAAGGTAGTGTGTGGCGGTGGTTGGTGGCTGCGACGACGGTGGTGGGTGGTGGCGGCATCGGTGGTGGGCGACAGTGGTGGTGGTGGTGGGCGACGGTGGTAGGTGGTGGACGACGATGGTGGGTGGTGACAGCGGTGGTGGGTGGTGTTGATGGTGGTGGGTGGTGGTGGTGGGTGGTGGTGGTTGGTGGGTTATGTTGTTGTTAGTAAAGGGTGAATGAGAGATGGGATGAAAAAAAAAACATGGGGGGTGGATGGAATGGTTTTGAGGGAATGGAATGCCATATGGAATGGGTGATTCCATTCCTTTAACCAACCAAACACACTATTTTTCATTACTTCGTAATGGTCCATTCCATTCCCCCTTCCATTCCATCGTACCAAACGCTACCTACGTTTCATATCCTAACAAATGCTAGCATGAATAAAAGTAGGGTTTTTGTTCGTTTGTGTTCTCAGATGTACAGATAAACTCATTATATAAAAACCTGTTAAGTGCAAATATGATCGTTTTAAAACGGGGATCAATTATGATTTTAGCTTAAAGTTAACGGAAAAAACATTTACAACTAAGATGAATTACTAACTAAGTTTGGTTGTTCAATTATAAAAGTAAAAAAACAATAATTAAACTGTTGGAGATATTCATATTTTTAAAAACTACTTTCAACACTAAAGCAATTTCTTGGTTGTATTCGGCTTACGATCGTCAACAATCATAGTGCAATCACCCTTTAGTTAAACAACTTGTATCGATATTAGACATCAAGCCATTCTTTGGTCGACTCTATCTAAATGTATAGCGAAACTTAGTTCATTGATTATAGCTAACACGCTACTCTAAGTTTGAGCAGTTCTAGTCTTACGTAATTCTGGTTCTTTAGTTACATGGATTGAATAAAATGTAATACAATCGGTTACCAAATATAGTCTTCAAGATATGCTAAAAAAAATAAACTTTAATGTGATGATTATAAATTCTATTACCTTAATTTTTTAAACATTATTATTTTAACTTGGTATCAGTTCCTTTTTATGAAATTGATAAATATTAATTCAATACTTAGCCATTTAAATATTCTTTTAGCACAGTTAACTAACTTAAATTGTAACTCCAGATATATAAATTTATAAATACATATAAAAAGTTAAGAATTACTTTTTTATATAATTTTTAAACACGATAAACTTTGTAGGAAAATTAGACTTTCTGGTTTTGAAAATTATAAAATTACCCTTAAAACAACCTCCTATGTTTACCGTTACTTCCTTTCATGAACCTAGGTGTGTAGTCGAGCCAAGTACAAGATCGTTTATGCTCTAGGTTTGACTCAATTTAAACTCTGCCTCCAAAGTTCTAGCCTAAACCGAAGCCAGTTTGATAAGGTAGTTCTAACTCAAGCTTCATATTAGCCAAGGAATTCTCTCTTGGTTTGATAAGGTAGTTCTAACTCAAGCTTCATATTAGCCAAGGAATTCTCTCTTGGTTTTACTAGAGAGATTGTATTTCATTTAAATAGAGGATACAAGCTAACAAGGCAAAAATTATGGAGAGTCAAACAAACATAATGAATACAAAATATACAGAAATAAATAAGAGGGAATTAATGACAAAATTCTTTATGGTGATTTATTTTGATTGATTCTTCTATTATCCCCCTTCAAACGAAACGGCGGTGGAAGAACTCGAAGTTGATCTAGAAATTGTTCAAAAAGTGGTCGAGGTAAGTTTTTTGTGAAAATGTCCGCCAGTTGAAGCTTGGTTGGTATAAACTTGGTATGCAATTTTCCAGACATTACTAACTCCCAAAAAAAGTGATAGTCTAAATCGATGTGCTTGGCCCGTTTGTTAGAAACTGGGTTTTGACTCATGAAAAGAGAACTTTGGTTGTCGCACAACAAAGTTGGTCGAGTTTGAGGAAGAGCATGAAGTTCTTTTAACAAATGAGTAATTCAAACAATCTCGGCTGCAACATTTGCCATCGCCCTATATTCCGACTCACAACTCGATCGTGACATAGTTGGTTGTTTCTTCGCACTCCATGAGACTAAGTTACCGCCTAAGAAGATTGAATAAGCGTATGTAGACCGGCGTGTTTCAATGCACCGTGCCCAATCTGCATCCGAATAACCTAAAATGGTAGAAGTAGTGGGTCGTGTATAGTGTAACCCATGATAGATTGTTCCCTTGACATAACGAAGTATTCGCTTAACCAATCGGAAATGGATTTCGGTAGGGGAGTGAACGTGTTAGAAGGCTTGATTGACCGCGTAGGACAGGTCAGGACGAGTAATGGTTAGGTATTGAAGGGCACCAACAAGAGAGAGGTAAAGAGTGGGATCGGCAAATGGAATGCCGTCTGTGGTGAATGAGTCGGATGTGGATATTGGGGTGGCAGCGAGTTTAGCATTGGTGAGACCGGCTCGATCAAGAATATCGTTGGCATACTTGGTTTGGATAAGAAAAAACCGTTTGTATCGTGCATTACTTCCAGGACAAGAAAGTAATTTAAGGAGCCAAGGTCTTTAATGGCGAATTCCTTATGTAAATGTTGAGTGAAGTTTGTAACACCCCAACCGATGGCGGAAACATCGAGGTGTCACGTAGTGACGATTGCTCAATAGCTCATGGTACTAAAATGTAAATTTGAATACATTGAATATATAGTTTATTACATTGAAAAGAAATTCAAGTTACAAAGATTCTAAAGCGACAAGTTTAACTAAAGTACAATAAAGTCAAAACGTAAATATAAATCCAAAGCTTAAAAGATGCGTCTCAAAATAATCTGAAACATGTACGAAAATAATTTGGTCAATACAAAATGTATTGGTGAGCATACCCTGTTTTAATACATATAGTGGAAAAAGTGTTTAGCAATTCATGTGTTGTATACCGTTTGCAATTATGTAATAAGTAGTATCAGTCAAAATCAACCCTATGAAAGGAAAGGAAATATATATAGTATGCGCTAGTAGTAATGTAATACATAGCAATGACAAGGACTCTCAACAGAGTCACAGGGGTATATACCATAGTACTATTCATTGAAATGCCAGGCCGCCCAGCGGTTAATGATTTTGACAAGTCATAGACACACACAATTAACATAAGCAAACACACATGAGAATTGCATTTAATGAAAAGAAAACATTTAGTCATAGTGTACATGAGTAGCCCCAAAAGAGTAAAACATGAAAAAGGGGAAAGATATACTCACAGTTTGCGAAAGCGGTCTAAATCCAACTTAAGCAGTCGTGAGCTAAGTAATGGGAATTCCGAGAAATTCAACCTATAACGTAATAGAATACTAATAAGGAAACGTCTAAGAGTCTAAAGTAACTAGGGTCTAAGGCATTAGGGTTTGCTAAGTCGATTTGGGGAATTAGAGTTTTTATGATAAGTCGAATTAATATAAAGGTTGGATATTAAAATAATATACCAAAGTTTGTAAATATGGTTTAGGTAATATAATTATTACCAATTGAATAAAAATATGTTTGATTAATTAAGACAAAGTAATTTAATTTATTACTTTAACTAACTTAAATAAATATGGTAATCATAAATGTATAATTAAATAATTATGAGTTACACAATAAACCAACAAATAATAACTAAGACTACAACATAAGATTATCTCTATTTTATAAGAAAAGTATTTATAAAATAAATGTTAAATAATATAAATAAACAAATGATTAATTATGTCTAATTAAACCTAAATAAGATTAAAAATACAAGACATGATCCAAAAATTTTATTTTTATACAAAATAAATACATTATGATGTGAATAAATGAAATTAATTTTCCCATAATTTTTCTAAACTTATTTGTATTTAAAACTGATTTAATGAGATTAAATCATGTTTAAATGATTTAAAAATAGAAAATTACTAAAAGTAAACGTTTTCTGAACCAATAATTTTTATTTCAGATTAGAATGCTTAGAAATAATTATCCTAAAATTTTGAGATCAAAATCATTAAAAACGAATTTTTAATCAATTAATTATGATTAAAACAATTTAAATTAATAAAATAACGAAAATTAAATATTTTTCAGAAAGTAAAAGTGTGATAATTTTCTTTATTATGTCAAGATGCTAAACCTAAAGTTTCATAATTTTTTGTTCAAAAATGAATTTATTATGAATATTATAAGTTTGTATGTTTATAATATTATTCATAAAAAAAGAAATAAACAATTAATAAAAAAAACACGAAATTGAAGGTGGAGTTGCCTGGGTTCGAACCCGGCTGCCCTTTGTCCCAAAATGCATCACCAACCACTACACCACTTGATCCATATGTTATTAATTTCGATTTGTAAATTATTTAAACATTATATTCAAGTCATCTTCTTCCCCAAATACACTCAAGAACCCTAACCCTAACCCTTAATCTAATAAACCCAATTGACACACTAATAACGTTCGGGGATAAGGGGCTTTTGGTCGGAATTATTTGGAGAATAAAACGGCATTAATACAAGAGACTTACAAGATCGAATATGTATTGAAAAGGAGTAGAAAAGGCCGCACTGTTTATTCACGATTTTGAGTTCATCAGTACATGATTAGAACAATTTTTAAAGTGGGTTATGATGTGCAAACGTGCAGAAACTAAATGGAACAAACGATTTTTAATATAGTCGCTTAAAATTTACCCAATGAATGCGACTTTAATTCCGGTCGGTTACACCTACAAAGCTCGATTAAAGCTCCATTATAGCCGGATAAATGCGCGTAAATTCTGATGAAACGGATTTGCAATGATGGAGACATGTTATGGAGTGATTAAGACGCGTTAAAAATGCATTAAGAAGCATTAATTAATCGCCGGAAAATGTCACCGCCGGCGACTAGGACTCACCGGAAAAACGCCCCCTGCAGATGAGAGGGAAGACCTTTTTTAAACTTTTAAATTCTGACAGATTTAGTCCCTCTAATATAACCTAGTTAGTTTATAAGGTTTTTCAGTTAGTTTTTCCTTTATAAAAACTAACCAAGTTCACCAACTTAACGTAAAAATACTTATAAACCTTTTATCACTTAAAATGTTTGGATATTAGACTAAAATGAAATAAATAAAACTTTTATAAGCCCACCTGATTATATATCATTAAAGCACGTTTTATATGTCAACACTAACGTTTAAAAAAAAGCGTATACATATACTAAAAAAAAATTTAGAATAAAATGGAATAATAATTGATGAGGACGAAAAGTGAAACTTCAAAATAGGCGAAGGACTAAAAATTGAACCCTGGCTAAAAGATGAGGGTGACGATTGTCACAAAGTTGGTGATGACAGCGGACTTGTTTCCCGTGAGAATAAGGTCGTCCACGTAAACAAGGAGGTACATTATGGATTCGCCTTGGGAAAAAATAAAAAGGGATGGATCCGCTCGACTGCAAGTGAAACCGAAGGAGATAAGGAAGGAACTAAGTCTTTGGAACCAAGCTCGAGGAGCTTGTTTAAGACCGTAAAAAGCCTTATTTAGTTTACAAACATGAGTCGGAAATTGCGGATTGATAAACCCTGGAGGTTGCTCCATGTAAACGGTTTCGGAAAGACGACCGTTTAAAAACGCATTGTTAACGTCGAGTTGACGAAGTGTCCATTCGTTGATAACAGCCAAGGAGAAGACTATGCGAATGGTTGAGGCTTTAACGACCGGGCTAAAGGTGTGATTGAAATCAATACCCGGTATTTGAGTGAAGCCTTGAGCAACGAGTCAGCCTTTATGGCGATCAAGAGAACCATCAGAGTAGTATTTTGTGCGGAATACCCATTTAGAGCCAACGACATTGGTAGAAGATGGTCGTGGAACTAGAGTCCACGTATGGTTCCGTTGGAGGGCTGTGAGCTCAGTTTGCATGGCATCCATCTAGTGCGCATGCTTGGAAGCAGTCTTAAAGCCCTTCGGAACGGTATAAGTCAGCAGAGCGGTATGAAGAGGTGAGTTCATGATGGTGGAAAGATAAGATGTATGCTTGGGATTTGGCTTAAACGTTCCGACTTTGGAGCGTGTAACCATGGGATGTAAGTTTGTGGGTGGTGGTGGGGATAGAGGGTTAGCGTTGGAAGAAGAATTGGAAGGAGGGGATGGTTCGGATGAGGAGGAGTGGGATGATAAGAATGGGTCGTGTGTTGAGGTGGGAGTTTTGGTGAAGGATAGATTGGGTAAGGAGGGTGTTTGGTTGGATGATGGTTCTGAGGTGGTAGGATTGGATGGAAAGGAGGAGGTGGGGTTGATGGAATTTAGTGGGGTGGGGTCAGAAGGAATGGATGAAGAATGTGAGGAATTTGGACTTTGTGTAACAGTAGGTTTGCACAAAGAACAATGGGGAGTGGTGAAAGGGTTTTTATGAGAAGTGGTTGGTGGAGAGTTTGGAGGTGTTATTGAAGGAAAGGAAACAGGTTCATCAAAACTGGAAAGAAATAAATTTGCAATATTAGTTGTGGATGAGGTGCCGACATAGGGAAAAAAGGTCTCATCAAATCGAGCATGCCTTGAGATATACATACGTGATGTCACGGGGTCATAGCATTTATAACCTTTGTATTGCGGATAGTAGCCCAAGAAAATACAAGGAATGCTTCACGGTGCTAGTTTGTGCGGGGCATAATCACGTAGGTATGGGTAAACAAAACACCCGAAAACACGAAAGTTGGTGTAGGTTTGAATGATAGAAAACAACATCTCAAAGGAAGATTTGTTATCTAGGACTTTTGTGGGCAAGCGATTGATGATGTAAGTGGCGGTGCTAAAGGCGTCATCCCAATGAGTATAGGGAACGCTAGCATGAAAAAGCATGGCTAGACCGGTTTCAACAATGTGCCGGTGCTTTCTTTCCGCTTGACCATTTTGAGGAACGGTGTATGGACAAGAGAGGCGATGAAAAGTGCCATTTTGGTAAAAAATATTGCGAACAATTTTGTTGACAAATTCCGTACCGCCATCACTTTGAAAAACCTTTACTTTGCGTGAAAGTTGAGTTTGGGAAAGGCGCAAAAAACTTTGAAGGACCGTATAAAAGTCGGTTTTAGTTTTAAGCGGATATAGCCATGAGAAACGAGAGTAGTCATCCACAAATACAACATAATATTTGTAACCATTTTTGCTAGTTATGGGTGAGGGTCCCCATAAATCACAGTGAACGAGATCTAGGGGATTAGAGGCACGCTTGTCATTATTAGCAAATGGTAATTTTTTATCTTTAGCAAGTTGACATGGTGAACAAATATTAGGTTTAGGCAAAATAGATGTAAACGATAAATGACCAAGGCGTTTCATAATAGAGATACTATCAAAAGCAACATGACCCAAACGATTATGCCACAATTCAAATGAGGCTTTATTAGACGAAACAGACGCAACAAAAGTAAATGACTTGTCCCGAAGCAAATAAAGACCGTTTTCACATCGACCTTGAGTGAGTGGTTGTCTTGTTTTCCGGTCCTGAATCACAAAAAAAAGAATTAGAAAATAGAACATCGACGGGAAAATCATTTGTAAGTCAGCTAATGGAAAGAAGATTGCAAGTTAAGGACGGAACGACTAAGACATCGTTTAAATGGACGTTGTTTTGTAACGTGACACACCCTTTATGAGTTATAGGCGAGAAATGACCATTGCCAAAGGTGATCGATGCGGTTCCTACAATGGGAAAAAATGAGTTTAAATTACCGGTATCATCGGTCATGTGAAGATCGGCTCCGGAATCGGCCGTCTAATCGGCAGCATTGTCATCCGAAACATGGCATTGAGCATGAAAGGCTCGAGCAATGTCTTCATTTCCACAGGCCGAGGCAACGAAAGTAGAGAGTTTCGGACATTTGTTTGCATAATGCCCATTAGTGCGGCACAATTGGCAGTGGGGAGGTCTTCGAGTACCTTTGGAAGAGGCCGAAGAAGAAGAGGCGCGAGCAGACGACCCGGGACCAGATTTAGCCCGAGTGGTGGGGGAGCCATGTGGTCGTTAATGATTGTTATGGGCGACAAAAGCAACAGTGGGTGTAGGAGGATGAAGAGAAGCAAGAAATTGTTCTTGACTTTCCGCTTTCGTCAAAAATCACGGAAAGGCAAGGAGGAATGAGTAGTGCGAATAGCGGTGGACCAACTCTCAAAGGTGGAGCCGAGACCACATAAGAACCAATGGGTCTTATCCGTATCATTTACGGGATGCCCGGTGGCCGAAAGTTGATCACAAATGGATTTGAACTTTCGCCCATATTCGGCAATGGTGGAAGACCCTTTGGTTAGTTGACGAAGAGTGTCACGAAGCAAGTGCATTCTCTCCAAAGAGGTGTTGTTGTACGCTGCTTCGAGGGCTGCCCAGATTTGGCGAGCGGTTGAAAGACCAAGTATTTCGGCCATCGCCTCTTCGGTAAGAGAAGCGTTAAGTATGAGAATGGCTTGTTGATCATTGAGAAACCAAGCCGAGTAATCAGGATTGGGTTGTTCTTTGGATTTAACAAGGATCGTTTTCGGTGGAGGAGGAATAGAACCATCGACATAACCGATAAGTTCTTGGTTTGCGAGTAAGGGAAGCATTTGGTTGTGCCAATAAAGGTAGTTAGAGGAGGAGAGTTTAAGGTAGGGGTGCAAACGAGCCGAGCCGAGCCCGATCTTGACCAGGCTCGAGCTCGAGCTCGATTAACTTATAAGAGCACGAGCTCGAGCTCGGCTCGATTCGAGCTTTATTTTCAAAGCTCGAGCTCGGCTCGTTGGTAATTTCATAAGCTCGAGCTCGGCTCGTTTATTATCTATTTATTAATATATTAAATAAAAATAATATAAATAATAGTTCGTTTAGGCTCGTGAGCTCGATAAGTGAAGCTCGTGCTCGGGCTCGTTTACTATAAAACATTAAATGAATGGTAAATATTATTAAATATTTTAAAAAAATAATAATACACTAAGCTCGATAAGGCTCGACGAGCCTAACGAGTTTCACATGTCAGGCTCGAGCTCGGGCTCGATAATTAAATGAGCTTTGTTTTAGGCTCGAGCTCGATAAAGGGCTATCATATGCATGATTGTAGCCATAGGAAGCTTGCTTTCGGATGTAGGAGTGGAAGAGGAGCATGAGGTGATGGTCATGGTTGATATGCAGGTACACTACAAGAAATATAGGTCTTTACCCACACATAGTATGTGTGGGAAAAAGGCTATAATGTGTTGGATTTCGTATTTACCTACACATAAATTAAGTGTTAAGATGTGTAGGCTCGGCACTGTGGATATAGATCATTAACTACACATAAATTATGTGTAGGTATATGGCTAGCTATACCTACACATACATATGTAGCTAAAGGTATGTTTTATGTGTGGTTAAAACCATAACTTGTTAAGATAGATTATGACATGGCATCTGACGTGGCGGATGACATGGAAGCTTACGTGGCGCATGATGTGGCACATGACATGGCGCATGACATGGCACATGACGTGGCACATGACGTGGCATCTGACGTGGCACATGACGTGGCATCTGACGTGGCACATGACATGGCACATGACGTGGCGTGTGTCGATGTGGCCGATGACATGGCAAGTGACGTGTCACATGGCATGCCATCTGACGTGGCACATGACAAGGCAACTGAATTGCACTATGATTATAACACGTGTCACAAATATATATGTAGTTAAATGTAAAATTATGTGTAGGTAAATACTCACCACTATATAATATATATATATATATAAACAAATACAAAAGCAAGTATATAAAGAAATGCAACCAAATTATCATTATTAATAAAAACATCATCGTTCAAGAAATCAAACCAAATATTTAAACAAACAAAAGAAAAATTAGCTATAACTTAATAACGAGTCATATAAAATTACTAAAAACTTCAGTCATCGGTACTTTCATCGCTCTCTAGTGTATCACTTTGAGATTGTTCTGATGTGCTTGATGGAGGAGGCATAATATTATTATCAATCATTGCTTGTTCCATAGTTGCACATTTAGTTGTCAGTGTTTGAATATGATCCACTAGCTCGTCATAAGTAGGACGCTTTGATTTTTTAGTACACATTGTGTTATCAGCTATAACTGGATCGCGTCCCCACCCATGCAGACGAATAGAGCTTCGTCCAAGTACACTCTCAATAATCTTCTTATCGCTCATTGATTCGACTGTATGTTGGCTTCTCAGCTTCATCATTTCATCCTTTTAACGAAAAAGAAGATAAATACTATAAATTACCAAATAATGAATATTTAGTGGTAGAAACAAATATGTAAACTTACATATATTGTAGCCGCATCATTAGATATCCAACCTTTTTCCTCGTCCCAATGTGTAAGCCGCCAAGTCTCAAGTTGACCCGATGAAGATTCCAAATCTAAGCCACGCTCAATGTGATACCGTGCTGTACTTTTCGATCCATTTCTGCTACCTACTTTTCGTTGTGCACGTGCAATAACTTTCTTTTTTGCAATTTCCTTCAAGGGCATACAACCAACTTTCACATAAAAAAAATTCGATAATAAATAATAAGATAATAACAAGAAGATCGGTAAAACATTACCAAGTATTTTTCGTCACTCCACATATCACATAGATATTCCCAGTCTTCTTTCTTAACATCAGAAGGAGGTTTGGTCTTTGCCTTTGTAAGGTCAGCTTCTCCTCCAATCTTTTTGAAGTAAGCATGCAACGTAGCTCGGTGACCCCTCCATGCCCTTGACATGTAGCTATCAATAACTTTGCGTACATTCGAATTCTCCACCTCAATATCAAAAAGTGTCTTCAAGCAACAATTATAATAAACTAGTTAGCTTCTGGCGTAACGGCAAACTATTTTTACCCCATATTAAAAATCATATTAAATTATAAAAGAAACTTACAGTTAACTTGTGGCATAATGTGGTCTTATCTGCATTTGGTACAAGTCTCCAATCTTTATATTGTAAGCTACAATTGTTACGCAAAATATATCCACACTCGTGCATGAAAGACGAGTCATTTTGGCATACTACTCGCAGCACTTGAAAGTTGAACTCTAGTGGCAATTTCTTCTTAGAAGCTTTCATTGCATCTCGAGCTCCTTTGCCACGCGTAATGCCACGTGTTGGCCTTGTCACACCTTCACCGATTTCTACCTCAGTCTCATGAGTTGTGTCTACAAACAAGAAGAATAACATGTATATTTACAAGACTACCTACAAAAAATATTATGATGCGATATTGATTGTCATACCATCAAAAATTTCTTTCTCTGGTCCTTCAGATTGCTCTACGTTAGTAACCAGGTTTGTTGGAGATAAGGCTGTTCACAAAGTAGCACACAAACAGTGCACTGGTAATTAAATATATAGTCTAATATATATTTCAAAAGAAGAAAATAGCATATAATGTAAGACATTAATTAAAAAAAAGATTAAATGAAAGCAAGTAAACTAGTAACCTGAAATTGTTTCAATTTCATGGCTTGGGAGTGAATCGATTGGATCTGTTGCACATAAAATATATCATGTTAATTTAAAAAGAAAATGTGTATGCATAAATCAGTTTACAAAATAGAAAAACACATACAAGATCTCGATTTCTTATTGCCGGTAGATGCCATGTATTTCGCGTCCTTTTCCAAATTTGTGTTCTTGTCTGTTCTCTTCTTGCTTTTTGAAATCCGAATTGTACCATTAAATGAAGACTTCATTGGAGGCAGACCTAGTTCTTTCATTTTGGCTTCGTTCTGTTTGATTCTTTCTATTCTTGCTTTCTCGTAATCCATTCCCGCTTTTTTCATTTTCAAGTACAAAAGTGAATGAAAAATGAGAAGTTACTAATGTTTAACAGATGAAAAAAAATTAGTAGCTTTGATACAAATCAAATGTGCGGTGTACTACTCAAAATATGCATAGCTAGAACTTTTCCCACAATAAATATTTGAGTGTAAACAACTTTGTCATGTATCATCTGAATATATATATATTACTCGTGTATGAGACACACATATAATAAATAAATAAAAGCTTTTTCGAGGATCACTTGATAGTAGCAGTCACAATGTGAATTCACTAAATGAAGCACAGAGAGATCAAAATTACATTCAAGACAAATTTGATGGCTAATGGAGCCTAAGAAAATCATATAAGTTGCATTAACAGTTCAGTTGAAATAATTTAGATCCGATAAATTAATTAACACAAAGATAAGAAGTCAGACAAACAAACAAGTTTTCCAAACCAGCTTAACAATTTACAACGAAAATGAGACTACAAACACAACGTATGTTATCCGCTGCCCAAGAAAATCAAGTCACTAATGCACGATTTGATGTCATACGGTACCGTTTCAACAAGAACCGTTTCAAACGGTATCGTTTCAGACCGTAAAAAAAAGTTTCGGACAATACGGTTTCGGACTGAATTGTTTAACCCGAAGGAGCCAACTCAGCTTCATTATAATCGATTTGTATCTATTAGTACCAAGAAAAACTATTTAAATTCTATTTCTACCTAATTTATAAAACAAAAGTCAAATGTTTAAAATGTTAATCAAATGGGTAGTCAAGAAAACTTCTTAAAATCTCTTCTAAGGTGCAGGGAAGAGAATTGTATGTAGTCAAAACTTGATGAAACCGTTGACTTTTACTACCATATTTTTTATACAAATTGACAACACAGCTTTATCTAGCTTGAATAACTGAAAATCCTAATCTCTCTAGAGCCACAACTAAACATGTTTCTCTCTCCTAATTTCCCAATCTAAAACGTTGTTCCCAGCTTTCAGATCTTCGTTCAAACGCCTCACATGCCTCATCCTGCCTGACCTAACTCGCATTTAACTACATACGCTTGTTTATACTTTATATCCAGTACATAATAATCTTTCTATACGACAAGATATCATTCAACTGGCTAATATAAAACAACAAATATCATCATACAACATCTTCTCAACCTTCTTTTATTTAAAACAAAACAAATCGAGCAATAAATATAGCATCAAAAAATATATACCTGTTTTGAAGATCGGATGATGAACAGGCGGGTCTTCGTAGATGAATGATGGGTAAGTTGAAATTTGTTTATTTTTTTAGGGTTAATTCGAATATATATATATATGCAGAGAAGGGTTATTGTTTGAGGATCAGATGAAGGCGGGTTAAGTGTTTGATTTTATTTAGGTTCAAAATGGCGGGCTTATGAAATATTTAATTGCAAAGAGAGGGACAATCTGGGTAATTAAAAGGGATTGATGGGGGGAAATTATTTGGGGAAAATCTTTAGGTGAAATAATAATAATAATAAATATAATATATGACCAATTTATTATAGGGGTGAAATATTCAACACTTCAGAGATGTACAAGGAGAGATAAAAGGAAAAGATAGCCTTTTTAGACCTTAGGTAGGTGTGGGCCATGTACAAAATTTTACAAAAATAATATATATCATATACGTACATATTTGTATATTTTATAATTATGAATTCTTATAATAATATTTACTTTGTATATCAACGCCTACGTGGCACTGGGTAGTGGCCGGCGATTATTAGGAATGAGATTGGTATCATACACATACTCGTAAAATAATAAACAGTTACAATAATAATACTAGTGGGTTACTCGTGACCAATTCGGGTGGCGTCTCATCCCCTTAATACAACAATCTAATATAGGTATGCGATTGATTCAATATTATCATACACAAAATAATAATAACTAGAAAATTCCTTGTATGATAGAGTAAAAGTTATAAAATCATAAAAGAACAAAAATTATAAAACCATAAAGAACAATCTGAGCCTCACATTCACCAGAAAGACTACGATGAAATTGCACTCATCATGCCAAAGAGTCATCGTCATCACAATTTTGATTTGGATCATCGGAATCATGCTCAATCTCAGAATCAAGTATAGATTCGTAGTTAAAAAAAATTTTACCCCCGTCATCAAATTCGTCATCAATATCTTCTAACTCATTCACAGGGGCATTTACATTACGTATTGCTATAACTTCCTCGTATGGTAATGTTTCGGGTTCTACTTCATTTCGAATAATGAGAGACGTTTCAGGTAATTCTTCGGTCGGTTGAAAAGGTGGCAACTCACTAGACTCATCCTCTTGAAATATCTCATTCATCGATACTTCATGTTCATCTTGCTCGGGTATAACCCCAAGTTGTTTGAATTTCGAAGCCCCCAACGTACGAACTTTATTGTTGAATAACTCCATCTCATAATTAGTGGTCGGTACATCCCAATTACGTTCTGCACGGTTGAATGTTGTCTCGATATCATCTACATAACGAGATAAAAACGTGATAGCCTCGTCGACAACATACGCTTCAGTAATTGAGCCATCAGGACGTGCAAAGTTACGCACATATCCCTTGTACGTACCCATACGACGTTCGATCCCATACATCCATCTTTGGCTTACCGGGCCTCCTAATAATGCCTCATCAGGTAAATGTACACACAAGTGAACCATGATCGTAAAAAATGCCGGAGGAAATATTTTCTCAAGTTTACACAATATAATAACAATCCCGGTCTTCATATCCTCAAGTTCTTTGGCATATAGTGTTTTAGAGCATATTTTTTGAAAGAATTGGCAAAACTCGATCAAAGTTTCACGTATATCTTTTTGGAAAAAAGGTAGAATGGCTACTGGGAGTATCTTCTGAAGCAATACATGACAATCATGCGTTTTCATCCCTCCAAGTGTATTATGGTCCGTCACACATCGACTGATGTTAGACGCATAACCATCGGGTAGACGAACAGACTTGATAAATTTGCAAAACTCCACACATTCATCTTTAGTCAATGTGAAGTTGGCATGAGGTTTCTCAAATCTTCCATTTCTCTCTTTCAACCACTGTTCCTTGCGAATGTTAAGATCCTCCAAGTCTAAACGTGCTTTTGTAGTATCTTTTGATTTCACTGGATCATTTAGTAGCGTCCCTACTATATTATCACATACATTTTTTTCTATATGCATGACATCCAGATTATGACGCATCAATAATTTTGACCAGTATGGAAGTTCAAACAATATACTCTTTTTTGACCAGTTCAATTCATCTGTACCTCGTTTACGCTTCCTATCCTCGTTACCTGGTGCTTTTCCGGTAGTACATGTAGGTATATCCTCCAACTGTCGCAAAATATCATCACCTGTAAATTGACGAGGTTGTTGTCTTTTCTCTTGCTTTCCATCAAACTCTAAGTTCTTTCTCCACCTATGTTTTTTATCTAAAAAACACCGGTGCCCTGTATAACATTGTTTACCTCGAATCCGGTTCGAACGAGTATCCTCTAGGCATATTGGACATGCCAATTTGCCCATAGTGCTCCACCCAGACAAATAAGCATAAGCGGGGAAGTCACTAATCGTCCATATTACTGCAGCATAAAGAGTGAATTGGGTTTTCAAATATCCATCATATGCTTCAACCCCATCATGCCATAAAACTTTAAGCTCATCTACAAGAGGCCTTAAGAATACATCAAAGTCTTTGCCAGGAGATTTTGGACCTGGAATCAATAAAGTCAGAAGGTAATTGCTCTTATGCATTGTACACCAAGGTGGCATGTTATATGGCATCAAAATGACTGGCCACATACTATGTGTTGTTGTCATATTACTAAAAGGGTTAAACCCATCTGAAGCCAGCCCTAATCGTACACTCCTCGAATCATTTGCAAAATTAGGATACAACTCGTCAAAATGTTTCCAAGCCCTTCCATCAGCAGGATGACGCAAAACTCCCTGCTCATCCTTGCGTACTTCTTTATGCCACCGCATGTCTTTGGCTGTGTGGCGTGATGCATATAAGCGTTTCAAACGAGGTGTTAGTGGAAAGTAACGCAACTTCTTATACGCAATTTTGTTTCGCACATAACGATTACTTTGACAAACAGGACATACTATGGCATCTTTGTTGTCCCCGTAGAATATAGCACAATCATATTGACAAACATCAATAAGCTCGTAACCTAAACCAGCTTCACAAAGCATCATTCTAGTATTGTAATAACTCTTTGGACAATTATTACCAAGAGGAAGTACATCATGCAATAATCTCAGTAACATCTCAAAAGAATTATCAGTCCATTTGTTCATCACTTTTAAATTCATCAGTTTCACAACAAACGTCAAGGTAGAAGAATTGTTGCATCCTTCATACAAGGGATTATTTAGAGCTTCATGCAACTTCTCATAACGAGTATTTCCATTAACTGACTGTTGATTTCCAATTAAATCATCCGTAGGGCCAATATTAAAACATGGATGACCGATCACATCCTCCAATCCTGCTCTTAAACCAGCAGATTCTTCATTAACAAAATCATCAGGTCCCTCATCTTCTTCATCGACTTCATTCTCCCCATGGTACACCCAGCAAGTATACGATTTATCAATTCCAACATTAATCAAATGGGCTGTAATGATGCCTATATTTTGCAGTCTCGTATTAAGACAATTAGCACATGGGCATAAAGTTAGCCCTTTGGAGTTCAACGTTTTTCGGGCAACATCTATAAATTCCTTTACCCCGTCCACATACTCAGTTGATACACGGTTTTCATTCTTTACCCATTGATGACCCATATCTGTAAATAGATGCAATAATATATTAAAACACATATAAGTGCAACAACAGGTTAAACAAATTTAGATTCTCCAATTTCATAGGATTGGACATAAAAATTTCGGGTTGGTTTAACGGTTTGGATCATGTTGGGAAACACTTTTTCGTCCAACATTACAGCATATATTATGAATAATCAAAAAGTTAATTATAATGCCAATAACAATTTTTTACAATAAGAATCTTAATATTTGAACAAAGTGATTAATGAGGTTATATGCTTTGAAGACGAACTTTGCTCACCCAAATCAATAGATATAATGATAAGAACTGACACATTTGTTTAAAATTATCAATTATTGCAAAATATAAATATGTCATTGTACATTTTTAGAAAGTAAATCTAACCATATTAAGCATAATACGAAAACACACATGAGTTTTTTTTTTTTTTTTTTTAACTAAGAACACACATGAGTTCTTAGTTTAAATTCTACAACAAGGTCTTTCAATTAGGGGTGTAAATGACACGTAGCGGCTCGGGATCGGCTCGGTAAAAAGCTCGAACGAGCCGAGCCTTAACGAGCCCGAGCCCGAGCCTGAAATATGGCTCGTTTAGTTATCGAGCCCGAGCTCGAGCCCTAGATACAAAGCTCGATTGGGCTCGCGAGCCTAATCGAGCCTTAACGAGCTAGAGCCCGAACCCGAGCCCGAGCCTAAGTTACAGCCGAGCCTAAGTTATAGCCTTAACGATTGGGGTCGCGAGCCTAAGTTATAGCCGAGCTTTTGCGAGCTCGAGCCGAGCTTTTGAGCTCGTTTGAGATTCTCAAATCACCTCGAGCCGAGCCGAGCTCGAGCTTTGGATTCTGCTAGCGAGCCGAGCTCGAGCTCAAGATTGTATGCTCGAACCGAGCCGAGCTCGAGCTCGAGCTTCACAAAACCTTAACGAGCCCGAGCCAAGCCCTGTTAGGCTCGGGCTCAGCTCGGCTCGTTTACACCCCTACTTCCAATGAAACACATTTATGTTTCTACAAGTTGAATTTATTTAATAGGACATATGCTATATGAAACGTTTCATATTCTCTAGAATATAAACATAATTCCTTAAAAAAATTGGGAAACTTAAAAAACTGTCATCAGCAAGGATTGAACCCAAAACCTATTGTTTGAGAGTAAGAAATCTTAACCAGTGAGCCATATTATATATGTGTGCATATGTATTAGTAAAGATAATCCATGTGGCAGAAGCGTGGGTTGAACCCCCTGGTATAACATTGACAATATTCAATTTTCTGATTATTATATAATACAATGATTTATGAATATAATATTCCAAGCGTACAAGACTTCCATATAATATTCATTCTTGAATATAACAATCATTAAATGGAATGTTTAATAAAAACATATAATCGGGGTCGCGGAGGATCGAACCCGGGCCCCTTGGCCTTTAAAGCAGTACACAAGACATTACGATGCACAAACGTTTTGCCTCAATTCCCGCATACGCATTTATACAATAAGCACGTCTGAAAGGGGTTTTGTTTCTTATATAAAAACTAACCTATTAAATGATTTAATAAAGAAAACACGTACCTGGATGCTCGAATTCAATAGAAAAAAGAATTAGTGTTGTGGTCGATTTCGGATAAAGAAGTATGTAGTTTAGGGGAATTGATTGGGGGTTTATATAGGGGATGAGATGGGAATTTCGTGATAAAAATATGTATGTACATAAAAAAAAAAGAAAGTATTTAGTTGATAAATATCAATTGGAGCTTGAAGATTACGTTAAGTTTTATGTATATCGCATGTAACTTATTTATAATAATAATAATAATATGCCTTCTTTTACTAAATATCTACATATATTGTACATTTTTTAGTATATGTAGGTATTAAGTTTGCCATGTCATTCTCAAGAAATAAAATAAAATTTATATACTTGGTTTATCTACATATTTATCTTAAATTATTATGTGTTGGTAAATATAATTATTTACCTACACATAGATATTAGCTTTTTACATATGTGTAAATAATATACCAACACATAATACAATTTTACCACTTGTGTAGGTATTTAATATGTGAGAAATTTTCCCACCAACTTCAAAGTGTAGCTAAAACATATTACCTACACATATTAAATGTTTGTCAATATGAAAATATATTATCACCAATTATCCACACATATATAATCATGTGTAGGTATTTACCTACACATTTACATGTGTAGGTAAATTATGTGTTGGTATATACCTCAATTTCTTGTAGTGGTAAGAAGGACAGCAGGAAGCAGAAAAAGAAGGGAAAAAGGTCGAAAAAAGAAGCAAAGGGTAGGCCAGGATGGTTAGGCTAAGGGTGTGTGTAGTGGGCGTTTTGGGTGGGGCGTTATTGCCCCATAGCGCCGGGGAACACCGCCCCCGCCGGCGCTATGGGGGCGTTTTAAGCTTGAAGATTATGGTGATAGCGGGCGTTTTGTGTAGGGAGAGAGAGACTGTTGTTTATTATTATTATTATTATTATTATTAATATTATTATTATTATTATTATTATTATTATTTAGGGTTTGGGAATTGGGGGAAAAAGATTGAAGAAGAAGAAGAGGGTTGGAGGCAGGGATGAGGAGGCAAGGATGAAGAAGAGGGTTGAAGGAGGAGGATGAAGAAGAACTAGGGAGGTGGGGGTGGTGCCGCCACTATGCGGTGGTTGAAGGAGGAGGATGAAGAAGATCCTCTGCTTTCTCTCTCTCTCTCATATGGATATGTGTGTGTGTGTGTGTGTGACTAAGGTAAGGGATGGTTGGGTTGGTTTAATAATAATAATAATAATAATAATAATAATAATAATAATAATAATAATAATAATAATAATAATAATAATAATAATAAACAATGATTACCCAATCATTTATAACCCCCTCATAACCCCCCTTTCCACTACACCCTCTTTTTCCATAACCCCCACATAACCCCACTTCTATTACTTTTTAATATTTTAATAGCATAACCCCACATAACCCCCCACCACTACACACACCCTAATACCATATTAGCCAAGGAATTCTCTCTTGATTTTACTAGAGAGATTGTAGTTTATTTAAATAGAGGATACAAGCTAATTAGACGGCAAAAATTATGGAGAGTCAAACAAACATAATGAATACAAAATATACATAAATAAATAAGAGGGAATTAAGGAGAAATTCTTTATGGTAATTTATTTTAATTGATCCTTCTATTACTTCACTAATCAAGCTAGGCTTGCGAGACATGAGCAAGCATTACTAACATAATAATATTTTTACAACATAATATAATATATTATTTATTGCATAATAGATAAATGGGGAAAGTGAAGATGGTGCTGTCACACACCTAAGCTTACATGTGAAACTCCACAAAACTACGTCGTTTTGGTTCATTTAAGTCAAAAGTACATAGTTTTGAATAATTGGCTTCAAGTCATATTCCTATTTTCAGTCCTCTAATTGTGAATGAAGATTTGTTGAACCTTCGTCCGTTTAGTAATTTTGTAATTCTGGATATTTTCTTGACTTAGGTTTCCTCACAAAAGTCGTAAATATTGAGATACAATCAATAATCAATGTTATTTTGTGATCCGAACATGAAATTCATTTTCTTTTGTTTTATTAATAAGAAAATAAAATGTGGCTTTTATTCTCATTGTTTCAGAAGGTATCGATGTATTCATGTGTGTACAAATGAGGATGAAAAAAACTCACTTCATATAATTATGATAGGGGTACAAATCCTGAAATCCAGATGTATGAATTCTTTGAACAAAATGGATAAAAAAATTATATATATATATATATAGCTGTAGTGCATAATCTTCATAAATAATTGTGGGGTGCAAAACGGATATGGATCTTGATTTGTCCTTGACAAACATGATCTCTATATGTTGTTCAGATTTTTTTATTTTATGAAAGAAGACTTTGAATATATTATGGAGTGAAATTAGGAGATGCGGTGTGAACTCAAATAATCAAAACTACGTAGTTTCGACGTGAAACGACGTAGTTTTGAGAAGTTTCACATGTAAGCTTAGGTATGTGACATTAATCGAGTTGTTAGAGCTTGATATGGTCAAGCGCAAAGCTAGAGCTCAAGATATGTTACATTAATCGAGTTAACTTGCTCAACCAGCTAAAGGAAGCAAGAGAAACTAGAATGTAACACAACACTTTCCTAAGCTTTGTAGCAAAAAGTGTGAAAATATATCACATGTTGCAAGCTAGGGAAGTAGCCAAACTTCAAAAGAAAGTCTCATAAACACTAGCAAGAACCTAAACATAGGAACATTGCTTATTATTGCGTTAACACCACAAAAGTTTGAAGCTCCATATAAGGTGCAGATTTGATAGAAAAAACTAATAAACACAAATCATGAATACCCAAAGAAACTCTTTAACTTTTAATCAAACAAGCCCATTAAACCTCCCTCGTCCTCAGATGATTCTACTGGTTCTTCCTTCTTTTGCTCCTTTTCAGCAGCTGCTGGTGCACCACTTGAACTTGCACCCATAGAAACCGGTGCTGCGGCAGCCACATATTTGCTTGGATCCTGCCATTAAAATATATATAACTTAAACCGAAAACAAGAAAGGGTATTTTAAAGATTTTTTTTTTTATTCGGGGTAACCTTCTTTTGCATGCATCACAAACACGTAAAATCTTAGCCATGTTTCGCAAGGGAGCCGCCTTTGCAAAGGAAACCTCTTGCGAGATCCAGTGGCGGAGCCATATATGACACCATTCAAATTTTCGTATTATATGTATCACGTGATAGAAAAAATACAAGCGACACCATTGTTTTTTTTTAAATGTTTTACATAATAAAGAAATTTCTAGTTTAAATATTAAGCCGAATTAGTTAATTATTAAATAATAAACTTTAGATCGTTAAAAGGCCCATGTTTTCTATCTTAAATAACCCAATAACAATTATAGCACATATCCAATTGGTTAATTCAATACAACTCGACCTAACCCGATCCGAAAATTTTGACTCTGGGTTATTATAAATCTAGGTTTCGAAAAAAATGACACCATAGGAAAAAATTCATAGGTCCGCCACCTGAGAGATCGTCATTGCCAATGACAATTCCCTTGCTTGTGAAACATAGTCAAGATTTTACCCCATTGTGTAGCGGCAATATTTCTTATTTAAAGATTAAAGACTTAAAAGAAAGAATGTGACCTTCAAGTAGTCCTTGACTTTTTCAGCATGTTTGAAGGAGTATTCAGTAATTACAGCCACAGACAATAAGTTCTTGTAGCCATTAACAATCATATGTGGTGCAGCAGCTAATGAAGGGTAGCTAACAGCTAAAGAAAATGCAGCAACTTGTGAAAGACCAACAGCAAATTTTTCAACAAGATCATCTTCGGTGAGGTTAAGCACTTCAGGACTGAACACTGACCCATTTTCGTAAACAAACTGAACGATCAGTCCATAAGAGAAGGGTTTTCTTCCGAGTTTAGTGAGCAATGCGGCTTCTGAAGAACCCACCTTTTCACCCTTTTGAATTAGCTCCACAGGTGTTATGATTTCTACTGTCCCTTTGTTGATCTTTGTGGGTATGTTAAGCACCTAAAGGTTGTTTCATTTGAAGGTAATGAGATGGTTAAGTTGGTTAATATGGTTGGGATAATGATAAGAGGTTATTATACCTGGAAAAAAGAGGTTTGTGAGGGATCTAATCCGGTGTTGCCAGGAGGTACGATAACGTCGATTGGTGCAACGAGACCAACGCGTGCGGGTGCTGCTACCTGTCGAGTCATAGGTTAATTTGTTATACTTTGTAGTGAAGCAGAACATAACAAACTATACTAGAAAACTAGGCATTTGACACTTGAAAGTAGTTGTTTTGCCACCGAAAATGCAATAACAAAAAAAAAACTTTTTTGTTTTTTGCTACAAATCCATTCCACCACCCCTAAAACAAATTAAATTTAGACAGTGGGTAAGCGGGCAACAAACTATTATTTTTAATCGTATATTTTGGTCACAATTGCTCAATTTTCTATTTAGAACCCAAATCAGCCGTAAATAGCTTTTATCGACATATTTGTGATTGAAAAATCTCCGTTTTTCTTCACAATTTAAATTTGATTAATTAATTTATGAGATTTTGCAACAAAATTATGACCGAAACTAGCGGATTGCAAAATTTGAGACTGATCTGTAACATGATTTGATACCGATAGTAAAATGTCGGTCGCAAATGATCAGTTTTCTTGTAGTGAAACATGAATTCCATTACCTTATATTTGGCAACAACATCACTCACTTCCTTCAGATCTCCTTTAGTAAAAACCAATCCAACATTTCCCTGATCCAAACCCAATACACATAATCAACCAATCAAATATATTTAAAAATAATAATAAATATTAAAAAACCAACAAGAAGAACAAGAAAATAATATATATAAGGTACCACAAGAAGAGGAACGAGGCTAAGTACAGCCTTGTTGCCAGTCTTCTCAGCATGGAGCCTAATGGTCCTCTTCATCATAGTATTCTTCCCCATTAAAACAATGGAATCACCTCTTAACCCATGCCTTATGTTCTGTAGCTGGTTCGACCCCACATTGTCCGCACCAACCACAAGTATCTGTGTATAATGATCCAGAAGCTTACTCAGTTTAGCGTCGTAATTCATCTTCTTCTGCATCTTGGTCAACTTTACGGCCATCTTAATAAGTGTACGTGTTAATATATGATCAAAACACTAATAATGGAGAAGAATGGTATGCATGAAGCTCCTTTTGTAAGTAGTGTGGTGATTCGGTTATTGTGAGTGAGAGATACGTGTTGAGTGAGTGGACCGGGTTTCACTCGTTTTTTATAACTGATTTGTTTAGTTTTTCATCTTTTACAATACTCGGTGATTATTAATATTTTTTTTTTATATATATTTTTATTTTATTTAAAACGAAAAACGAAAGTTACATCACAATAGAAGGTAGACGGGCAACAAGCTGCGCCGCCACCCCTTTCTGAATTGCGAACCCTAGTCTACTAAAGACAAATCCGTGCCCCCCCTGGAGATGAACTATTGCTGTGGACGACTCGTTGGACCATGGTCAAGAAACGAATTATAGGGATAGATTCTTTTCAGAACCAACAACATAAATTATTTGTACCACACAAAATAATCAAAGCAGTAAAGTAGTAAGAGAGAGAGTGTGTGACAATTTGGTCATCATCTAACTAATTAAAGTATCAAATTCAAAACACATGTCTAAATGTATTATATTCTTTTTAGGCATGTTATTTACACAATAACAATTTTTAAGTTTGCACAACCCTCTACGGCTTGTAGAGGGCTCTACGGGCCGTAGAGGGTGTCAGTGCAATTAATGCGAGTACCCTCTACGGCCCGTAGAGCTCTCTACGGCCAGTAGAGGTGGTTTGGTGAGAAGCATTTAAACCCTAGACGGCCCGTAGAGATCTCTACGAGCCGTAGAGGGTACGAGGTACGAGAATATTCAATGATCAGACTGACTTTGCAGTGTGTCAGTCTGAAAATTCTGTACCTCTACGGGCCGTAGAGGTCTCTACGACCCGTAGAAAAGTGGGTTGTTGGCAGCATTAAACCCTATACGGCCCGTAGAGACCTCTACGGGCCGTAGAGGTCCAGATAAATCCTTCTTCCTTGTCTCCTTTTCTCAGACAACGAAAATTTAAAAAAAAAACGGAGCACGAAAAATCTGATCGATTCCAAGCTACCGCGATGTCTTCGAGCCACTACAGTAATGTTTCGGAGCAATGGGAGCATTCGTATAGCATATCTCACGTCTCGGAAAGCATTTTCGGACCCGTGGTGGAACGTGGTGAGGAGGAGGTTAGATCCGTTGTTCACGGTGATGACGGGAATGCGCTACCCGATTTGAACCTGCTACCCGATTTGAACCTGCTGCCCGGTTTGAACCAGGAGTACGGGACTTATCATTCGCACGAGGAGGGTCATGGCAGCTTCAAGGGATCGCACGAGGGAGGTGATAACGGTGGCGACAACGGTGGCGACGAACCTGTCCCGGAGGTTTCGTTTGAAACAAATCAGGTGTGTTTATGTATTTACACTTGTTTATAATTTAGACCCGTGTATATTTAATAGTGTACATATTTAGACTCGTATATTTAGCCCCGTACATATATTTGTTTTAGGGTTTGTGAGATTTGAACTCGTATATATTAGTTGTTATTTGAACTCGTATATAAATTTTGCAGGTATTCGGGTCTCTTAAAGACCTGACAGATTGGGTTTATGAAAGGGCCAAAATTAATGGTTACATTACCGTATACGGACGTACTGTTTCGGATGGCAGGGGGCCGAATAGGAGGGTGACGACGGCATGGATACGATGTGACCGTAGTGGCCTACATCGTAGGCCTGTAAACGAACCGAACGAACACGAACACAGGCGTGTTCGTGTTTGTTCATTTAACTTTAACCGAACACGAACACGAACACAAACACATAATCGAACACATTTTTTGTGTTCGTGTTCGTTCATTAAGAAATTTGTCGTGTTCGTGTTCGTTTATGTTCGTTCATTTAAACCTAAACGAACAGTTCATGAACATAAACGAACACAAATGATCAATATAAACGAACACAAACAAAAACAAGTTAGTAATTCATAAACATAAATGAACGTTAAGGTTAGGGTGGAGAGCGGCTGTGAAGTGTGGGGCTGTGAAGTGTGGAGAGCGGCTGATAAGTGATATGTTTAGAATGTTAGGGTTAGGGTTAAGTTTTTAGAACATATGAATTAAGGTTACTTAACAAAAGGAAATAAATAATAAAAATAAAGTTAAGTTTAATTAAACGAACATAATCGAACAAAAATAAACAAACATAAACAAACGAACATAAACGAACGTTCATGAACATAAATGAACGAACACAACGCGTGTTCATGTTCGTTCGTTTAATTAAACGAACAAAAAATTGTGTTCGTGTTTGTTCATTTATTTAAATAAACGAACATAAACGAACTTCCCGCCGAACAGTTCACGAACAGTTCATGAACGTTCGGTTCGTTTACAGGCCTAGTACATCGTAGTGTAGCCACGGTTCGAAAGACGGGCAGCAAAAAATGTGATTGCAAGTTTGAACTAAAAGGGAAATACCACTCCGGCCACGATGGTTATATTTTGGAGGTCGTGAACCAAAAACATAATCACAAACCTTTCCAACACATCGAGGGTCACGCGTATGCTAGGAGGCTGGGTCCGGGCGAGTTAAAATTGGTGGATACACTTTACTTTCAAAATGTTACGCCAGTAGACATACATACGGCCGTTAGAAAACAAAACCCGGATAGTCCCTGCATCTTAAGAGACATACATAACACAATAACCAAGGTTAGGCATTTGTTATACGGCGGCAGGACTCAAATGCAGGTATTATTATCTCTTGTTATTATTATTATTGCTACTACTACTTTATTATTATTTTTTAATTATTATTATTATTGCTATGCAGGTACTCGAAACCACATTGGTGGAAAAAGAATTTATTTACTTCACCCGGAAGAATGCCTCTACAAAAGCGATCGAGGATATTTTGTTTGTCTATCCCATCTCGCACAGATTATGGCGTGCGTTTCTGCATGTGCTGATGATTGATGCGACCTACAAAACGAACGAGCATAAACTTCCGTTTGTTCAAGTTGTGGGTATGACATCAACATCCAAGTCGTTTTGTGTCGCCCATGCATTTATCTCCCGTGAAAAAAATGATAACTACCTGTGGGTGCTACAAAGGCTTAAAGATTTGCTAGAAGATAGTACGGAGCCCCGTGCTATAATAACTGATTGTGAGAAAGCCTTGATGAATGCATGCGACATTGTATTTCCAGCAGCTTCAAAGTTGTTATGCAGGTAATACATATTATTATTATTATTATTATTATTATTATTATTATTATTATTATTATTATTATTATTATTATTATTATTATTACGAGTTTTATTATGCATTCAGGTATCACATTCACAAAAATATATTGAAGCACTGCAGAAAAGCCTTCGGAGATAAAGATTGGAAAATATTTGTGAAATCTTTTAAGCGACTATGTAGATCTTCATCTCCAGAATGGTACCGGCACTGGTTAGACCGATTCTACAAACGACTATGTCAGGACGAACGAGATGGTACATTCACCGTATTAATTTAGTTTAAAACGCATACACACATTAACAAATAACTTTGTTCTATTTTTTACAGATGTTTTTGAATATGTAGACCGGGTCTGGCTACGTGACTACAAAGAACGGTTTGTTTCTGCATGGACAGACACAAACTACAACTTTGGTCAGTATACGACCAACAGAGTTGAGAGCCAGCATTCAAGGTTTAAGATGCACATTAAGGGGCCTAACAACTCGCTCCACAAACTTGTGATGATTGTAGACGATGTGGTAACGTCACAAGAGAGGGCAATAAACCACTCGTTTGAAGAGAGTCTGTCGGTGAAAAAGGTGCACCATGACATACCGATTTTTGAGGACCTGCTCGGTAAAGTTTCCCATGCAGCGATCGAAAAGTTGTTAACTGAGATAAAATATATAGAGAATTTGAGGAAACAAAAAAATACTTGTGGTCACCAGCTTTTCACGAGTTCTGGGTTGCCGTGTGCATGTCGATTAGATTCGTATACAAATACAGGTAATACCATTACTTTATTAATTATTATTATATTATTAATTATTATTATTATAATAATTATTATTATTATTAATATTATTATTATTATAAAATACAGGAATAAAAATACAGTTGTCCGAAGTAGACGTCTTCTGGAGACGACTGAATTACGAACCGGAAGTAGTAGGGGGGGAACGTGACCATGCGAGTGAGTGGGAAATAGTCAAAAAAGCAATACAGTCTCAACCACCACGGGTTCAAAGAAATATGTTGTCAAAAATAAAGTCGGTGGTAAATCCAAGTATGACTGACACTCAACCTCCTGAGAAACAAAAGAATACACGCGGGCGCCCAACTAAAAAATCACAGAAAAAAAAACAGGAGGAGGATGCGAAAGAAGAAGTTATTATTATTATTATTATTATTATTATTATTATTATTATTATTTGGGAAACTTGTAGACAACTTAAGTTGTCTGGTTTGAACGAAAACAGGGGAAACTCTGCCCAATTTTTTTATAAAATCTTTGATTATTATTATTATTATTATTATTATTTAATTATTTATTTATTGTTATCCATTGTAGGAGGACGAGCCTGTTAGAAGACGTAGGCCATCAGATCCGGGTAAAGATAAAATGAGAGTGTGTGATAGAGATTTTCCACTGTTAGTAGGGAACAGGTACATTAATAACTATTCATACATACATACATGATTTTCCACTGTTTGTAGAGATTTTCCCTAATCATGATTTCCCAATATTTGGCGGTGACAGGTATAAATTTGTGATTCAAGAATTTAAGCATGCGATTCATCCCCTTTTTCGACAGTTTGTCACGCACATTCAAGATGTTCAGCCGGACGGTAACTGTGGATTCCGAGCTGCATGTGTGGCTTTAGATTGGCCGGAGGGAGACTGGGAATGGATGCGCCAAGTTCTTCTACAAGAGATGACGGGGGACAACCAGCATGATTGGGTAGAGGTTTTCAACACATTACGAACAAACGGGTTCGCCCACATATACTCGACCTTAGATTGCAGGGGAATGGGGAACACACCCTATTCAAAATGGATGGAAGTGCCTTCGACTACATTACTGATTGCTCAGGTATTTGGTGTGGTTGTTCAACTCTTCTCCTCTGAAGGAGCGTGCACTGTCTTCCCTTTGTATACTCATCCTGATAGCGTACCAGAACATCGTATCATATCGATAGCCTTCGTGAACGGCAACCACTACATCATGCTTAAGCTAGCAGACGACGCTCCAATGCCATATCCGAGTGGAGCATGGTCGACCTGGGTAGATGTAGAACGCAACCCATGGTTGGCGCTATACGGGGATCGTATAGAGGAGGGACGTACGCTATCTCAAAGACCTCCAGAGTGGTTTGACCTTACTCGTAGTCCTAGTAGTTCTGATTCTTCTGATTCTGATAATCCGGTGTAACTTTGTTTCTATAATGTATAATGATTTATTAAGTAGATTTTTTTTGTTTTTATTATTTTACCTATACAATAAGAAATGAAAACGTTTTTTTATAAAAAACTTATAAAACATAATTAAACTAACAAAATACAAAAAAAAAAAAAAAACAAAAAAAATCTACTGGCCCGTATAGGGCTATATGGGCCGTAGAAGGATGATATCTACGGGCCGTAGGGACCTCTACGACCCGTAGGAGTCTGGAGTTTGGTCGTAGAGACCATTTTTTGGTCGTAGAGGATATTGAGTCTACGGGTCGTAGAGTTCTCTACGGCCCGTAGGTAAAAAGTTTTTAGTTTCTTAAATTTTTGTGACGTTTATAAATAAAATCAGAAATTTTTTAAAAAATTTTTGTGCCTACGGGTCGTAGAGGGTGCTACGAGCCGTAGGATAGGATTTTTTTAAAAAAAATTTGGTTTATTAGTTGTGTCTTATATATAATTGTGTTGGGTTTTATACCAGCGAACTGGTAGCCCAGATGGTCCCCAATACTTGCCATAAGACTGAAGTGTGTGTTTGAGAATTGATAGGCCCACGATCGAACCTCGTGAAAACCGTTTTTTTTAATTTTCTTTACCTACGACCCGTAGAGATCAGCTCTACAGCTCGTAGGTAAAGAAAATTTTAAAATAAAACCAGATACGACCTTGACCAGTTTCCCCATTTCAACAATAACTCCCAATCCCAAACCCTAACCCCCACCTTCACCACAACCATCACCTTCGACCACCACCACCACCCTACTCAGCCTCCTCCTCCTCCACTGCAACCACCACCACCACCCTACTCTGCCTCCTTCTCCACTGCAACCACCACCGAAGTAAGTTTATATGTCATGAATTGTATATATCTTTGTCATCTCCATTGAAAGCATGTTTATATGTCATGAATTATTAGCATATGGTTTTGTTACCTGTTGATTGTGATATTAAGTTTTCATTTGGTGTTCTTTATGTATCTTTCTTAGTAATTGATAACTTTGTAAGAAATTGTGATTGAAAGTCCAAGGAATATGATGGTTATGATACCTTCGATGGTTTATGTGTCTAATTGTTTTCGTTTTTTTTGAATTGTTGGTTTAGGGTTTAGAGCCTTTTAAGATTTGTATTAAAAGGTTTGAGAACGGAGTTGAACATAATGCGCTAAATATTAAAATGGATCCAAGATTTAACAAAATTGGTTTTCAAGGCTGATAACATTATTACTTCGGTAAATATTAGAATAGATCAAACATGTTCAAGACTATTTAACATTCACATGTCAAACTTATTGCATAATGCATATATATCTTATATTTCTAAAATGTTAGTTGTTGCTGCAATAGATATGAGAAAGGTTGTAAGATGTTATACAGTTATAGGCTATTTTACATTCACATATCAATTTTTTTCATAATACATATATGCTGTACTTTTAAACTTCGAAATCCTATTTGTATACATACAACACGACATTGTATTTACTTTTCTGTTTAGTATAAGATTTTAGTTGTATTATGTTGTATATCCATATATAATCCCTCTCAGTTTGGTTACGGGGCTGTTTCAGCCCTGTTTCAGCGCCGCGCGCGCGCCGGGCTGTTTCAGCCCTGTTTCAGCGCCGCGCGCGCGGAGTTTGTGCACGAGCCGTTGGTACACCAGGGCCTTGGAGGTATTATTATTATTATTAATATTATTATTATTATTATTATTATTATTATTATTATTATTATTATTATTATTTGGGAAACTTGTAGACAACTTGTGTTGTCTGGTTTGCACGAAAACAGGGGAAACTCTGCCCAATTTTTTATATAAAATCCTGGAATATTATTATTATTATTATTATTTATTAATTATTTATTGTTATCCATTGCAAGTGATGCTGTGGAGGTTGGGTTGCATTATGTTGCTGAGCAGGAGGGGGGCAATCTGAGGGACGTCGAGATGCCTGAGCAGCAGCCTGAGGATGTGCAGAATCCTAGGCGCGTTTATCACTCTCTCAGGTTGCCTCCTGATGTTAGGGAGGAGGAGGACGTACGTGCGGCTGCCGCAGAGGCTGCCGAGATGCGTGCGTGGCGTCAGAAGATGGACACTTGGCGTCAGCAGCAGGCCGAGGAGATGCGTCAGTGGCGTGATCGGCAGGACGAGGCGATGCGCTGGATGATTGCTGGCCAGCAGGATATTTATCGGCAGCTGGGCATGCAGACTCGTGTCCCACCGACTTTAGGGCCCAGCACGCAGCAGACCCCGCAGCAGACCCAGCAGCAGCCCGGGACGTCCTCGCAGCAGCCGCCGCCGCCTGATGATACGATGTTTTATTTCTGATTCTGTTATGTAGTAACTTTAAACAATCTTTATTTTGAACGCTCCTGTTAACGTTTAGTTTTATCGTTTTGCTTATATAAACGCTTGTGTTAACGTTTTACACGCTTATCGTTTTACACGCTTATCGAGACGACATCAAAAAATTTAAAAAATTAAACAATTAAAATTTAATTTTTTTTGTAACTATTCTGATGATTCACTACGCTCGTGGGTATTTACTAAACAATTAAAATGTAAAAAAAAAACAAATTCTCTACGGGTCGTAGAGACCTCTACGGGCCGTAGAGGGTGCCTAAAACTAGTTTATGTTATATTAATATTTTCCAATAAAGAAAGTAGCGAACTGGTAGCCCAGATGGTCCCCATATACGAAACAAGACTTGTGTGTGTGTTTGTGTGATAATGTGTCCAAGATCGAAGCTCGTCCCAAACGTTTTTTGTTTTTTTTGTCTACGACCCGTAGAGGCCTCTACGGGCCGTAGGCAAAACATAAACATCCTCATTGACCTTCTTCATTGCCAGAAAAAATTAAGACTACCTCTACGGGTCGTAGAGGCCTCTACGGCCCGTAGGTAATCATTAACAATGACTGACAATCATACAATCATTGTTGGTGATTACCTACGGGCCGTAGAGGCCTCTACGACCCGTAGAGGTATCAAAATTATGCCTCTACGGGCCGTAGAGCCCTCTACGGCCCGTATAGGGTTGTGTGAATAAAATCTTGCATTGTGTGAATATCCAGAGCCTTCTTTTTACCATTCTCAACATAATCTTTGGTTCTTTAATGAACTTCTATTCTTTTATTATTCCTTCGTTTTTTTTTTGTGTCAGCTCTCATGAAAGAAAAAAAAATCACGAGCTTAATTAAACTTAAACTTGTATTTATTTAGCATATTGGGCGTTTAAAATAAACCACTTGAAATTTTTGTTCAAGTGGTAATTCAGAGCTTTTAATATAAACTAGCGGGAATGCCCGCGCGTTGCAGCGGGTGTCCCAACTAATATATATTCTTCTATGATGTGTAGTACGAACCACAACCCATTCCGTGTTTCTAACATTTTACGGCAGTAAGCATTTCGAAACCATTGTATTACAAACCAATAAATTCATTTTAGCGCCAATACATTCATTGTATCACATGATACAAGAATCAATCTGCTAAAACATACATAAACAGCTACCCATATGTGAAAAGATATCTTAATGTAGCATACAGATGATTTACCATTTAACCATCGGAGTGGTCTGTTTTGTTTTAGCAGGTAAACCTACCTATGTCAGCAAGAATGCAATGAACATCAGTAGCAGTTTAATAAATACTTGTTAGCAACTATAGAAACATAAATCCATGGTGTCGTACAAAACCAATTCGCAATCATATTATGGAAACATAAATCCATGAACCCAGGTTCATGTAAATTAAATACCGAAAAAGAAAAAGAATGGAGATTAGTTCTGTAATGTCGGTTTCCTTGGGTAAAGACTGAGGAACGGATCGAGACTGAATCCAAATCAAAACTGGAGCTGAAGACCACCCCAGCAACTACAATTCAGACTGTTTTCGGGTTTTATCGGTCCTAGTATTCGGGTTACCCGTAATATGCTCATCCTGACTAAAAAGTCGAAGAAACTTGAAGTACGTGGTTGATGGTGAAATAACACAAGTTTTGGGCAAACAGTAAGATAATTGAAATGCCCAAATTATTAACCTAATTTGATCAACATTTAATTCACACTTCACATTCATGAGAGTACGTTCACCATCAACTAACGTTACCAAAATAATGATAAACATAACAAAAGAAAAGCAGTTACCTTCGACCCTCCATAACAGTGATGATATTGTTCACAGAGTAATGTTCAGGTTCGCTTTGTTCTTGAGTTGAATTTGACTCAACTGTGCCATTGAAGAATTGCTAGTCTTTTTGAAGTGGGTAACGATATGGTGTCGTTGAGAAGCATGGAGATCATATCTGAAGTTGGTCTATCCATTGCACTTTCTTGTACACAGAGAAGCGCCACATGAACAGTCCTCAACAAATGTTTTACATCACAAGTACTTCCAAGTGTTGGATCCTCCAACTGCAATGCATTCCCTTGTTGCGAAAGCTCCCATGCCTACATCATTATAACTAATCTCTAAGGGGCTGTTTGGTAGCCTCTGAATGATCATTAAGAGGCTACATCTGAATGGTTCATAATCTCTTAATGGTTAAGATATAATCTTAAGTATGAATGGTAAGAGGTAACATCTTAATGGTTGCCTCTTAACCATTCAGACTTAAGGCTACCTCTTAATCATTCAGAGGTTATGGACCATTAAGAGGTAGCCTCTGAATGGTTATTAAGAGGCTACCAAACAACCCCTTATTGTAGTATGTGAAAGGTGTCAAAAAGTGATTTTAGTAACACTTACGTATCCTATAAGATTGTACGTGCGATCCAGATGAATGAAACTGCTGTTTCTTCTTCCACATATAATTTCTAGGATTAGGACTCCAAAGCTGAAATGAGAACGTCCCTTCCATTGCGTACCTTGGAGACATATAGCCACTACTCATAACAAATTGATATTACTTATATTTCAAGAAACAAATACAATGAAATCTGAAAAACCAAAAGTCATCTAAAAGGTATTGAACTGATATGTTATAGATCTAATCTTTGATATTTTGAAAGAAAATAGCTAACTTACTATGTTCCTACAACCCTGTTAGTCATTGCCTCGGACTCATTCTTGAATTCCACAAGCCCTTGCCCTGATGTCCTTGAAAGCCTCTTGATTGCAATATCTTGTCCATCGGTTAGCTTTCCCTGTTATTGTATTTTTATATTATCTTTTCCATTAGATTAGAGAAATTGAATGAACACAATTCTATAAAAAAATAACACCGCCTTGTAAACAGGTCCAAAACCACCTTGGCCAAGCTTATTTTCAACTGAGAAATCACCAGTTGCCGCCATGATGGAGGCAAAGCTAAATAATAACAGATCATTTCCATTCCTCGTATTGCTTTCTAGTTGATGCACGTCCTTGAAGCTTTCGGAAGCTGTTAGTTCAAGGAAATATTCATCTCTCTTCCGACTCTGGTTTTCTACAATCAGTATAAATGAATTAATATCAAAAGACTATATGACGCACAAACAAAATGAAGATTTAATGTCACTTATAGTTCTATACCTTCTTGTGTTCATTTTGTCTTCTTCATATACCGTAAAAGCGCAAAACAGAGAAAAACCGAAGGTGTGCAACTAATTCTTTGAACACTAAATAATCCTATTCATGATCTGTTTATCCAAGAAGGGTATCATGATGATTTAGTGATGAGGAAATGATGAACACAGCACAGGGACTCAGGAATGGTCATATCCAAATATCACTGTCCTCTGATAAAGATTGCTGAGAAAGCAAATTGTTCAAATTTTCCATTTTCCTCCTTTTCTACTGTATTGCCTGAAACTCTGACCAAACCCAATTCCTACATTATTTCCCTTTGACTAATCCAGCAACAATCTTCCACCTTTGTTTTTCTACCCCTGGATAGTTGATAGATCAAAGGAAACGCTCCTTTAGAGGCCCTTCATTAGTCCATGAATTAACCTTACACAAGTTAAGATCTGAGTTAAAAGGTCTCTTTATAAGAAATCTAGTTTTTATACAATTTGTACCCTTAGGCCTCTGTAAAGTGATTTCATGCACAAGAGGAAATGTTCAAAACAACTGAAAATCCTTAAACTGATGTCAAACGACATTAAAACTGGTTCCATGCGACTTGTTTTAAAAATACGGTGACAGCAGCTATAAATATCAACACAAAACAAAAAAAAAATATGGGTGCCTTTACACATTCTAGCATAACATCAGACAGAGAAGCTTATAAAAGAGGTCCATGTTCCCTTTTTCGACTGTGAAAAAGACAGAATAATTTATGGGATGGTATGCAAATATAAAGAATAATTGTGAAAAAAAACTTATATACACATTGGTAGTTTAAGAACGCCAATTCTAACTTGAATGCGTTCCATTAAAAATGTACCGAAATAAACAAAAGCATGATATTATTCTGAATACCCTGAACAAGGCAAACTGGGGCGTCAGTTGCGTTCCTTAATTTCAAAGAGCCCATCAGGTCCTGCAAAAATTACAGTAAAGATTGTAACAATTAGAATAACTTCAATGCATCACAAGATTGTAACAATTAGAATGACTGATTGTCTTTCAGCAGTTCAGCTAGAGGGTGGCCATTTCGACTCGTTAGTTATATATGGATGACTCGGGATGTTTGTTATTATTTTTTTTTAATTTTTTCAAACGAGCCAATAAAAATATAGCTAAAAGGAAAGCACGTCTAATGGACCGTATGCATTCAAAATCATCCAACGTCTTTTTTTATTCATATCACCTCCTATATCGTTTTATTTAAGGACCTAGATACTCATCGTAGAACTATACATTGCAATCACAATTAACATATTAGTTCCTTGTTAGAAAATTAAAACTTGTTTGAAACATATTTAGCAGGTTAATCCAACCCGACCCACCCACTTTTAACCCATCATTTCATGGCAGCTTGTGTTGTGATGTTTAGATCCAAGTTTACAAGATAACAGGGACACTGAAGACATAATTTTAGCAAGCAATGGAATTGAAGCTATATGTAGAAAGAGAAAAAATGTATCACAGTACAGTTCTATACTCAATAAGGCACTTATTGCACCAAATGACATCATTAAGTTAAACAAGAGACATATCATGTTAAGACAAGAGCTGTGAATATGCTGTTGACAAATTATGATGATGCTTTAAATGCATATATACACGAATACACAATGAACTAATTATACAAGCCAATTAAATATCATTACTGTTACCATTCATGTTCTCAAGGTTTAAAAGTACGGAATCGTGCTTCGAGGCATTTTCCTTTCGCCTCATGAGGCGTACGCCTCAAAGCGAACCAAGGCGTAAGCCCGAGGCGGAATTAAAAAATAAATATAAATATTAAATATCTTATAAAAATGAAATACCAACTAATTTCATCCTCATATTCATAAAAAACACACACTAAAAAGACTTGGAATGCTTGAAATTGACACAAAAAATCCAAAACATCAAAAATAAACATAAAAAACCCCTGAGGCACAATTTTTGTTACCGCCTCGGCTATATGAGGCGCACGTACAACATAACATCCTGAGGCGCCGCCTCATATTCGTTTTCTTACATAATCGCCTTGAGGTATCCGTTTTTTTAAACCATGCATGTTCTGATTTTATACAAAAATATAAGTGGCCCGATACATAATAATATGATGCTGAACACCATGAAATTTCAGAGAAAAAGTACCAGAATACACGCAGAAGTAACACTGAGACAACTTCAACCTATCGCTAAGAACACAAACTGGTCAATAAAGGTTCAACTATGTTCACCAAATGTCACTAAGGCCCCGGTTGTAATAAAACGATATTCAAATAGGATATAACACAAGTTGGCTTGGAACAAAGAAGATTTAACAAAAAGAAAGTAGTTGGGGTACAAAAAGCTTACCCCATGGAAACTCCGTGTTCCTAATGTGCAGGTATGACTATGGATACGCCTACACACACAGAGACATCACATAAGATTATAACGCGCGGGCAATGAAATTAGTATCATAGAGCGAATATCAACAAATCTTGATTTAAACAAGCGCACCTAAGCGCATAGGCTATTAGGATTGCACTTTAAACCACAAAAAGCGAGCTATGTCCAAAAAACACACTTATGGCGCGCCTTTGTATGGGGAAAGTTTTATGCATCAGGAATTTGTATACATAGCTTTTTGCATTGTGCATATAGATTAATTGTGTAATAAACCATATATAGTGCTTATTTATATCTAAATTTTTGCGTATCCGCTGCTAGAAATCTATAAGAACTCATGTGTGTGTGTGTATATATATATTGCCCCTAGTCTTGGTTTTAAAAAGCAATAGGCGCACAAAAGCGGCGAGGTCTAAAATCAAGGTGCAAAGCGAAAAGGCGGTGGGTTTTTCGTACCCAAGGCGTAAGTTAATTATATAATTTTTTTATATTTCCCATATATATCAGATAGGTCTTTAACTTCCCATACCCAAAATATAGCTATAAATAAGGTTTTTATATAATTTTACCTACATGTAACAGCCAAAAAAAAAAAAAAAAACCCAAGGTACCAGGTCATTAGCCAAATTCATTAATCATCATTTAAAGTCTACTCACAGGCAATATATCGAACACTTGGCATGCAACCTTAGAAACAAACATAAATGTTGAACCTTACCATGTAAAACAGTCGCTTAAATTTGCTTCTTGCTTATGTGATAAATGAGTTGCACCCAACACCGTCGACATGGTTGATGATGATCCATTCTAGAGCTCCCAATTTTTCCAACCTTAAAAAACGGTTAATGAAACAAACCCATTATCTAAGTATGGTGAAGAAGCACCCAAATGCAAAATCATAAAGTAAAAGTACATGATGAAAAAAACAATTAAAAGGAAAGGCTTTCAAGATGAAAATGTCTGAATCTTTAAGAAAGATGATGAGCCCTAAATCTATCACCATTTACATAGATCAAGAATGACAGTTTACATGGCATGATTAAAGCCCTAATTGAAAAGAGAAGATGATTTATTAAAAGTAGTACTTACTTAGAAGAAGAAGGTCCGAGAATTGAATGGAGATGATGAATGCGAATTCGGTTAAAAGAAATACGAACCTCATGAATGAAATGTGGTAGTAGTAACTGATGAGGATGGTGTAAATATTGCAATCAAAGTCTGGTTGGTTGGGAAATGAAACGGTGATGTTTGTGAGGGTATTATTGTAAAAGTATTTTGATATAGCAAAGAATTAGGTGGGTGAAATGTCTATATTACCCTCCTAAGTGTCTTAATTGTCATAACAATGCCCATAATACCCTTATATTTCCTGCTTAAATATGTTGTACATGTTGCTTCTTAAGTTGTACGAAAATGAAAATGACTATGTTGTACATAACTCCTCCTTTATAATGTATTATAGATTATAGATTATAGATTATAGATTATAGATTATAGATTATAGATTATAGATATTATAGATTATAGATTATAGATATAATCATCACATATTATAATGTATGTGTATTGAAGCTTAAAAATATATATATATATAACTATCACATGTCTAATTTGTGTGTATTGAAGCTAGACTGAACGTAACTCCATGTTGATGTCATTCAATGGACATTAATTTTCGTTACTAATTATACCAATATCTACGACTAGGTATCCGTAACTTGTCGATGACGTAGTGACTGAGGCTTTATCATTCAAACTCCTCAAACATCCTGCCATTGAGAAATGGTGCCCAATGTAAATTGTAAAACCCAAATTTTCGTAAACCCATTTTACATATTTCAGAAGAGCTTCCCAAAATTTTTGTCATTTAAAAACGTGTATTAGCATATATTTAAAGGAGTTACTATACTGTTAGTTGAATATACAATCAAAATTTATTATTATTATTATTTGTCATATGAACTGAAATTTGAAGGAATTTGATTTGGAATTTTGAAGTTTTTCGGAAAGGCAGTGCTGCTGGCACGCAGGCACGATAGATACAATTATCAATTTTGAGTAGAAACACACCTAGGGGCGGACATAGGGCTTAAGTAGGGGTCGCGGACGTTGCGGCTCAACTTCGCGCGCGTAGTGGAAAATTTGTTTTTTTACGAAATTTGAAAAACGTTGCTACTAAAATGAAAAAAATAAAAAACGTTACTACTGATTTTGTGGCCTAGATCCGCCACTGCACCTATGCATTTTTTTCACATAATATGTATCACATAACTACTTGGTATATCGAGAAAGAGAGAAAGAGATTGGACAATTAAACATGTACAATTGGTTACAATAATCTACTAATATATATAAATAAAAGCATATGAGGGACACTTGGCAATTTGTGAGGGCTTCCTATTTTTTTTCCCGCTCATTTTAATGGGTAAAAAATCTGGGTTATGGATACTCCATATACCCATTAACCTTATTACGGTTATTTGTTGAAAAAAAGGACGATATTTTCTCTTACATTCCGTGCTCCTTCCTAAGCACGCTTCATTGTTTTCCTTATAAACCCTAACAAAATAATCTACCCTTTCTTTCTTTCTTAATATTCCTCACAAACTCTAACAACAAATTTGGATCCTCACTCTCAAACGATGCTGCGAAGATATTCCCTTTTTGTTTTGAACTGGTAACTTACGAATCTGATTGATGTTTTAGTCATCGTTTCTTTCCCGATTATTAATTGATCCAAATCTAGGGTTTCTGTTCATTTTTTGTTCATTTCTTTTATTAATTGATGAATCATACACTCTCTCCTATTTTACATTTATGATTCCATTCTTTTTTAAGATTAGTTTGTATCCTTCTATCCATGGCAGTCACGAATAAGCATATTTTTCTACTGCTCTTGATACCAGCAATCCATCTGCTCTGCGAGAGACTGTATGTCAATATATTGAATATATATTTGTCTATATTTATTTTCAGTTAATCATTATTTTTGGTTTGGAATATAGGTCGTTGAGGTTCCAAATGTTAGCTGGGAGGATATTGGAGGCCTTGAGAATGTTACACGTGAGCTTCAAGAGGTAATGGAAATGATGTCATTAGGTTCAACTGTTTCAGTCATAATTAAAATGTGCTTCTGAAATTTTTTTCTTTTTAATATAAAAAATAGACTGAACTTCTAATGAAATTATTATTATTATTATCGATATGGCTCAAAGTGTAGGTTTTTTTTTGTAGGTTTGCTTTTAAATGGAGAAGTTTAAGCCTTTGATGGACATCTCATTCTAAAGTGTATTGTGAGTAATTATATTGCTTCTAAGTTCTAAAAAGTACTGAATGTAAATGATTTGCTTCTTATGGCAGTGATTATGTTGTTTATCTTATGTTTACAGATAATATCAGTCAAGACTCTTTGCATCTGTCTTTTTGTATTGTGGTTAATTTAAAGAAGCGAAGCCTTTGGTATGGTATATTTTGATATTAATGGATTATAATCTTGGTTAATAGTTTTTGTTTTTAACCATCATTAGGGATAAAGTAGTGTCGTCAAACCATCAAACAACTAATGTAGATGTGGTATTTGTTTTAATCAGTTGACCTTAATTTGAACATTTAATTGATTTTGCAGCATAAGATTGATGTAAATCAATTCATATAATAGTATTGCAAACTTTGGTTATGTTTAACAACTAGCAAAATGGGCATCAACAAAAGGAAATTCACAACCAGGAAGTTTACATTCTTTGATGCAGCAGTAACACAACTCGCTTTGCCAGTGTTTTTGTGCGCGTATTAGTCGTCATGTTGCTTTACCTGTTATTGGTGCTGTACTTAGAAGACAGAGGAACCATCATTTTTGCTTCTTTGGACAACGCCTATAATTTGTGATACGTGCGCCTTTTAGGAAGATTTTGCATATCTTATTGATTACTTTCAACCGCGCCTATAGGATGGCTTAAAGGTGATTGCCTATTAAAAAAATGGATGATAGTCAGTTAGAGGCCTTTGTAAGTGTTTTAGATGTTTTCCGGATTTTGAGGGCATGTTATTGAGGTTGTAAACTTCACCCACTATTTTCAGGATTGTGATGTGTAGAAAACAAATGTTTAGTAATGTCTAGGATCTAAAAAATCCAGTTTTGTATTGGTGGAATTTGACTTTCTTTGTTGAACTACTTTTGTAACAAATTAATATTTGTGAGCCATTTGGACTTAATTGTGAATATTTCAATGTCGCAGAAGCATAAACGGCTGAAGAAGATCTTTGTTGTGCTTCATCACGGCCTACAGGTTTGTATCTAACCTATCGATCTTATTTGTTCATCCAATGACTGTATTAAATATGCTACCTCATTTCAATCATTAGCGCACTGCACTTACTTTTTGTGTCGATGTTAACGGGTGATACATAACTGCTACATCAGCTGTTTGCAGCGCTGTTGCTGCAGCTGTTTTCACAGCAGATCAACAGCTGTTTTCAAAAATTGATTACATGTAAGTCTGTTTGCTGCAGCTGTTTTCACAGCAGATCAGCAGCTGCAGCTGTTTGCAGTTGTTTCTTTTTCGTTTTTCATTTGATCGTGACGGCAAGACTCAGTCAGTATCAAAGCATATTCCATTGGTGAGTCAACTTTTATTTATTTCTGTGTAATCGGATTCGAGACAATGAGTCCAAGGCTTTAAATCCTACAAATCTTTTTCGTATGTTTTTGTTAACTATAACCATTTGACCCGTTAGATGCAAAACACTTGACAAGTTTGTTATCTTGGTTTCTTTAGTTATTTTTTTCTTTTGAATTCATGGATTGCTTTTGATCGTGTTGTTGTCGCTGGCTTTCGATTAGTCTATGGAGACGATATTCATAGGGTTTGGTAAACTGTCGATGTCAGCGGCGGTTTTGGACTGTTTTTGGTGGCGGTTTTTGTGAAGCCCTATGTATTTGATTTTAATGATTGTTATGATAATTATGAGCCTTGGTTTGTAATCTGATGTTCTTGCCTTTGAATCTGACCGATGATGATGGCGTTTAGGTGTAGTACGGTTGCTTTGAAGAGGGTTAATAAAATTTTGGCCTCTGTCTTGGTTTGGTTAGGTGTGTGTTTCGGGCCACTCTTGATGTCTCACTTGCTTATGTGTTCCTGACCACTCTTGAGGCCTTTCTTGAAGCCTTTGGCTGATGTCCGAACAAAGCCTACTTAGTGTTGAACATCCATTTTTTTGTATTTCATTTCTTTGTGTGCTACTTTGTTGCAGGTAGAGCATGGAAATGAGTGAGAAAATGAAGTTGAACAAGTGTAGATGCAGCCGCAACGCGCGGCGGGTTAAAAATAAATAAGGGAACCCATTAACACTGAATGGAAAACATATAAAAAAATTAGCCATAGCATCCATGCTCTTGTGTGACGTTTTTTATGCCAAATAATTAGCTCTTTTCATGCATTGAGTGCAAGAATATGATATTTCTTTTGAACTTTACTTTACAGATTCGAGACTGTATATGTTTACATATTTGAAGATTAATTTCTTAACAATATTGAGTTTTCCCCCATTGCTCATGTTCAAGGTATAGAAGAGATGTTTAGTTCATTCATAGTTGTGGTCATATAATACATTTAAAGCCTTGTCTTATATTATAACAAGGAGAAACTGGTGGTGATTGTGGGTACCGTTAAGGATATTTTAACCGACAAGCCATGGTATTATGATGGCTGCAACAAGTGTAAGCACAAAGTAGAGTCAAACTAAATTACTTAATAAATGTAGTGTACAAGGGAGATATTTTGAAAATTACGATTATGTAATATGCAATTTTCTTTATTATTTATTTGTGTTATATTTTTATGTCTTATACAAATCAAATTGTTCAACCCGTGTATAAGATATGAAAAGGATGAAGGCTTATTGGGTTTTTATATTGCGTAGAAACTATTATATAACTATGTTAAGTGTCAATCTTTTGCCATGTTTGTTTGGGTTAAAACTTAAATGTTACTTCATGTGGTATGTTTACTTTAAGACTCTTGTTAATATAATTTGGTAGTCTTCCAGCAGTATACAGCTTAGTGTGTGAATATAATGTTCAGACACTATCAAAAACTTTAGTGACAGATTAGAGACCGAACAAGCGAAGACCATTTATATGGGTGGATCTTATAGTTGGGTTTGAGCAAATTGATTATTTTGGATCCTGATTAGGCTATCCAGGGTTGGTTTTGGTACTTCATGCGAGCTCTTCTTATTTTGTATACAGATCTTTAGATGGATTTAAGCCAAATTGATTAGTTGGATCTTATACATATATTTATTTTTGTATACATATCTTTAGATGGGTTTGGCCCATATTGTTTAGTGGGTTCTTATAAAATGAAGACGTAGTTGGTTCAGAGTATGGGCTCTTTACCAATATAATAGGATGTTATAACTTATTACCATTTAACCTGTGTGAAGATGGTGTTTCAGCAGCTGTAGGAATACTGCTTAGTGTCTCTTTGACCCGAATAGTGAGACGGTTCAATCCTAAGAAAGACCCATCTGATGCCAAACTTTAGACCGAAAAATATTCGTTAATCTAAAAATGTCAATAATCAAATGAAAACGTAACTTACTTCCTTTGTATAATAAGTTATATTCGTTATGAATAATAATGTAGGGAATCCCGTGCATCGCACGGGTACTAAGCTAGTATAATATATATCACAATTAAACATGTACAATCGTTCTTTTAGTTTTATACTTAAAAAATGATTATGCTTAGCCCGAAAACTGTCTATATACATATTGTGGATTATTTTGCAACTATGATTGCATGTAAACGTGCATGTCTCGACCTATGTTGGTATTATAGTGAGATAGTAAGATGCCTAAATTTATTTGAGAAAATTTTACATCGAACTTGTAATGAGACAGAACCTGTTAGATAACAGGTTTAAACGTGTTGAAAACTATAAATCTGAATAATACAAACTAACTAATAACAAGAACAACAACCAACAAACAGAGAAATAGCGACAAAACAGGTGACAAAACTCTTATTAAACCAACCCAAAGTAGTACCCCCCCAAATACCCAGAGTTCTACAATCATAGAACTCAAAGAAAGATACAAAATCGGATCCAATAGCTGATAATATTATCAGATACTGGATCAATAATAAGAACAATACAATACAAAGACTTACAGAGCTATAAACCCTAATACAATGATAAAGAAGACGAAGACCTAACAATACAGAGAGAGACTAATATTAGAGAGAGAAACAGACTCGATAATAATGAAATAATAAAACAATAAACTCGTTTATATAGGATGCTCCAGAAGCTTCAGTTTAGATACACGAGATGAATCCACAGCCATACGATCAATCTATTCTCCACCGTTAGATCTGCCTGTTTATAACAAACTCGTAACAACTCACATTAGCCCATATAAACCATAGTCCAGTAACCATATAACGAGCCCACTTATTATCCAAGACAATAAGCTAGCCCACAATATTATTCTAGGCAACAAGCCCAGTACAACAAGTCCAGGAAAGGTTTGAATGATCATATGTATATTTTTAACATGCCCCCTTCATTCAAACCTTTCTAAACTCATCAACCAATCCCAACTTCCCACAAAGAACCTCATGTTGTGACCCATTAAGACCTTTGGTCAATAGATCAGCAATCTGTTGATCTGAATCAACCTTAACAGTCTGTATAATACCATTTGAGATTTTTTCCCTGATGAAATGTAAATCAATCTCAAAATGCTTAGTTCTTTCATGGAAAACTGGGTTAGCAGCTATTGAAATTGCTGCCTTACTATCACAGTTAAGATTAACTGGAAGTTTGCAGTCAACTCTAAGCTCTTTTAATATGTTCAATATCCACATTATCTCACAAGTAGCAGAGCACATAGCTCGGTATTCTGCTTCTGCAGTAGACCGAGAAACAGTGCTCTGTTTCTTACTTTTCCAGGAGACCAAACAATCTCCCAGGAAAACACAATACCCAGTGACAGATTTTCTTGTCACTAAGCACTTTGCCCAGTCAGAATCAACAAAAGCACTTAACTCAAAACTCTTAGATTTTCTATATTGTAAACCTTTTCCAGATGACAATTTCAAGTATCTAAGAAGTCTTAAAGCAGTACGTAAATGATCCTGAGTGGGTTTGTGCATGAACTGACTTAAAACCTGAACAGCATAGCTTATATCTGGTCTTGTTATAGACAAATATATGAGCTTGCCTATCAGTTTTTGATACCCATTAATATTATCTAGAACCTGTTCATTTTTACCATGCTTATTGGACAAAACATAGTTTTGTTCAATTGGTGTATTAACAGGCTTGCAACCTAAATAACCAAACTCACTTAATAACTCCAAACAGTACTTTCTCTGAGATAAACATATCCCAGATTCAGTATATAACACTTCAATGCCTAAAAAATATTTTAATATTCCTAAGTCTTTAATTTGAAATTTTGAACTTAAGAACTTCTTTATTTTCTCAATTTCATGCACATTATTACCAGTGATAACAATATCATCAACATAGACTAATAGTGCTATAAAAACATCATTTTCAGACTTAATAAATAAAGAATGATCACAAGTACTTTGTGAGAACCCAAACTGTAACAAGACATTAGTAAGTTTCTCATTCCATTTTCTTGGGGCCTGCTTAAGTCCATACAATGACTTAACAAGTTTGCAAACTTTATTATCATTGTTTGAGCTATAGCTTTCAGGAGGAATCATATAAACATCCTCAGTAATGGACCCATAAAGGAATGCATTATTAATGTCTAACTGAAATAATGACCAACCATTTTGAACAGCAAGACTTAAAACACATCTAATTGTAACCATTTTCACAACAGGTGAAAAAGTTTCACCAAAATCTAGACCCTCTCTTTGATTATACCCTTTGGCAACAAGTCTTGCCTTAAATCTCTCAACCTCACCATTTGCCTTATACTTAACCTTATAGACCCACTTACAACCTATAGGTTTTCTTCCTTTAGGTAAGTCAGTCAATTCCCAGGTCTTATTCCTATAGAGAGCTTCCATTTCTTGATTCATTGCCTCCACCCATCTAGGGTCTTTGGAAGCTTCTGAATAAGAATTGGGCTCAACAGTCTTATTTAGACTGGAAACAAAACAGAAATTATCACTAGACAGATGAGAGTAGTTGACAACTTTCTCAACCCCATATTTAACTTTACCTTCAACCACATAATCATCAAACTTCCTAGGAACATTAGACAATCTACTAGACCTTCTAACACTTCCCTCAGGTGGAACAGTCTCTTCATTTGGAATGTTAACATCATGGTTTGCCTTTCCAGAAGTCCTGCTACCTGGACTGCCAGGCTGCTGACCTAAGTCTACCCCCCCAGCAGTCCTGGGAGGATTTTCTGGGTGCAAACTAGTTAACTTTTCCTGAGAACTAGTGAATTCCCCTTCATCATTGGGAAGGATGGTTCTCTCAGTCACACTAGACACTTCAGTTGACTCAAACTGATTAAAAAAGTTCAAATTATTTAAACCATCATTAACCACATCAGTTTTATCAAAAACCTGTTTAAATGGAAATATTTCTTCATAAAACCTTACATCCCTAGAATACTCAACAGTTTTAGATTCTAAACACCATAACTTGTAACCTTTTTTAAAATTTGAGTATCCTATAAGAACACACTTTTCTGACCTAACAGACAACTTATCAGAATTATTTAAGACTGTGTTAAAACAAAGACAACCAAAGGTTTTAACGTGACTGGGTGTTGGGGGGAACCCATATACAACCTCATAGGGACTCTTACCTAACAACACTGAAGAGGGTATCCTGTTAATCAAATAAGTTGCAGTCAAAACACAATCACTCCAAAATCTAGGTGGTAATCCACTCTGAAACAGCAGAGCCCTAGCTGTGTTTAGAAGATGTCTGTGCTTCCTCTCAGCAATTCCATTTTGCTGAGGGGTATAAGCACATGTTGTTTGATGAATAATACCATTTTTATTACAAAAATCTTGAAACTGTTTATTTACAAATTCAGTTCCATTATCACTCCTAAACATTTTTACTTTCTGTTTAAACTGAGTTTTAATTAACTCATAAAAGATAACTATGTTTTCATAAACCTCAGTTTTGGATTTTAACATATAACACCATACTTTTCTACTAAAATCATCTACCACAGTTAGAAAGAACTTGTATCCTTCCCTACTAGTGACCCTATAAGGTCCCCAAACATCTAGATGGATGAGATCACCAATTTGTTTGGAAACATGATCACTGATAGGGAAAGGTACCCTAACTTGTTTTGCCTTGTGACATATGTCACAAGGCTGATGTGAATCTCTTTGTCCAAGATTTAGACTCTTTCTTAACACATCTAACACCTGGTCAGAGGGATGACCAAGTCTACTATGCCACAGATTGGCATCATCTATACTATTAAAACAACTATTATTAACACTTACATTTTTACCAACAAAGTACAGACCATCAGTCTGTTTACCAGTCACCAGGATTCTCTTGGACTTGGAATCCTGAATGTAACAACTTTGTTCATCAAATAATACACTTAGCTTGTTATCTCTAGCTAACTTATGAACAGATAGAAGATTAACACAATAATCAGGAATCAAAAACACATCATACAATATAACACCTTCAGCAAGTTTTATATCTCCTATTTTAGTAACTCTGGCACTAGTGCCATTTGGATGTTTAACTAAGATATCATACTCAGACACTTCTACTATGTTAAACATGTCCTTGTCACTACTAGTCATGTGTTGGTTTGCACCAGAATCAGTAATCCAACCATGACTAATAGCAGCTTTGACAAAACTTGAACAACTTGAAAAAATTTTCAAAATATTTTCCAAATTAGAAATTCTTGACATACAGGAAAAGCCATTTATAAACACACTCTTACCTCCTGCATTACCAGTTTGAGACTCATTTCCTCCTTTCTCACTGATCAGATTCATAAGCTTTGAGATCTGTTCAGATGAAAAGGGCAAACCAGAAGAACTAGACATAGATTGCTTATCAGAAGAAACATTTGAGGACATATTAGATCTAACATTCTGATTAGATCCTTTCATCCTAACCCCTGGGGGATATCCTACAAGTTCATAACACCTATCCACAGTATGACCAAGCATATTACAATGAGTACATTTAAGGTTAGGATTAGGTCCTCTGTTTCCAGACATTGGAAAACTTTGATTAGACCCTCTATTACCACTTCTTCTATTAGTGTTACTATTATTAGTTCTAGTTAAGAAAGCCACATTGGTTTCTTTAGCAGTATTAGTACTAGACTTCCTATGTGATTCTTCCCTAGACACAATAGAAAAAGCATGTTTCACAGAAGGCAATGGGTCTTGCATCAACAAATTGGTTCTAACAGGTTGATAAATGTCATCTAAACCCATTAAAAATTGCATAAGTCTTATTAACCCATTGAAATTATTAAATTCTTTTGAAGCCTCACAAGAACAGGGTGGTAATTGAACAATTGAATCAAACTGTTTCCACATTATGTTTAACTTGTGGTAGTATTCAGCAACTGAACTACCACTTTGACTCATAGAACATATTTGTTGATGCAGACTAAACTGACCCATCAACCTTATCATAGGTTTCTCTAAGGTCTAACCAAATATCCCTAGCAAGTTTTGAAAAAACTTGTCCTAGATAAAGTTCCTCATTAACAGAATTTAGCAGCCAAGACAAAGCAACTGAATTACACCTATCCCATTGTTTACCCAGTACTTCATCATCAGTAGGTCTCACTACAGTACCATCTATAAAACCAAATTTATTTTTAGTTTCAAGTGCAAGTTTCATAGCATTAGACCACACTTTATAGTTATCAGTACCTTTCAATTTTACATTGATGATGGTTAAAGTACTGGTATCACTAGGATGAATGTACAAAGGATCACCTATGTCAAGTTTACTGATCAAGGTACCCTGATTGGGATCACCACCACCATTACCATTTGGTGGTGGTGGATTAACAATAACATCTCCCATACTGCACAAATACTAAAAGATACAAACAAAGAATCAATAGACAACACACAGAAGTAAACAATAACAAATCAAACAACAATAATATCCTAGAAGGACGAAGCTGTGTCAGTGTAAAGATAGTAGGTTCGTCACTTAAGGTGCCTACCCAATTCTTAACACAGGAGCCCTTTTATTAACTATATATATATGTGTGTGTGTGTATATATATAGGAATAACCAGCAAGAAATACACAAACACCAATTAAACAAATAACAATCAAGCAAAGCAACAAGTAGACACAACCAGATACTGAGCCAATACCGGTCCCCCTAACCCGGTCAGTGCTCCTAGACATAACAAACAAAAAAAATAAAGAAGTAGACACAACCTGATACTGAGCCAATACCGGTCCCCCTAACCCGGTCAGTGCTCCTAGACACAACAAACAAAAATAAAGAGAGAATGGAACAATCTCACCAAAAACTCGTAGCCTGTAACCTTCACTTAGGGTTACACGACCAGAGAGCAACCAGCAAAGAGTAAGCCTCCAATCCTGAATCCAAGAAGCTCAAATACTACCAAGAGTTATCAGCCAACAACAGTTGACAATCACTCCAAATCTACACAAGATACCAAACAAATATAATAGACCAGATCTAAAAAGATCAGATCTACTAAAGAACAATAATAGGTCAAGATCTATAGATGAGATCAAAACCCTAACAGACGACCAGACAAAAAATAAACCAGGTCTAAACAAAAAAGACAACGAGAGAACCAGAAAACCAAGACGAACAGCGGAAGACGAAGGACACCAGAATCAAGAGCCAATGAGCTCTGATACCATGTTGAAAACTATAAATCTGAATAATACAAACTAACTAATAACAAGAACAACAACCAACAAACAGAGAAATAGCGACAAAACAGGTGACAAAACTTGTAACACCCCAAAATCTAAAATAATATTAATAAAGGGTGGTGGGTAAATATGTACAAAAATGAAAATGAATAGACAAAATTGTTAATATGGAATTAAGAAACTAACTATGGCTAGTAATTCAAGTTATGGCTTAAAATGACTAATAAGCTAAAGGGAGGGGCTGAACTGAAACTTGTGTATTATCTAGGGGTGAATGGGGGAGATTGAAACACAAAAACACATCTCCTGGAAGGAGAATTCGATGGTGGAGCAAGAAGAAAACCACCCCAACCCCAAAACTCACTAATCAGCCCCAAACCTAAGCAAAATTTGACTATTTCACTTGCATGTGAAGGGATTCCAAGTCCTTAGGCCATAATAAACACAAGGTGAGTTGTAGGATGCTTATAGTAGTTGTTTTGTGATGATGAGATTCTTGGATAATGGTAGTAATGTATGTTTCCTTATAATCTAGCTTAGAAATTGGAAGTAGCATGTTTAATTAAGAAATTGTACTAAGTTGCATGTATGATTTTTGTTAATTGAAGGTAAATTGTATGAAAATGTGGTTATGTGAAGATGGGTTTTAAGAAGGATGACCATGTTTGACTTTCTGCAAGTCAAACAAGGCTATAGTCTAGTAAAGATGAGATTTTATGTTGTGATTCTACTAGTTGTAATGATAAGTAGAAAGATATGATGTTGATAGGGGAGTTGTGTGTCCATAATTTGGTATATGAATGTTAATTAATATTTATGCACACCAAGTGTATGTTGAAATGCTTGAATGAATGAATAGAAAGGCATCATGTTTAATATTATGCGGATTTATTAAACATGGTTAGCAAATGTAAAGACATTACTAAGTTATGGCTAAAATTGTATTGAAGAGGAGATGAGTTCATAAGTTCTAAACTATGAGTTCATCAAGTGTAGGTGTGAAGGTGGAAGGTACGAGCAATCACAAGGAGCAAGGTGAAAACAACAAAGGTAAGTTGGTTTCCACCAACTCATAACTCACTATCTTGTTTTTGATATTTTCATGTATGCGTTGTTGTATGTCAAATTGGTAGAATTACTCCTTGAGGGTAAAGTAGTAAAATTGAACTTAATGGGTCAAAATGGTAGAATTACTCCTTGAGGGTAAAGTAGTAAAATTGGCCTTAATGGGTCAAAATGGTAGAATTACTCCTTGAGGGTAAAGTAGTAGAATTGATATTGAATGGTCAAAGTGGTAGAAATACCCTTATGGGTAAAAGTAGTAGAATTGACCTTAATGGGTCAAAATGGTAGAATTACTCCTTGAGGGTAAAGTAGTAGAATTGACCTTGAATGGTCAAAGTGGTAGAAATACCCTTATGGGTAAAAGTAGTAGAATTGACCTTAATGGGTCAAAATGGTAGAATTACTCCTTGAGGGTAAAGTAGTAGAATTGACCTTGAATGGTCAAAGTGGTAGAAATACCCTTATGGGTAAAAGTAGTAGAGTTGGCCTTAATGGGTCAAAGTGGTAGAATTACCCCTTGAGGGCTAAAGTGGAAGAATTGACCCTAACGGGTCAAACTAGTAGAAATACCTTGGTGGGTTTAAGTGTTGATGGCGATTTTGCCTACTAATAGTTTCTTGTTGTTTGAATAGGTAAAGCACATATGTGAAGATCAAGTCTCAAGCGAAGAAGGATTTTGCACGCTCTAGTTTTGGGGTTGGGTACCATGTAGTGTTAGGATCTTGAACCTTATAAACAAGTACTTATGTTTTGTACAAAGTCTAGTCATGGGTCAAGGATCCACTTGGTAGCCAACTTGGTATGTCGTTTTGTAAATTTCACAATGGTCAACTAGGTGGTGTAACTTTTGAAGCAATATGTTTTGGTAATATGATATGCGTTGTGTTTATTTAAAAAAAAAAAAAAAAATTCGGGTCTTACAAAACTCTTATTAAACCAACCCAAAGTAGTACCCCCCCAAATACCCAGAGTTCTACAATCATAGAACTCAAAGAAAGATACAAAATCAGATCCAATAGCTGATAATATTATCAGATACTGGATCAATAATAAGAACAATACAATACAAAGACTTACAGAGCTATAAACCCTAATACAATGATAAAGAAGACGAAGACCTAACAATACAGAGAGAGACTAATATTAGAGAGAGAAACAGACTCGATAATAATGAAATAATAAAACAATAAACTCGTTTATATAGGATGCTCCAGAAGCTTCAGTTTAGATACACGAGATGAATCCACAGCCATACGATCAATCTATTCTCCACCGTTAGATCTGCCTGTTTATAACAAACTCGTAACAACTCACATTAGCCCATATAAACCATAGTCCAGTAACCATATAACGAGCCCACTTATTATCCAAGACAATAAGCTAGCCCACAATATTATTCTAGGCAACAAGCCCAGTACAACAAGTCCAAGAAAGGTTTGAATGATCATATGTATATTTTTAACAAAACGGGAAAAAACAGACACTACCATTTACAATTACGTAAATTCTAAACCATGAAAACAAAGAAGTTGGGTCATCCTGTCATGTCAATTATCTAAGCCCTCACATACTAGATACTAAATATTCCATATGATATTTGAAACTGTGAACTTCTTGTTGACAAGTAACAGGAACCGAGTTCAGATATAAGAGGCTAGGCAACCATTAGAGAGCTAACACATAAAAATATAGCCAATCAAGCAACCGCTTTTGCTACTCGCCCTAGGCTGTTGTTGTTTGATTCATCTGGTATACAAAGCATCAAAAGAGAAAAAGACCTTAATAAGATTAGAATTGAAACTGATATTTTTTGTATATTACCAACTAACACACGAAACATGAAGATTAATAAATTATGTACGCTAGAAGCATGGACGGATCTTGATGGATCCCCATAGTGTTTGTTGTGTTACATATTTAGACATTCCATCATGTATTTTATATCCAGATTATTTCGAGTATGGAGAGAAAAACAAACTTGTACATCAATTTCACTACTACATTGATAATGTGAAAGAAATGAAGCAATCACCAACTTAAATGTGACACGATAACTCTTTTGTATTAGTTGTTTTATTGATTATTGACATCAGTTTTACGAGTATCAACTTCAATGGAACATGCGAAGCCGGATTTGCACAATCATCTTTATTTGTTGCATTTGTCCATAGAAAAATAATTACTTAAGAATTCTTAGAACTAATATGTAATAAGACTTTATCAAGAGATTAAAACTCTTGGTAAACAATTATAAAATGTACTTTTTCTTTTTCCAAAAAATGAACGCAACTTTGTTACTTATAATGCATAAGTTAAGCATAACGGACGTACCGAAGGGAACATGTTGCACAAAGAAGCATGCACCAATGACTACATAAGCAAGGGTAAGAATTACTCCTTTCAGATAGTGTGAACTTCCATCCTGCAAAATGATTTATACCACATTAAGTTAATTAATTAGTTTGGCTAATTATGCAAAACTAAAATCATATGAATGTTAAGTAAATTAAGTGTATCTCATTCATTAATTAGCAACTTTAGTGAACTACTAGTAGTGTGCCCGCGCGACGCGGCGGGGGAACACAACTACTTTTACGGGTATGCATAATTCGGTTCAATTCAGTTATTAGCCTCAACCAAAACCAAAGTCAATGGTTAAATAATCTTATTAACCGATCGGTTAATTGGTTCGGTTTATTTGATTAGATTGTCGTTTTTCAGTCCGGTTAAGTTAATTTTGTTAATAACAAAACTAAACTTTGGCCAAAGTATAAGTCTACTAAAGCATGAGCTTAATGCCCCATCTTTTTTAGGCCCCATTCTATGATGTTATTATATAGTTGTATCGAACTTGTTTATGTAGTATTGAATCATAGCTCATTCCAAAAAGAGGCAACACGGTTAGGTTAAAAATGAAAGCGGGAAAGTGATGAATGAAAATCGAATCGAATCGTGTAGTAACGGTGAAAGGTCGTACACCTAATATTAAAATCACAATCATCAAAGTCCAATTATCTTATGTTGCATTCTTGCTCTAATTCTTTTTATAATTAAAATAAAAATCAAAATCTAAGGTGTTGTAGTTAGCAACTTAGTTCATTCGAAATCGACAATCAAAATTGTTAATTTGCTACGCATCCCTTGAAGGTAAATTGATAATCTATAACTTTTACTACTCAACTGTTAATTTTTGCAGCTTACGAATTATACAGATAAAATATGACATACTGTGGATGTTATTCATGTTTTAAATAAAATGCTATGTCTTTACTGATATTTATATGTGATTAAAGTAAAGATCGGAAATAAAAATTATGATTAAAATTTCGTTATGTTTATGTTATTATAATCATAACTAATACTTAAATTTCGATATTCATATTATGTTTTAAATTTAGGATGTTTTTGATGTCATATACTCTTTGTTTTGTTTACATCGTCTGTTTTTAGTGTTTAAGGTTAGGTCAATCCATGTGAGGATTTGGTACTCAATCCCTTCAATGATAAGATTTTTTTACTGTGGTCTCTGTTATGCTAAAAGAACCTCAAATTTAAAATTCATTTTAGGCCCCTAAAATGGCCGAGTCGACCCTAGTAAATCACATAATACATCCACTTTTTGAAATTTAAAAAATATTAGCATTACTACTCAAATTAAAGAGAATAAAATTCTTTTTTTTATGATATCTTTTTTTTTAAATTATTAACGTATGAAAAAATTATGGTCATTTAAAAATCGTGGGGGTAATTTCCTTAAAACAAGGAAAACATGTAACTATTATTTTTCGTTTAATTCGGTTCGTTTTTGTTTCAGTTATTACTTAAACCTATCATATCATTTTTTGTAAACCTATCATATCACTTTTTGTAAAAAAAAAAAACTACACCAATACTATACTCAAATTAAAAAGAATAAAATGCCCGTTTATATGGTGTAATAATATTAAGAAAATATTCAAGCATGAAAAAGTTATGGACGTTTAAAAATTATGGGGGTAGTTGGTTAAATTAAGGGTGCGAAAGTGTAATTACTATTTAAATAAAAAAAATTGAATAAAGATGGAGGGGCACATGTGTAAGTATTTTTTAAAATATATGTTTGCATTAAAAAATAGTTAATATCTGCATTGTGTTTTGTATTCTAATCAATATACTTGTAAAACTTGAATTTTAAGAAATCATTGGAAAATGTATTATATTAAAGCTTAGATGATTTTAGTTCGTTTTCGTTTTTTTCCTTTGTTTTCGTTTCGGTTATTGCTTAACCCTAATATATAAATTTTTAAAAATTAAAAAACTATAGCAATATTATACTTAAATTAAAGAGAATAAAATGCTCTTTTATACGGTGTAATAATATTAAGAAAATTTTATCGTCTGAAAAGGTTATGAACGTTTAAAAATCATGGGGGTTGTTGGTTAAAATAAAGATGCAAAAGTGTAATTACTATTTAAATAAATAGAAATTGAGTAGAGTTGATGGGACAAATATGAAAATATTGTATAAAATAATAATATAATATAGATAGATAAGGGGGAAACTGAAACTAATAAGGGGTATATGTGCAAGTTATGTTTGAAAAGACATAAATGCCCTTAAAAAGTAGTTACTACATGCATTATGTGTTGTACTTTAAGCATTTATTGTTGTAATACTTAAAAATTAAGAGGTCCTTGTGAAATGCTTTATAAGATAGTATAGATGGCTTGTATTTACAAATATATCATGAACCATATATTAATCACTTGTACGTAGGCGAGTCAAATGACCATTAAGAAATATTGTACAAAATATTGTCTAAATGTGAATAAACTTGGAGGAGGTAGGGAGTAATTTTAAAACCTGCAAAGTGAAGGCTGTAAGGAATACTGAGAATGCAAGACAACCAGTCTCGAGAAGTCCAAAATCGAGACTCATGTTTATTCCCATTATCCAGGCAATAATCACACATAGAGGAACCTGATTAGTTTCATACAATTTGTTAGGGCTCTCATCAGTAATTCTGTATAGATTAATAACTTAGTTGAACAGTACAACTTGTTCAAGAAACCGTTGCATGTTTAACCCATAAACATGTTATATTTGTCACAAATATTTCTCACCACAAACATCAAGATTTGAGATGCAGAACCCATAGCGACACCTAGAGATATATCCTGCACCATTTTGCACAAAACTTATATATATTGATCAATCCATTAATGCATATAAAATCAGTATGATTAAGCAATTAACATCATAGATAGTTTCTATTTTTAGTTTTTGGACATTTACCTCAATTGTGCCCACAACATACTCGGACAACACCGCAATGATTATTGTTATCAAGCATAACCATATAAAGGCGCTCCAAAAACCTAAGGATGCTGTCTCTTTAATATCATTATCATCGACATCTTGGTCCTAATTTTATTAGTTTTAAAACATCAGGCTCCAAAAATATATTAGTTTTGATTATTTTGTTTGACCTCAAAATTCAACAACAAAGTCTAAATAACAAACCTCGTGTGATTCAAAAAGTTGAGTGTGGGTTTTCAATTGAAATAAGAGATATGTTATGTATGCAAGAAACATGACAATGCTGCTAGCCCTTGAGAGCTATAGAACCGAAGCGCCATCTGATTTTGGTGAATCCATGGTGTTGAGATTAAACAACAAAGGCGCGGTCTGGCATAGCAAGCCAAGCAGTAGCAGCAAGGTGTTTGCATCCGCCTGCTTCTGTGTTTAGTCATATAACATGTAAAAAGATACGTTTTTCATGCCATTTATAAAATTCAGTTACTAAAAGAGTAAATTACACGAATGATACAACCATATTCCATGTTTGATCAGTTCCTTTTAAAAATAATTACATGTATGGTTTTCAGTGTTCACCCACAGTCGAACAATGATATTTATAATAGTTAACTAGATGGGGAAGGAAAAGTAATTACATGGTCAAATTTTTGTTGTTTGTTGAGGTTGGCAATGCCACCGCATAAGAGAGAAGAGCCAAGAACAAGGAGGAGGTTTGAGATGATGGAACCCAAAAGAGAGTATTTGAGGACATGTATTTTCCTTTTATGGAGAGCAAACATTGCAATTATCAACTCTGTTGCATTCCCACATGTTGCGTTCACCAATCCTCCCACTGTACGTTTATATTTCCAAAAAATATAACCATGTACAGTATCAAAAAATATAATTAAACTACAGCATATATATATATATATATAGGGTATATATAAATTGAAAACCAGCTTTAGTTATGAAAACCCACGAAACTCATATATGTGGTTGTTAATGGCTCCACGTACACTCTTATAATTTAGACTAAAAGGGTAGTTTGGGCACAAGCTCTTTTCTCTCTCTTCTTTTAACACCTGCCATAACCTCTCTCATCTCTTTTATTTTCTTTACAATACCCAATCCTCTCTCTTCTTTAACATAACCTGCAACACTGATCTCTTTTCCTTTGTTCTCTTTGAACATTAAAGACATCAACACAACCTACAACACTACTCTATCTATCTCTATTTACTATATAAACACAGCACAACCGATAACAAAACTACCAGATCTAAGGCAAACGGGTATCCGAACGGTTACAAAAGGAGTAGAAACCCATTCAACCAAATCTGAGGAGGTGGTCTTTGAACAGGGGGTGGTTCGGTGGTTGAACAGGGGTGGTGACGAGTCTTGTTCTTTTGTACCAGATTCGGATCTATGGTGACGAGTCTTGTTCTTATGTACCAGATTTTTTGTAAGGATTCTTGTTCTAGATCCAGATTTTTTATGAGGGTTTCTTGTTCTTGACATATTCATGTTCTTGTACACCTACCTGAAGCTTGAATTTGAGAAACGAAAATTATGTTTGGATTCATTAATTGGTTTTCTCCTCACACCTATTTAAAAGTGTGTTAAAAGGATTAGAAAGCATTAAAGCAGAACCAATCTTTTAAGTGTTTTAGTCCAGGATTATATTTAGTAGACTAAATAAAAAAAGAAAGAAATGGTCATGATACGTCCCCATTCTATGTTGACTAATGTTTTGAATTTGTTTTATTAGGATGAAGTGTAATGATGATGCAGACGAAAATGACCAAGATGATGAAGTGTAAATGATCGACTAATTTTTTTTCTCTATCAAAGCTTTGTTTTTCATTTAAAAACATGTGTTTTTATATTTTTTGAGTTAAATTTTGTGAACTTTTATATTGAGATAAGTTTATGAAAATTTATTATATGTGTTTTGGGTTATAATTTATCATTTTTTTTGTTGTTTGGGTTATAATTCGTCATATGTTTTTGTTGTTTGGGTTATAATATATCATATGTTTTTGTTATTTGGGTTATAGTTTATCGTATGTTATAGGTCTTAAAACGAACAAAAAAATACAATTAGGTATATTTACATATGTTGACTGTTAACTGAGGCTTGAAACATGTTTTACTCGAAGATGTTACAAACATATGTTTTAATTGTAACATGTTTTTTTTATTCATCTTCCCGACACATGTAAATGTTAATTTTTTTTATTACAAGTATTTTTTTTATGTTAAAACTAGTAACATCTGTTTTTTTAGTTTATAAATATTTGTAGACTTCCAAAAAAAGCATAAGTTTTTTTCTTTTAAGATATTATATTGTGTGACTTTGTAAAATTCAAAAGAAAAAAAACATAAGTTTTTTATTAAAAAATTGAATTTCTGGTTTTATTAGAAAAACATAGAATTTTGATTTAGAAAAGTGATTGTTGGTTTTAGAAAGAGGAGAGAGGAAAGAGAATATGGAAAAAGTAAGAGAGAGTGTGTGTTGTTTGTTTACTATAATACCCTTTTTAATTTTTTTATTCAAGATATGTAACTTTTGCATCTTACACTTTTTGAATAAAATAATAAATGAACCACAACCATTGGATCATTATGATCAATGGTGATAAGAGTGGTTTTCTTGGTTTTCTTAAGTGGGGAGGGTTTTCAAATTATCCCTCCCCTATATATATATATATATATATATATATATGTTTGCGCACACATGTCACTACTACACAAACATGTATTCACTATGAAGCTTTGCTACGAAAAAAAATGTCGCAACTTTGCTACGGATTAGCTACAAATTAGCTACTATACGAACATATTTTGACATATTTTGCTACCATTTAGCTATGCATATTCTGTCACACAATATAGTTATAGCAAAATAGATAAAAACAAATATTAATATAATAATAGTTCGTAAAATTTTAATGTTAGAATTTTCTTATAAATTTATACTCTACAAGCCAAATAAAATTAAGAATAAAAAATCAAATACACTTGATTTAACACTGGATTAACATTTGATAAATGAAAGTGATTAGAAGTTTACCTGTAGGGCCTGTGAAGTGTGCAATTTGTCTTTAATTTGAGTTGAAGTTCACCAACACGGATAAACCAAATGTTAGGAATACTACTGCATATTTATAAATGAACAATTTTATGTTAAAAATATATAGATTAATGTTAGACAGCTTACTCGGTTAGAAAACTCAAACGTTCTGCAAGCGGAGTCAACCCAAGCAAACTTAAACCAAATATCCATGGCTACAAACATACAAAACATATATCACATCAGAATAAATTAATGTTCGGCCAATCACATAAGTGAAAATTACAAAATAGCATTAGGTGATCAAAAGTTTCCAAAAATAGACATGGGAATTTAGTTTTCATTATAGTAGCCAACCCTCATTTCCGCAACATTGACTAGTTACCCTAACTAAGACGGTCAGGATTTAGCCTACATTTTTGGTCAGTAGCTAAGGCTTGACCCACGCTTTTAGATGCGGGCTAAGGCTTAGCCCATGTGCTCAGTTCCTGAGTTTACTTCAGGAGGAAAAGAAATTAAATTAAATAATCGAAGGAAATGAGAGGAAAATAAATGATGCATATCCTTTCCTTCTGTTTCCTTCCAATTCGAAAGAAAAACTAAACTAAAGAATTTGACCTAGTTTTCCTTCCATTTCGTTTCTTTTCCTTCCTTAAATGAAACTCGGGAACACAACATGTTTTGTTTTCCTTTCTTTTCCTTCCCTAAATAAAACTCGAAAACACAATCAAATTTTTCTTTTTTTTTTATTTCCATTCTTTTCCTTCGTTAAGTTAACTCGGGAACACATAGTGACATTGAACATCACTTACTCTATTGAAGCTGTAATAATGTGCTACAAACGTCATCGGAATCGCTGGAAAAAGCACCAAAAGTTTGGTTCCAAACATCACTGTTCGAACATTTGCCACAAAATCCCTCAACATACGGAACCGAACACAAGTTAAAACATCCGACTCCGATGTTGTGGTTGGTAACAAGCATTTCGCGGTCTCAACGTCATAGTTTTCAGACGACCCCATGACACTTGTTGATCAACTGATGATGATGAGATTTGGTTCAACTTATATTTATATTTGCACCGATCAGGTTACAGGACTTAGGACAGCGTTGTTGGTAAATTTCTGGGAAAAGTTTCGTTTAAGGTTGTGTCTTGTTTTTTTGTAGTAATCGATAGAAGAACTCCACGTTATGTTACTCCAAACGGCAACGTTGCTGCGTGGCCATTAATGCAGAAAACTTGGCAAATTCATGGACTTGCTTACGTGTCTTTACATGAAAAAGAAAATATAAACTATTACATTTTGGTAACTCATTTTTTTTAATTAATATCCAGTGTATTATATAACTTAAAACATGTTCGATTTCAACTTAACTACAATATCACATATCTATACTATATATAAAGCATGAGGGAGGGATTCCTGCAAAAGTTAAGTAATTGCAAATTTCATTGCCTAAAGTACAAACACTTGTTGCATTTGTAAAATGGTAGATTAGTCTTTTACTCGTTAATATTAAGATTAATGGTTATGTTATATTCATTCAATTGCTGTTTAGAGTTTAATGCATTCAGTATCCCACTTTATGACTAAAGGTTTTAATGTTACAGTTTTCACGACAGTTCAGTAGCCCACATTATGCACATCTTCTCTTAAACTCCCCAATGTCTTCTTTTCCTATAAAAACCAAACCCTAACAGACTTTTGAGAGAGGGAGAAAATAAGCTAATTCTCTTCAAAATTTGAAATCTGAAATCTGAAGTCGTCACTCAATTTCACAGTCTGAATTATTAGGAAGATGAAGATGAAGATCATACGTCAAAATGCGAATTAAAGTTCTTCCTGATGGCCTGGCTCACTTAACAGTACTCGAGTATCCATGAGGTATTTGATAACCATTATGTGTTCGAAGTTAGAGAGCAAAAAAAGATTTTACTCATTTATTAGTAGGCCTTTCTTTTATGACTATTGTGGTTGAACTGTTGAAGTTGATTTTAATCATCTTTTCACCTAAACTGATAGATGGACTCATGGACACTTTTTGCTTGATTTTGATCCTTTTTTGCAGTGTCATCCTATTGTCAATGGCTATTACTTTTTACACATGGTGGTTTATACATTTCGTGGATGGATTTTTTCTCTCCAATCTATGTTCAACTCGGCATAGATATATTTGGTGGGCTCATGTTTGTGTTGTTTACCTATTTTATACTTTTTTTAGTTCTTCAATCATTTCATAAGTCTATTTGAACATTTCTTGTAGTTGCGTGATTTTGTTAATTGTTATTTAAAAGGCAATAATATACATTAAATGATGGTAGTGATTGCAACTTTTTATAATAACGTGATAAACTGCTTATTTGATTATTCATGTTAAACAAAAGTAGTTTTGAATAAGAGACTGAAGTTGCTTCTCAAAACTGCTTGTTTTAAATAGCAATAATCACCTAAAACAGTTTCAATAAGCAATCTTAAACACACTCTTAGAAGGTTTTATGAACTTGACTACCATTTTAGATGACAGTCAACCGTTCCCTGTTAGTTAAATTTTTGTAGCTTAACTCATTTGACCACTTTTGGAAAGACAAAAATACCCTTGTAAGGGCACAGATTGGTACAAATGAAACCGGATACTTGGGTGACCTATAAAGTAGTTTCAATATATGCGTGGCCTTAATGAAGTTGAATATTTGGGTGACTCCCACTATATTTCGGTTGCTTTGAATGAGGCAACCTTTTGGTGCTATTATAACTGATGAAAATGGTAACAAGTTGTTGACATATAGGTAGTTTAGGTACTAAGGCCCTTTTGGTGGTTATCCAACTCCATTTATGCAGAAGTAGGCGGAAATGTATGCCAATATAATATAGCAATTTGAGATAAAATAGTATATATGTTAAACGATTTTGTTGAAGTTATCTTCCGAATGTTAGTGTGGTTCATAGAAGATGGCAACTTTGAAGGAGGATTGATGATTTGTAGTTTTTTACTGATTAAATTCATTTTTTTAAAGTTTTGGTTACTATGGTGCATTTATATAAAACATTGCTATGTATCTGATGAAATATTACTTAAATAGTGCAAGCTTTCAAATCCATGATTTTATTTTATAAACAATATTTAGAATTTTAGTAAACAAAAACCTCTAATTCAATAGTATTACGCATAATGATGATATCCCCCTTTTTAAAGATGATCCTATTTTTTGCTAACCTCCTTATTTGCAGGTATGTTGCAAGACTTGTGGACCAAGATCAGTTAACCAATTAAATTGGCCAAAAAATGCTGAATCTTGTTTCCCAGTTTTGAGTTATATAAATTTTAATATTATCTGAATTGTAATTTGTATTTGTAACATTCCTAATGAAAATGCAATCTTTATCAACTAGGTAGAGTCAGTTCAAGGAAGTTTTATCGGGCCAATGCGGCCCGTCACTAAAAATGGCTTTCTTAAATCGTAGCCCATTAATCCAGCCTATCTTGCCATCTCGAGTTAAAAGACTTATGCTTAAAACCGTTGATTTTGCAGGGTGAGTTAACATATGGATTAAAAGACTTATGCTTAAAACCGTTGATTTTGCAGGGTGAGTTAACATATGGATTAAAAGACTTATGCTTAAAACCGTTGATTTTGCAAGGTGAGTTAACATATGGAACGATTGGCGAATGGAGATTCAACAAGAGAACACATTTGGATAGACCTATTCCAAGAAATCTGTCTATGCCCCCACCCGGAGTTCCTGAAAGTGTGGTAAGTATACTTTGAATAAATTGGCTTTGTGCATTTCCATACATTTGGGCTGCCTTTCGACTTCATTTTTGACCCGTTAGCTTACCCGTCTGGTTTGCAACGCTTGGTTTGACCCAAGTTCAAGTCTTATTCCATGTATTATGCAGGTGACACTTGTAAAGATGGTGAATGAAGCTACTGCTAACATTCCAAGTTGGGACATTGAATAACCAAGGGTATACCAAAAGTAAAATGAGTAATGAAATAGACAGTCCTTATAAAGTTTACAATGTAGGAATGAAATGAAAAGAACTCCGAACTTTTTTAATGAGTTAAAGGTGTTAAAAATTTAGAGTTCTTATTTTATTATGATCTAACAATGTGCACTGAATATGGTGTTGTCACCGTTCAAGATTAGATGCAAAAGCTATCAAAATCACACCAGTTCGATGTTTCATTAATCAAAACTAACTACATCACTTTAGTTAAATACGTTTATTTATTTATTATTTAGCTGCACAAATATAAGGTTCCTAACTCACCATCATCCATCAACAAACATTATTACTTTAAAGCTACAACTAGAGACCCTGATCCTGTTGAATTCTTTAAAATGAGTTGCTGCCATTAAACGACGGCTTACCAATTTAGAAACCCGGAATGGGTTGTGGTTCGCAATAGACATCGTAATTGAATTTGATATTAGACGAAATACCCGCCGCAACGCGCGGGCATCCCACTAGTAACTTAATAAAACAGAAATATTGAAAATGCCGTTTCAATTTCTGTTAGGTTAATGGTTAATTTATAACAACATTTTATAGGAGGCAAATCCTATATTACTAAACCACGGTCATAGTTACTTAACTTATAGCTTAATTAACATGTTAATACATTCATCTTATACGTTTTTTTCATAGTTTTATTTATTTTGTTATAAAAAGTTGAATCAACATAGGGTGTAACGGGCTAACGGCGGTAGCCCAATAGAAAACAACCTAGGAATAGGACCGGGACATTTAGCGTTTAGAAGTCTATACTCCATCTTAGACATCCAACATACTGTGTTATTAACTAATGAATTGCAGGAGAAGTCAAAAAGGGCATTAGGGTTATGAGACAATGACAAAGTTTAGTGAGCTGCTACAATGGGCAAAGGACTTCTCAAAAGCTTAATGGTGCTCCTGAATAGCGGTAGATCCCAAGAATTTTTTTCAATAGTGTTTTTTTTTTAAATTCTTACTATTTGATTCTAAATCATACAAGGCACTAAATTTTCAAACCAAGTAGGTTCATGGGAACCCACGAAAGTAGGCTGGATTTGCCCTGCCCTAAAGGACTTCGACTATAGTTTCACGGCATATGGTGGTACATTGCTCCCCAAAACCTGGATGTGGCATATCCATGTTGTGTACCTCACAGGCATGGCGTATGGCATGCCAGTTTGATTCTGAAATATATGTCGATGGAATTAGTACACCTCTTTGAGCGAGATTCAGAGCGAAAGAGATTTGATTCTGAAATAAATGCCAAACAAAGCAATTGACCTTTAGTGGAACCCAGTTGGTCCATTTGATAGCAGCTACTAACATCATCATCATCATCATACTCAGTTAATCCCACCTATAGCTAAGCTAAGGTAGGGTCTGAGGAGGGTAAGATGTAGACAGCCTTACCTCTACCCCTAAGAATAGAGAGGCTGCTTCCAATGAGACCCCCGGCTCGATGTGGTTTGGTATCAAGCCTTGGACATAAGGCACAAAACACTTAGCAATCGGGACAAACCCCATCGGTGCATGTACCCCTTTGTCTTTTGGCTATCAACGCCACCACATGATGCATGATTTCTACAATTAACATGATTTCTACAATTACCCAGATCAAAATTCATTGCAACGAACTAATCGAGAAACCTCCCCTGGCTAATGCCAATCTCCCATCCATTTCCACACATCAAATAACTTTTTAATCCTCAAATAACATTTCTATTATAATTGTGCATCAACCTTTCATATTATATATACGACATTTAGTAACTTTTTTATGTGAGGGGACTTAATGTAGCTATATGTTGGTTATGGTTTATGGGGATGGTTTAATAAAAACTCATTTTAGGGAGATAATTCGGAAACTCTTAACTAAATGCAAAAATATATATATATATTAAAAAAAATCATAATTCAAAATTTAAGTTAAAAACTAGAAAACTAGTTTGGATCTTCTCTTTCCACATCATCTCCGTTTAGACAAAAAAAAAAAAAAAAACTAAAAAACGCTACTGCACATGTGTAGTATAACCTAAAAACTTAAACTTCCCACCTCCACGCAGAAACCTAATTCCACCCCACCCACCCCCACTCTTACCCAAAAACTTAAATCGTTTACCCAAAAACATAAACCACCCATCCAACCCCAACCCAAAAACCTAAACTCACCTCATCCACCGCCTATCAAAAAACCTAAGCACCACCCACCACAACCAAAAACCTAACTCCTCACCCAAAAACCTAAACCCACCCTACCCACCCCACCCTCAAAAACCTAAACCTTACAAGCTAAACAAAAAAACTAACCCTAAAGCTAACCGGACATTTACTACACATATGCATTAGAAGTCGCACTTTATTTATTTTTTTATTTATTTATTTTTTTTGAACGGGGATGACGTTAGAAAGAGAAGCTCTGAACCAGATTTTTGGTTTTTGACTTAAATTTTGAGTTATGATTTTTTTTTTTTAAATTTTTTTCTTAATTTAAGTAGGAGTTCTCAAGTTCTCTCACTAACTATGAGTTCTCAATTGAACATTCCCCTATGATTTATTAACATGTTTTATCACAATATGAAATTCTAATTGATCTATGTATAACATCTGGAAATTACATCATCATTTCATTCCATTTTTTATGCTCACGTTAGTTAAAATCGATAGCAAGAAAATTGACATTAGAATTACAAGCATTAGAGAACAAAGTATTTCAATCAAATGAGAAATTGCTATCCATATTATTTTAATATGTCCTAAAACAGTGTCAAAGTGTCAACTCCCAAAATTCATAAAGTTTCTCGTAGTGACCTCAATTTAAGTTACGGCTACAAAAGCTAAGTTGAGTTTGTGAAAGTTAAAGGACCGTTTCTATAAATTTAATCTTCTAAGATATTTTTCGCTTTCCATTATCTATACTACTATATAGTGTATTCTGGACGGGCAATATCATCATTTCATATTTATTTATATGGGCAAAAATGTAATTTCATTAGATTAGTAAGACAAATTTAATATGAAAATTTAATACAAGTCAAAGTTCATTTATAATCTCTTTTTTATTAATTTTGTTTTTGTTTTTGATATATATCATTGATGCATTTTTTAAGACAATTGTTTTTTTAGTTTGACAAAATTACAAAAGTCGTCCTTTATGTTTATAGCGAATTGCAAACCATGTCCTTTAGAAACACAAATTACAGAAAACGTACTTTGTGTTTACAAATCTTTACACGTTATGTCCTTTGACACTAACCCATTTAACTTTTCTTGTTAAATATGATGTGGAGCTCAGCATGTCTGGAAGCACAGGAGAATGTTCTTTTGCTGATATTATTACCAGTATTCGCTACTGGGTCATTCATAGCATTACTATACCTTCCCTATTCATTGCGGGTTGGTTATTTGTCAGCACTGGTTTAGCTTACGATGTGTTTGGAAGCCCTCGGCCAAACGAGTATTTCACAGAGAACTGACAAGGAATTCCATTAATCACCGGCCATTTTGATTCTTTGGAACAACTCGATGAATTTAGTAGATCTTTTTAGGAGGCCTCAATGACCATAGATAGAACCTATCCAATTTTTACAGTGCGATGGTTGGCTGTTCACGGCCTAGCTGTACCGTTTTCGGCCCTTTTCTAAAAAAAGGATGGCCAAGTGGACCCCATGTGAGAGTAGATTAGTCTTTTTACCCATTTATTATAAAAATAGTCTTTTAATACATAAAACTATATACACGCACAACTCTCTCTTTTCTCACCCTTAAGTTTAATATTTCTCACTCTTTTCCAACCGACACTATCACCCACCACCACTATACCTTCACATGAGGTCCCCTTGGTTATATTTTAACGAGAAAAAATAACTGGGTTAGGGTAAAAGGACGTAACATGTAAGGGTTTGTAAATACAAATTACGTTTTCTGTAATTTATGTTTTTAAAGGACATGATTTCCAACCCGCTATAAACATAAAGGATGATTTTTGTAATTTACTCTTTTAATCTTTAAGACGCTCATTAACTATGTATATACACACATCTACGTCGGTTCACCTCCTTTCAAGTGCCTCCTCATTGCAGAAACAACTCTTCACCTCCTTTCCATCAACACACCCTTTAAACCGCCATTGGTGTGACTGATCACATCTTCAATCACTGTGCTTCTTTCGATATCCCTAATCAGTTTTAACCGAAATTTATTTTCGCTTCCATTTACCAATTGAATCCTACTTTATATCCTTCGCAATAGCAACATGGTTTCTATATTAACGGAGTTGAGAAGAAGACAAGCCGAATCACATGTGATGTTCGTGTGTCCACAGCCGGTGGTTGAATTTGGAGGTCATATGGACCAAATTTTTGGAGTGCAATAAGAACACATTAACCGTGTGGTAATTGCTTTGATTTAGCTACTGTTTTCATGAAATCTTCTCTTTTTAGGGGTTTGTTTCTTTGTTACAAAACATATAGCACATACTTTTTCTAAACAAAAAAAAGGTAATAGACAAGATATGAAGCAAAATATTGATTGTAAGTTACTGAAATCTTTATTATTGGGAAATTAACAATTTAGTTTGGTTAGGTAGAGGAATCAAATCTGAAATCTTTGTTTAACACATCATAAATCAGATACATAGCCTGAGTGAAGATGTCCCTTCGGCGATTACTAAGTTAAGGCTACGCAAATTCTTGATAGTAGAGGAATTCCTACTGTTGAAGTTGATTTGTATACTAATAAAGGAATTTTTATAGCTTCTCTTCCAAGTGGTGCTCCTTTGGAATGTAAGTTCTCTCATTTTTTGTGATTTAGAATACTTCATTATGTCTATTAGTAGTGGTTGGAGTGATGTTTTCAAGTTATACACATTAGTAAACTTGGTTAAAAATTAAGAATTAGTAACTTCCATTGAAATGTAAGATGATGATGCTTTTATTATTTACTTAATTACTTGCAACATATAAGAAGTCACTTTGATAAACCAGTGGCCATAGATTTGAGCGGATGTCTGACCATGTTAAGAATCATAAGGCGATTTTTATTACATCTTCTTTGATGCTGCAGTTTATCTCCTCCCAAAAATAGCTGGAGTGCGAATTTCAAATAGATAGAATTAGAATGATTTTTGTTGTTTAACTTTTGTACAATGACAATTAGTTAATGGATTTTGATTGTTTAACAAGTAAGGAATACATTTATATTACGCTCCCCGAAAGAGGATAAGCAACACCCGCTACTGCAAATTATAATTATCGACTCCACTGCAACGTACGAGCTCACAATACAATATCCCGCCCGCGTAAACAAATTTTGTACCAGAAACACACGTAGGGGCTCGAATGTAACATATTATTACTTAGGTGCTTTAACCAACCGGCATAGATTGTCACCTTACTTTCCTCGTCGTTTAGACGGCGCTTCAAATTAAGCAGAAAACAAACAGCGAGCCAATTAACTAAAAAACGTGCAGTCCCGCTGCAACGCGCGGGCTCCTGCTAGTATGTCAAAAGATTCCTACAACTTTTCAACGTATAAACTGACGGACCGTCACTTTTTTAACTCACAACGAAGTGTAGCACGTCCAAGCTACTGAATCTAACGTTTCTCGTATTTTAGTAGAACCCCATTGATTCATTTTACGGTGAAATATGTGGCGTCGATTTTATCATTTGGTTTTACCATATTGTAAGGTTTTATAATTGCTTAAGACCGAAACATAAGGTGATTGAAATAAAGACATTTTGAGGATAAATTCGATAAGATGGCAAAGATTGTTTAAAGGAATGTGCCTGAGCTTAGGATCAGTTGTGTGTTTATTGTGGTGTTTACGTTGATCATAACTTGTAGTTACACCTAAGGAACAGTCTATTGGAAGATGCCAAAGTGCCTAGAAATAGACATGGGAGATTCCTCAAATGTCAACTCCTAAAAGTAGGGGTGTTCAACGAATCGAATAACGAATTTTCGAATTATTCGAATCGAATTTCTCGAATTTTTAATATTTTTACTTGAATTCGTATTCGATTCGTATTCGCTTAAATTTCAATGTATTCGATTCGTATTCGATTCGAATAAGGAACTCGAATTCGAATAAATTCGATTTAGTTCAAATTCACCATAAATAATAAATTGTTTTACTCTTAGTTTTAAAACTAATACAAACTCATTATTTTTAACATAAAAAATTTAAATCTACAAAATTGATAAAAAACAACATGTCAAATACGGGAATAGTAAAAACATTAGAGAGTATAATTTGTTTGAGTTTTGTGATGTATAAGGTAAATATGTAAGATGTGGTTGTGGTAAAAGTTTTGGAGACAATGGGTTCTTAAAGTTTGACCAAAACTTAGAAGTTTTTTTTTCTCAATCTGTATATTTGTGTATATAATAATGTGTATGTGTGTATGTGTGTGTGTGTATATATATATATTAAAAAAAGATACATGTACAGTTTTTATTCGAATTTCGAATCGAATCGAATTTAAAATCATAAATTCGTATTCGATTCGTATTCGATTTACTGGACTCGAATTCGAATTGAATCGAATTCGAATTCTTAATATTCGAATCGAATTCTTGGTAATCGAATCGAACTAATTCGAATTTCGAATTTTTCGAATCCGAATCGAATTCTGAACACCCCTACCTAAAAGAGCGTATATGAAACACTGTGGAACGTCTATTGGAACCTCAATGCATAGTGCCTCTCGTGTTGCGTTAGGATACTAAATAAGAAAAAGTTACATAGTCCCTACACTCAAACATAGATGCCCAAGGAAAAAAAAAAAACCGAACGGCCCTTAAAAAGTTTATTGTATAAAGCCATAAATTTAAGAAATGAGGTAGCCTTTTAAAATGCGACAATTGTGGGAAGAAGTGGGTTGTGATAGTGAAGGCAAATGTGATTGGTGGGCACAACACAACGAGACTTTAAAATTAGTTTATTATTCTCCCTAAGCACCAACCCCCACCCACCTTCAATCTACGATTTGGTTACAATTACAAAAGTTAAAGAAACTATGTAATAAGCAATCCAGAGAATAAAAGTTATCATTTTATCAAATAAACATTATAATAACTATATTTGTCATAAGCATGACATTTTTAAGTAGTAAGATTTAGTTAATTTCGTCTTTTTATGTTTGGACCATGGGTGCCTAATGTCAATTTGTTTGTGCTCAAAATTTGAAAAAAATATGATGCATTACCAACTATGACAGGAGTTTATGTTGTCCTCTAGTGAAGTGTAGCTAGTTGGAACATATGAGAGAGTAAGAGATAGTGGGCATTTTTAAGTGCCAAAAGCCTAAATGTGAAGAAATTCTGAAATAACATCTTAACTACCCTTTAATCAACTCTCAATGGGCAGCCGCAGGTTCAATATACCGGAGAAGTTTCAAGGTAGGATCACGAAGTTTTTCGTTTCAAACTTGCCGGAGAAGTGTAGCGGAAAGGACTTAGCGGAACATACAAGATCGTTGGGGGTGATTTACGAACTTTACATTGCACGGAAGAGAGACAAATGGGGTAACCGGTTTGGTTTCATCTCCTTTTTGGATGTGAAAGATAGCAGCGACATGGTTAAGGAATTATGTGCTGTGAAGATGGGGGATTTTCGATTAAAGGCTAACGTTGCAAGGTTTTGTTATGAAGAAGGAGAGATCGGCCAACCGCCTGCTAACAACAAAAGACCGGAGTATAGGGAGGAGCAAGATAGTAGAAAAAAGGAAGAGTACAAGGCTGGACCATCTTCTTTTATTCATGGTGGTTTATCTTTCCAGGAGATGCTTACGGGGATACACAAAAAAGTTGACAATGGAAAGGTGGTGAAGATTGACGATGAACTGGAATGTCTTAAGAACCTGTTTGGCTATGCTATAGTGATGAGGTTCGTAGACCTAGTCTCCCTTAAAAAAGTTAACTTGTTTCTGAAGGAGATGGATGCGGGAGAAAGCCGAGTGCAATATCTAGGGGGATTGTCTGTACTGGTTACGTTTAAACAGAAAGATGATGCGGAGAGGATCCTGATGTTAGCCAACGAAGACACCAACAACTTCTCGTCGGTCTGTCGATGGGAAGGCCAGTCATGTGCTTTTGAACGAATGGCATGGATCAAGATCAAAGGTATTCCGGTTCATTTGTTGGATGCCTCAGTTATTGATAAAGTCGCAGATTCGTTTGGCAAGATCATGCATCGACCATCGAGATCGGTAGAAGATGCTGACTTGTCGAGTGAGTATATTGGGATATTGGTTGGTGAAGGGAAAAGGATTTCGGACGAGGTGACGATTGAGTGGCGCGATAAAAAATTTAAGGTTTGGGTCGAGGAGGAGTCCGGTGACTGGTTGCCGGGATTCATTGATGACAATCAAGAAGATGGATGTGATATGGAGGAAGATGGTTTGGATCAAGAGGAGCAGGAGAATTCCGATTCTGAAGAAGAGGATGTTGAAGTAGAGGACGTGGCCGGAAAAGTTGACGGAGACACTCCGGTGGTCGGAGAAGGGAAAGCATTTAATGTGGACCCTTCGGTTTCGGCGGTTATTTTGGAAACTGAAGCTGTCTCATTAAAGGGAGCGGATTCTAAGGGAGATGGTTACATGGGGAATTTTATGCCAGCGAATATTTTTGACTTTGAAAAAGATATAGATATTAATGATAATAACTCTCTAGAAATATAAGGATTTGTTACCAAAGTTAGTAAAAGGAAGAAAAAACAATTCAACAATGTGGGCCTGGGCAATACTAAAGCCCAATATTCTAGTAGTCTTGAGAGGACCAAAACTCTAAAGAAGCCCAAAGGAGGGGATAGCCCAACTAACTTGGCTGAAGAATTGGATAGCCCACACGGGTCTGATGACGGGCTCAATGTGGAGATTAACATTGATAAGGGGTAATTCTACCAAAGTGGATGGGCCTGTAAACAACAATGAAGAGGCGATTGAACTTAAGTTACACAGTAATAACATATTGGGAGATACCACCTCTTCGAATATTTTTATAAATGGCCCGGGCAATTTGGAGCATGCCGATCCTCCGAATACTACAATTAACAAGGAAGTGGAGGCGACCTTGAGAATGGGGACTCTACTGGGAGCTCAATTGCAGAATGAACGAGTGTTGGTTCAGGAAGTTATCAAAGGTGAAGGTTTACAAATGGGTTATCAATGAATTTCCTATCATTGAATATCAGAGGGTTGAAGGTTGAGGGTTTCGGGTAAATATTCCTGGTCTAGGGGGCTAAGGAAAAAACATGGGGTGGAATTTATGTGTTTGCAAGAGTCCAAGGTTTCGTTAATTTCTAATCAGGAGGTTATTTCTCTTTGGGGGGATGGGGGTGTTGAATTTGATTCTGTTGATGCGAGCGGTAGATCAGGGGGGTTGGTGAATGTCTCGAACCCGAAGGTTTTTAAAAAGTCTTCTACCATTCAGAACAAGAATTTTCTGGTCACCTTAGGTACGTTTGTTGCTGACGGGTCTTTTATTAACATTTTTAATGTATACGCTCCTCAGCGAGCAGGGGCTAAAAAAGGCTTTGGGATGATATTGCGACGGTGGTGAGGGGTAGTAGTGGTATGGTGATTCTTATGGGTGATTTTAATGCCGTTCGGTTCCCGAAGGAACGCAGGAATTCGGTTTTTAATGTTGGTGTTGCTGCTGACTTTAACAGTTTTATTGATGAGTTGGGCTTATTGGAATATTTTATGAGGGGTTTTAAGTACACTTTTTTGGTTGGAAAAGGGGTTGATCACAAGATGAGCAAGATAGATAGGGTTTTGGTCTGCAACGATTTTTTTAGTAGATGGCCGACAGCTTGCCTAAGGGCATTACCTAGAGAGCTTTCGGACCATTGTCCCCTGCTGCTAAGTGTGGTTGATACTAATTTCGGGGCAAAACCTTTTAGATGGTTCAATTCGTGGCTGAGCAGGAAAGATTGTGGTCAGGTTGTGACAGATACAATTTCTGATTTTACGCCTCAAGGTAAGCCGGATGAAGTCTTGAATACTAAGTTTAGGATTTTGAGAAACCGCCTTAAAGAGTGGTGGAAGGAAGTCATTAAAAAGGAAGGGGAAGAGATGATAAAATTGAAAGAGGAGATGGAAGACTTGGAAAGGGTTATGGAGAGTAGGGACTTAGAGGAGGAGGAAACTTGAGTTTTAGAAGAATGTCGTAAAGGGGTTGGGTTTTTAAATCTTTGCCGTAATAGAGATTTAAAACAAAAATCTAGGGTGAGGTGGGCTATAGATGGTGATGAGAATTCGGCTTTCTTTCATGGGCTTGTTAATGGGAGAAAGGCGTCTAACTCGATTCCGGGGCTTATGGTTGAAGGGGTTTGGATTTCAAAACCATCTTTGGTTAAAAAATCAGTGTTCGGTCACTTTAGAAAACACTTTGCAGAATCTAAGAAGATTAGGCCCGCAGTTAGATGTGATAATATGAAGCGTCTCTCAGTGGAGGATGGCGATGTTCTGATTCGGAGATTTTCAAAAGAGGAGATTAAGGAAGCGGTTTTTGATTGTGGTTCAGACAGAGCCCCGGGCCCGGATGGTTTCAATTTTAGATTTGTGAAGACTTTTTGGAGCCTGTTTGAAGCGGATTTCATTAATCTTTTTGACCACTTTCATGAGCATGGGGAGTTTAGTAGAGGTTGTAGCTCATCTTTTATCACGTTGATTCCTAAATCTAAAACACCAGTGGGTTTGTCTGATTATAGACCCATTACCTTAGTGGGGATTACCAGTAAAGTCCTTTCCAAGGTTCTTGCTAGTCGGATGAAAGGCGCTTTGGAAAAGACTATTTCGGGGACTCAGTCAGCTTTCCTCAAGGGGAGATATATTCTGGATGGCCCGCTTCTGATCAATGAAACAATAGGTTGGTTAAAGTACTCAGGTAAGAGGGCGTTTTTGTTGAAGTTAGATTTTGAAAAAGCGTATGATAATGTGAAATGGGGTTTTTTATTGTCCCCTCTGGATAATATGGGATTTCCGGGTAGATGGTGTTCTTGGGTTAAGGCCTAAGGTAGGGCTGGCAATGGGTAACCTGTTAAGACACGATAAGACCTGTTTGACTGAAAAGTACACTATTTGATTTTTTGACTTTTTTTAATACTTAGAATTAAGAGGCAAAAATCATTCATTTCCTTTTTTTGGTACATAAAACATAAAACTGTGTTATAAACATGAGATATAAATGAGTTAAACAGTCGTGTTCATGTTTAGAACTTGATTTGTTCGCGCGCGTCAGAGACCTGTTAACCTGTTAGGGACACGATTTGCCAGCCCTAGCCTAAGGGTATTCTTGAATCGGCCCGTTCGGCGGTTTTGGTTAATGGGTCTCCCACGTTTGAATTCCAATGCGAAAAAGGGGTTCGACAGGGTGACCCGTTATCCCCCTTTCTGTTCTTGGTCGTCATGGAGGTGCTACATTGTTTTATAGATAAAGCAGTGGGTTTGGGAGAATTTAAAGGTCTTGATATAGGGGGCGGGGACAAGAATATTTCCCACCTTTTCTATGCGGATGATGCCTTGATAGTTGGAGAGTGGTCTAAGTATAATGTGGAACAGATTGCCAGAATTCTCCGTGTGTTTCACATGTGCTCAGGTTTGAAAATTAACTTAGATAAATCCTATATTTATGGTATTGGTGTATTAGACACGGAGGTGGTGAGCTTGGCGACTCTTCTTGGGTGTAGAGTGGGTTCCTTGCCTTTTGATTATTTGGGGATTCGGGTTGGGGCTAATATGAATCGGATTTGCCATTGGGGTACGGTCTTGGATACCATTCAAAATAGGCTCTCTTCTTGGAAGGCGAAGACATTATCCATGGGGGGTAGATTGACTCTAATAAAGTGGGTGCTTTCGAGTTTACCAATTTATTATCTATCCCTATATAAGGCTCCAGTACTTGTGTTGAAACAAATGGAAAGATATATGAGGAATTTCTTGTGGGACGGTTCGGATGATAATAAAAAGGTCCACTGGGTTGCTTGGGATGAGGTTACAAAGTCCAAAAAAGAAGGCGGGTTGGGCATTGCTAGGATGGTGGATGTTAATGTGGCGCTCCTAGTTAAATGGGCTTGGCGGTTTGCTGTAGAGGTTAATTCTAAATGGAGAAGTATTATTGAAGCGATTCACGGTGGGAGGGGGCTGTGGAGTTTTCTCCCAGTCAAGAGATCGATTCCGGGTTGCTGGAAGTCGATTGTTAATATTTTGGATAAGGTTCGGTTCTCGGATAAATCGCTGCAGCAAATGATTAGAGGTTCGGTTGGGAATGGGTCTAATGTTCGATTTTGGTTCGATATCTGGATTGGGATGTGTCGTTGCAGAAAAGATGGCCTTGCTTATACAGTTTAGATCGTTACAAAGGGTGCAGGGTTCGGGACCGCTTTAAACAGAATGGGGAAGGTTTTTTGTTTGCAGGTTGCTGGAAAAGACATCCTCGCTCTGTTGAAGAGTTATCGGAAATGCAGGATCTGGAGCGTCTCTTTCATGGTTTCAATCTTTTCAACAGATAAGACAGGTGGGTGTGGAACGACGGAACTAAGGGTCCTTTTTCGGTAGCCGATTGCAAACGTATAATAAAAAATAATGTTCCAATGATCAATGGGTTCTCTTTGAAGTGGGAAGCTTGGGTTCCGTTAAAAATCAATATCCTCTCGTGGCGGGCTGGTAGGTACAGATTACCTACTCGGGTGGCATTGATACGTCGAAGAATCAACATTCCGGATGCGCTATGTCCTTTCTGCAACCTACATGACGAAGATGTTAATCACTTGATGGTTGATTGTGGTATTGCATATGGTGTTTGGAGTTTGATTTGCAAGTGGGGTAAGTTAGATCCTTTCTTCACTTATGATTTTGACGACTTGCTGAAGTTATATAAAAATGTTCATGCTGGTAAATGGCGGAAGAAGATCGTTAGAGGCATTGTTATGACCACGGCTTGGGCGATTTGGAACGCTAGGAATGAGAAAATATTTCGTAACAAGGATAGTAAAGTGGCGGATATTGTGGCCGAGGTGAAGTCCAAGACTTTTTTATGGCTAAAGTATAGGTCAAAATATAAAGAAATTGTTTGGAAAGATTGGGTTGCATTCCCATTGTACATGTGTATTTAGCTTTGGCGGTTCTCGGTTTTGAGAGCTAGCCGTTTTTTTAATGAAAGTTAACGTTCAAAAAAAAAAAATTCTCAATTCCTATGTTAGGGAAAAAATTTAGTTTAGTAGTAGAATTAGAGAGTGTGTAAGTTACTTTAATAATAATAAAAAGTGTAGCATATGGAATGTTTGGCAACTTTTGAATGAGTAAGTGCTGATTGCTAAACCAGTAAAAAGTCTGAACCATTAAGTGTTGAACTAATAAGAGATCTAAATCATCCAGACTCAGTATAATGCTTACACATTCAGAGGCAAATATCTAACTGATTCAGACATTTGCTCCCGAAACAAACAGTCTAAATAAACTATTTCTGATTGATTCAGACATCTGTCCAATTAAGAGCTGAAATAAACAGGCCCTTAGTAGTAGAATTAGAGAGAGCATATAACACCTTAACTCGTTAAAATTTTACATTTTCAAGATTCTGAATAAAAAAACTTTTCAAGTACAAAGGGGTAACAAAATAAAAAGTTTCAAAAGCATAGGGACTATATCTACAAATTCAATCTTCGAAGATATTTTTCGCTTTCCGCATACGTGACCCAATCACAAAACCATTTAAGATCCATTACGACTTTTTCAACCCTTAATCTCACAGCCCGTAACCTTATAAACTCACAACCAAATCCACCCCGTCCAATCTATAAATCCAACGTCCCATATTCCCCGTCACCTCACAAACCACACCACCCCCGTCACCCTACCAGAAAGTGCACAAAAACAATAAAAAAAACACCGCCTTTTTCGACACAGTCGCTTGTTTAATGTTTATACACCGTTGACCACCTGCGTGTGTTGTCTGTGTGTACCTTCATCAATGGATTCCTCTGTCGAGGAACCAAATTATCAATCAAAACCCAATAACACAGTTGACAAAACGACGTCGCAGCGATGGTTAACGGCGTCAGATGGCGGTGACGGTGAGGGTGAAGAAACAGAGGAGTGTGACGTGGAGGCATGGGAGACGTTGAGTAAGGGATTTAAGGAGGCACAAACGGTATTAGATCAGAACAGATTATTAATACAACAAGTGAACGAGAATCATCAGTCGAAGATACCTGATAATTTGGTGAAGAATGTGAAACTGATTCAGGAAATTAATGGGAATATTTCGAAGGTGAATTCTGTTTATTCGAATTTGTCTATGAATTTCTCGAAACTTGTGCATCAGAGACGGGTGAAGAGTAAAAATAATAATAATAATAATAATAATAAGGTGGACATGGCTGATTCGTGAGATGGTAAATCAAATTGGTACTATTTGATCGGTTATTCGGTAAAGTTATTGATGGTCTTATTAATAAAGTTTTTGAAAGTGTTTGTGTGGTTACAGTATGCTATTACGTATACTATTTGAGCGTCTATCTATTTTGGTTACGTTTCTGCATGTGATGTGTCTTTGATGACGTTTGTGGTTTGTTGTTATTGGTCGTCTTTAGAATTGAAGTTGAATGATTAACTTGTCGTTTGTTTAATTTTGATGATTAAGGTAGATTGATTGCTGTAACTATGCCAATTGATCTCTGCCTGCTAAAGTTATGAGGTATATTTTTTTTTCCACAAATTGAGAGGGTTTGTTTATTATGTTTTAAGAAATTCGATATGTTTAGTAAATTTTGATTCCCTTTGGGACAACTCCATTCAATGGGGATAATATCGTCTTCTGGAAGTGGCGTTTCTTCGAACACCTTCAGGTATATGTTGTCAGTAAGTTTTAATCTTGTTTATGGTTTGTTTGGAGTAAAAAAAAAGGATAGTTTTTTATGGTAATTTATGGTGAAAAAACTCAGATTAATTGGTGAAACAGGGAGCAGATATAACATCTGAGGTAAAATCTGTTTTATTAGATAATGTTATAAACCGAGTGTTTTCAATTTTCTTCATTTAAGTTGTGTGTATGCATGTGTGTGGCCAACTTCTGTGGTGTTCATGAACAATTGGTGTGCCTGTAGCTGGTTTCCGTATGTTGGAATATCTATGTGTTAAATGATCTTGTCTTAAGAACAATAGATAGATGATGACTGGTCTTTTTGTTACAAGAGACAGAGATAGCAGTGCACAATACAAACTCTTGTGGAGTCATGTTATTGGACTGGGTCATAAATATGTCTTGTATCATGTTAATAGATCAATTAACTCAAAAAATAGGATTTTGTTCCAGAATGAAATCTTGATATGTGTATTTTTTTTTTTTACTTTTTGACTTAAATCACTTGCGCAAATGCTATGGCTGCTCCGTTAGGTAAGGCATTAATGATATCAGTGACGCTAATTTGACTGTCTTTGCCTATAGTGTCCGCTATTTTATCTTGCAATAACCTACATTTGTCAAACAACTTGTTTTTTCAACAGGAAGTAACTCTCTCCTGTTTTCTTCTGTTTTAGGTAATCAAACCAGGCATAGCAAGTTAGAAAGCTATGTCTAATTGGCTGCCTAAAACAGAAGAAATTACAAGTAAGCCGCTATGTTTTTTGTATAAAAAAGAGCTACATCACCTGATATTAAAGTTAAACTAAAGTAGGTTATCTTTTCTATTGATATGTATTTCAATCCTGTGGGGCTGTGTTCAATGTCCCTCCAACCGCTGCTGTGGTCCAGGTCGCTGGTGTAATGGTTACAGCCTCTGATCCAGGCTAACTGAGTTTTCACATTGTGCTCCAAACCGCTAGCCGGCCTTAACTGTAAAATCATTGTTACTTATCATTGTAGGTTCATCATGTTTAACAGTTTTCTCATTATTTCTTATTCATATTCCACACAGCTGTTAACATTAATAATGTAATTCATTTTTTCCCTCCAGGCTGGGTATTTCTTAATTTCTCTAAGGCCATACGTAGTGGCTTGCAAGATTAGCGCCCCTCCCCCACCATTTGATTGGCTCAACCAAAAAGTAGGTTTTCAGGCGTTAAAAATTTAACGCTGAAGGCCAATTTTGCAAGATTAAGGCCCCTATGTAGCGGTGTTGGGGCGCTAATTTTGTTGTAGGCCCCCATTAGCGCTCGAGTACACATGGCCTAAGTTACAGTCTATAAATACTGCATACAAAAGTACACATGTTAGGGAATCGTACTCAAAACATTTAAAGAGCAAAAAATGAAGAACAACTATGTAACATGGTTCAGTTGATCGAGCTGATCAGGTTAAGTCCATGACTGAATTGCATAATCTTTATTAATCTTGATTTTGGTACAATGTAATCACACAGAGTTGTTATAAAAGATAGATCAGGGTTAGGACTTGTCTGTTAGGATGACCCTACTCAAATGCAGTCTAATACGTCATATACCGATACGGGTCAATCTCATAATACAATGGAAAAAAACACTTGTTAGAAGAAATTCTCTTACATGGTTCCCATTGAAGAATTCTCTTACATTTGTTAGAAGAAATTCTCTTACAATACGTTATTGCCTTGAACGCTGATCCGGCAACGACAACCAGTTTCTTCGTTCGCCTCTCAATCACATCTCTAGTTCCCTTTATTCACTTCTTTTGCAAAAACCTCAGCTATTGTCTTCTTCTGGAAGTGGCATTTAGTTGAACACCGTTAGGTATATATTGTCTATAACTTTTAACTATGTTTATAGTTATTCAAAGTACAGAAGAGTAATGTGTTTTTGGGCTATTTAAGTTGAAAAAACTTGACAAATTGGTAAATTAGGCAGCGCTTATAACATATAAGGTGAGACGTGATTTACATTGATGATAGATTTTTGGTACCTCTTGTAGAGGAAAGACTTGTGAGGGATGATCTAGGTGTCTCTTGTATCATGTCATGTATAGATGAAGTAAAACAAAAAATGGGCTTGTGTTCATGACTGAAATCTTGATGTTTTTACTCTTTGATCACTCGCGCATGTACTATGGTTGCCCTGTTGGCAGTATCAGTGACACTAGTTTGACTTCGTATGTGGATCTAACATCATTTTGAATGCTATTGTATCTTCCGTCGATCTGTATTATAATCCTGTGTGGCCGTGTCCAATGTTCCCTTGACTGTGCACCTTGAGTGTAGGATCGTTGTTGCTTATCACGTTAGGCCCAAAACTTATCATTTGTATTTAAAAACTCTGATACACGGCCATTAGTTCTTATTCCATATTCCACAAAACTGTTTACATCAACAAGATTTGAAGTGCAATAAATAAACAACATAAGAATATAGCATGCTTCACTTGATCCATATGATCAGGTTGTTCCGGCCTTAAATACCACACGGCTAATCCCATGATCTTGACTTATTCCACAGTCGAGATGTCTCTGGTGGCGAGTAGTCTTCCTCGTCATCAGCCTTCGTCATCATGAATTTATTAGTTTTTATCAAAGATGATACTTTTTTTATGACACACACTTTTTTTATGTCATTAAATTAGTGTTTGTCATTAAATGTGTCACGTGTGTCATTGAAGAGTTATTTTCTAGTAGTGTTAGGCTGGTGGGTAAACAGACGGGGGAAGGGGGGTGACACGTCGGAAGGGGGTGGGACCGGAGGACAGAGAACGGGAGGGGACGGGGGCAGGGGGCGGTGTAGGGAGGTGGAGACGGGGGTGGCAGGGGGCGGTGATTGGTGGAGGCTTTGGTGGGGGGCGGTGATTGGCCCGTCCCATATGTCCGTTTGGAGACGGGGGGACGGGGGTGGGAGAGAACGGGGGCTCCGGGGCGGTGTGTGGCTTGGGGACGGGGCAAAAGCTTGAGACGGGGCGGTGTTGCGGTCTGTTCTCCGGTTAGTATTACTAAATAATTTTTAATATACTAAATTTTGGTGTTTCCAAACTCTCTGTCTTTGAAAATGTAATTACCGTTGCGTCTTTTATTGTTTAACAAAATGTATATTTAAATTTTTTATTGCTTAATTAAATATTTTTAAATGCCAAATTTGTGTTTCTTTAACACTCATTTTTTAATATAATAATAATAATAATAACTAGATGAAGATATTTACAACAATGTAATTTTTGTGTTTATTTTTTGCAACAATGTAACTTTGTGATTATTTTTTAGTCGTTGCATCGCGCAGGTGTTTACACTTTTTTTTATCTTTGTTTTATTAATTTCTTAGTTATTTATTTAGTTATTCGTGTTTGTGTCTAGTGATCAGTATTATGTTTTTGCTTCTATTTAGTCATCATAATGTTTTTGTAAAATGTTTAAAATTTGTTTCACGTGTAAAACACCATCGGTTTACAAAACATTTAACAACGGTCAACGAATAAGGTTCCATTATTAACATTGTTTTTGTTTTTTGTGTGCCGATTATCCATTTAATCCAACTAAAAGGACTGAGTTGTGACGAAGATAAATTTCTAAGCCTATAAGGTGATATTCATGCATGATACAAATTTGTATGGTCTCGTTTCCTTTGTGAGAACATATTCCACATTTTATATATGTTTTATCTAATTACGAGTATATCATTGAATATTTTGGTGACGGTTTTCTTCAACCGGAATTTCTTCAACCGGAATAACATAATGGAATTTTGATCAATGTAAACTTCTAAAATGTTGGGTCCTTTCAGATCGATGTAATAACAAATGTTTAGGGTGTTGTTTTAAATTTGAAAAAAAACATCATCATCATACTCAGTTAATCCCACCTATAGCAAAGCTAAGGTAGGGTTTAAGAAGAGTAAGATTTAGACAACCTTATCTCTACCCTTAAGAATAGAGAGGCTTCTTCCGGTTGAAGAAAAAAAAAAGAAAAAAAAAACCACGTTTCATTTATGTTGTATGTAATCACGAAGAATGTACTATTAATATATTTTTTTGTTGACTATTTCATTTGATTCGCTTAAAATAAAAGTTTCGTTTAAGGTAAATTTCTAAAGTGTTGTGTCATTTCACATGTGAAACAGTTTTTAATTTTTTTTTTCTTGTTTTATTCACATTCATTCAATAGTAAAAACCAAGTTACATCTGGATAATGGGTAAGCGAGCAACAAGCTGCGCCGCTATCCCCTTTTGAATCGCAAAGCCTATTCTACTAAATACAAACCCTTGATTCCTCAGACTTTGCGAGTCACTATGGACCACCTTCTGCACCCGCTCCAAAAAGCGAACTGCCTCAGGGGCTAGGGATCCAAAAGTGTCGAAGGCAAACGGAATGAACGCATGCTGATTCTCTAAACATGCTGCCTCGTGCTTAGCAACCTTCATAGCTTCCGCCTTCAAAACCGCCTGTCCCGGAACGAATCCACTATCTCTCAGCCCCACCAGTGGGGACACCCCAGTGAGGTCAACACACGCGTGCTTACCCCCCGCCCAGCCAAACACAAGGACGTCCGCAGGACGCAGGGTAGATCTTCCCTCTCGTGGGTCAGTCAGAAAGTTAACAGGGGCTTCTTTCTTGGCTGAGATCCCGGCACGCCTAAGCACATCCCATAAAACATCTCTAACCCAGTCATGACGATACTTGAATCACGGCAATTCCTTACAGTGGAGGGCATGCTCGCCAAATCTATCCAAACAGGCTTTTTTACAAATGGGGCATGAGCCGTCTGGCGGAAAAAGGGGAATCATGAGACGATGTTTAAGGATGGCTCTGTATTCAACTGCTGACATCCGTTGCCCAAGACCTTCAATGGGCACAACAGTCAAGAAATCCTGGGCATGAGCCCCCTTGAGACAAGCAAAAACTGCCTTTTGACGCGGAGTCATATCGAACCGCTCTTCCATATCCTGTGCGTGTTTACCATAAAGAGCACTCGCCAAAGTTTGTTGAGGTTTCTTGGGGGCGGTCTCCTTATTAGTAAAATCATATGCGGAGACGTCCTCCGCTGAGATAAGCCCTAAGCCCCCTCAACGCATAGGGAAAGAAGCCAACCTCCACTGAAGGTCCCCAAAATGTGGTCCCCCGCTGACAACAATGTCTTCAACTGCCCCTCGCAGGCCTGCATCAAAGATAGACGCAACCTCTTTAACATGTTCGGGTTGACAAGTCCGGAGCCCAAACACTAATTTAGCAACCCCCATGCACGAACGCATCAGAAGGAGCTCACTTTGGGGGTCCCTCAAGTCCGGCAGTCGTTTCATAAGATCAACCGCCCGAAGAGCTCTCTTAGATGCCAAAGACTGAATAAACCCTGCATCCCGACTAACCCCCCCCCCCCCCCCCCCGAGGAGTTTAACCCCCCTTGCGGGCCTGCTAATCTCGCTAGGGAATAAACCCGGCACTTTCTTCGAACCAGTGCAGGAAGGCCAAAAGATCTCTGTTTTCCGAATATTAAGCCTAAGCCCAAGAGGCGCCCCCTCTGAACGAATAATGTCCAACGCCCTAGCAACTTCCTCTGCCTTACCAATGATAGTGCCATCGTCCAAATACCAAGCATGGAAGGGCAAGGAACAGGCGCCCTGCACACGAAGTATCAGCGGATGGAGAACCAACGCAAAAAGAAGGGGGCGAGGGGGTCCCCTTGCTGCACCCCTGTGGTAGCCCCAATATGAGTATCCCCCACATATAACCTTGCGGGTTGCGCATATAAAAACTGGACCCACGGGAAGATAGATGGGCATCTGCAACTAACTTCCCTAAGAAGTGCCGTTCGGTCCACCTCGTTGAAGGCGTTAGAAAAATCAACAGTGAGCATGGCCAGGGACCCGTCAGAATGGAACGCGCTCAGAAACCTGTTAGCGCTGTGCAGCACCGCTTCAGCCCCATTAGAGACCCCTACCCCAAACTGAAAATCCCCCAGATAGGTTGCCATCTCTTTACCCACTTTACGCATAGCGACTTTCGACACCAATCTTCTCCAAATGGCCCCCACCGCAATAGGCCTAATCCCGTTGTCAGGCTTTAACAGGGGGGTCAATGGCGCCGAAGCAATGAACTCCGCCAGAGCTTTAGGACAAAGCCCCCCAAGCCACAAGTTGACAACATCGGTGATGGCTTTAAGGAGCCCGGAAGCCGTTGGAGACCCTTGGCCACAGAAAGCGTCTAAAATATGTTGAGCTCGCAGACCATCCCTCCCACAAGATGTACCTTTCGGGAACGTTTTAAAACATTCCAACACGCAATCAACATCCACCTGCAAGGCTGGCTCCAAAGGCAAGGCAGAGGGCATGGTCGGGGGGTCCACAACAGGGTGTTTATCTATCAAGGTTCTCAAGGTGTCCCCCCAGCAGGTGCAACCCCAGATGAGCACAGAACCTTGACGGCCGCTGTATAATGGCCATCTGCTACCTTCCGAAGGCATTGCTTAATATTGCCCCCACCATCTTCTTTAGCTTGGTCCCCTACCCTCCCAGAATTCCACACCGCGGGGAGTTCAAGGAGGGGCAGGACCAACTCCTCTAAACATGTCCCACCTTTCCAAATCGCCAATGCCCGCATAATAGAGTTACATTGAAGCGATTTCCTGTTACCTGACCTTCGTTCTTGCCTCAAAGCTGGTTTGACCACCCTTAACGTGCAGCGAGGCAACAATAAAAGTTTAACCCAAGCCTCAATGGACCCTGGGGCATCCACCACTTTATGGAGACTCCCTGACAAAGCGTGGGCAAAGGCCATGCGACATGCAGGCGGGATACTCTTGACCGTAGCAACAGGCAGGGCGAGGATGCGCTCAAGGAGAGCGACATCTACCACCATCTTCCCAGATGTTTCACTAACATGCGTCACTTGCGGATCGCGAGGTTGAGGAATCCCCGCAATAAAATCAATCTCACCACCTGCACGCGAGGTGCATTTAACCACTTCTTTCCCGTGCCGACAACGCCCATTCAAGGCATGCAGGGTCATGCCTAAAAAACGTGTGTTTTTATGATGTAAATTTGTTCTATTTCTGTATTATAGCATCAAGGAGTAATGGGATTTTTGACTTTCAAAGTTCCCTGTTACTTTAAATTATCAATTCAGTTAGCGCCTTAAGATCAAAAATTCAAAATTATCGGATGCTTAAATTACTCGTATTAAGCCATCGCGGACCCTAACAACTCGTTAGTTACTTGACTCGTTAACACCCGTAGGATGGGGATGCCGGTTTTTCCCTTTTCAAGCTTGTTAAACCGACTTAAACTTTAACTTTGTTATATAATAACCTCTTAACTTATTATTACTGGGTTGGGTTATTCTACAAAGACTACAAAAAATGAGAAGGGTGAGAAGCCACTAGAAAATGACATGTGGCAAAGGATTAAACAAGTGGGAGGGGTAATTTGGTCAAAAAATATGCACATGCAAGTCACATGCCATTTCCACCTTCATTTTTAAATGTCCGTAACTTTTTTATACGTCATCGTTTTTTTAAAAAAATTATACCATAAAATCGAGCGTCTTTTTATCTTTAATATGAATACCATATTTCTATACTTTCGAAAAAAAAAGTAAAAAACCCACTTGCGTAAGACACAATGGAGTGTAAAACACAATGAGCACCAATTAAATATAGGGTATAAAACATAATCAACAATCTAATAAAACACAATGGATGATATACTAAAGACACAATGAATAGAATACTAAAACACAATGAATACTTTTGAAAAAAAAAGTTGAAAACCCAGTTGCGTAAGACACAATGGATGACATACTAAAGACACAATGAACAGAAAACTAAAACACAATGAATACTTTTGAAAAAAAAAGTCAAAAACCCAATTGTGTAAAACACAATGGACGATATAATAAGGATACAATGAACAAAAGATTAAAACACAATGAATACTTTTGAAAAAAAAAGTTGAAAACCCAGTTGCGTAAGACACAATGGAGATGACATAAAATACAATGAGTACCAATTAAATATGCAATGAACAATAGGGTATAAAACACAATGAACAGTCTAATAAAACACAATGGACGAGATATTAAAGACACAATGAACAGAAGACTAAAAAACAATGAATAATAGACTTAAACACAATGAACAACATAATAAAACACAATGTACACCTAAATACAAAACTCATTTGCGTAAAACACAATGAAAAGCATACTAAAAACACAATGGACAAAGTTAAATCATGTGTAGACTAAAAAAACATAAATAACATATTTATAAAGCACATGTGCATAGTATAACACAATGAACAAGCAGAAGACACAACGGAGAAGAAAACCCACTTAATACGAATTTTTTTTTTCAATTTTAATGTAGCAATGTGGTACTCATATTAAAGATAAAAAAAACGCTCGTTAATATGGTGAAATTTTTTTGAAAAAAAAATATCGTACGAAAAAGTTATAGACGTTTTAAAATGATGGGGGGAATTGACATGTGCATTGCATGTGGAGAGAGAAAGTCAACAAATGTGGTTTTCCTTTTATGCCCCTCCTCTAATTTATTATTTATTTTTTTCAAACAAACTAATCTCAACCCTTCAAATATATGATCAATGGATCACAATCCTTCTCACCCTTCCTAGAAAAATTGTCTTGTGTATTTGATCCTAACCCTATTATTACTAGTATAATTATTATAACTTGCTATATTACAAAAGTAAGAAATGTGAATCCACCGTTGCTTAGATAAACTTAAATTAGATAAATCAAATCGCACGTTATCCATATAAAGAACGACTTTTCATGTATACAGAACTACAGAATCACCACACGTAAAAAAAATAACTATATATATATGCACACAGAAAATCATGTTTCATACAATTAATATGAAGCATCCACTAGGGTCCTTTACGTGCCTGCTTTTATTTTAAAGATATAATATTTATATCTCAAAAGCAAATCAAGGGCATCTGATCTGATCCAGCATACTTTTATTGATAAATTAGAAAAAAACACGATGAATTTGATTTGGAAAAGAAAAACATATGTTTAACAATTAAAATTAGGAAAACAGTGACCTGTTAGATAATGCATTCAACGGACTGGTACAGTCTTAAGTACAGTTTATTATTCTTTGTTAACCTTTTGTTTTCATGTTTTTATATACTTATGCTCGAATCCATACCCCTTTTATAGGCTGGCTTATTTGAAAGTTATACTCTATGTTCATATGAGTAGTAATTTCGTAGTTGCGCGGGTACATTGTAAACATCAAACGAATTAATCCAAACGTGTCATGTATTAGTCATATGAAAACGTGTGTTTTGACGTATCCGATTTAACTCAACAATATTACGGTTAAATCAAAATATAAAGTAATCGAATTTATAGTGTACAAAAATTGTATATTTATATACGACCCGACTCACACATAGGAAACATACCTAGGGGTGTTTAGAATTCGATTCGGATTTGAAAATTTTGAAATTCGACTTAGTTCGATTCAATTACCAAGAGTTTGATTCGATTTTTAAGAATTCGAATTCGATTCAATTAAAATTTGAGTCCAGTAAATTGAATACGAATATGAATCGAATACGAATTTTTATGAATTTAAATTCGATTTGAAATTCGAATAAAAACTGTACATATATATTTTTTAAATACATATACACACATACACATTATTATATACACAAATATACACATTAAAAAAAAAGAACTTCTAAATTTGGTCAAACTCTAAGAATCCATAGTGTCTACAACTTTTACCATAATCATATTTTACATACTTACCTTATACATCAGAAAACTCTAACAAACTATACTCTCTACTATTTTTACTATTCCCGTATTTGACATATTGTTGTTTATCAATTTTATAAATTTGTATTTTATATGTTAAAAATAATGAGTTTGTATTAGTTTTAAAAAAAATTTATTATTTATAGTGAATTTGAGCTAAATCGAATTTATTCGAATTCGATCGAGTTTCTTATTCGAATCGAATACGAATCGAATAAATTGAATTTTAAGCGAATAGAATCGAATACGAATTCAGGTAAAAATATTAAAAATTCAAGAAATTCGATTCAAATAATTCGAAAATTCGTTATTCGATTCGTTGAACACCCCTAAACGTACCCAAAAAAACATAATCAAAGGTCGAAATTTTACCTTGACGGGGTCAAAACGTATGGTAACTCGATTTTATACCATTGAATAAGGACATATTACATTCCGGAAACTAAATTTACAGCGAAACAATAATGTGTTTAATTGTTTGATCAAGGTAACGAGTTATCCTCATCGAATAATTCAGTATCTTAACTCTTAGGCTATGTGGTGTAAAATGGAGCCTCAGCTCGATTTTGCCACCTCAGTGCCATGTTAAAATGGGCTCTATTAGGTCTTTTTTATAACAACCAAGAAATAAATAAAGCCTCCTCAATCAATACTCATCATGTATTTATTTTTTTTATTTAAATTCAACAAAATAAAATACATATCATTAAATCTTATTAGTTTCTCAAAATTTAATTTAGTTTTTTTTTTAATTTATAAACATTACTAACAAAATAAAACAACATAGTTAAAACAGCTTTTAGCCCATTTATTGGTTGCTAACAGCGGTTCAACGGCAACCCCCCCCCCCCCCTTGGCAGCCAGGAAATGGGGGTGGGGTGTCATTCGTTGTTTTGATGCTGAGTTGGATGTGTCAATGGTGCTCACACCGGTCAGCCTTAAGTTAATTTAAAAAATATAGTACTTTACCAAAATTAAAATTGAGTCATGGTGTTTTACCTTCTTTTATTAATGGGAAATAGGGCTGCAAATGAACCAAACGATAACGAATAAGATCATGTTCATGTTTGTTAGTTAAGAAAACAACGTGTTCACAAACGTTCATGAACACTTACCGAAAACGAACAAAAATAAAATCGGTAAAGACGATGAAGGCTAGAAATGGATGCCGAACGGAACATGCTGAAACTTGAAGTCCCGATAGTGGAACGAAGATCAAAGTATTCATCGATATATATGAATAATGAGGAAGGAAATGTGAATAGTGCAAAAACAAGGTGGAAATAGAGTTTCTTATTTTAGTTGTTAGGGTAATAAATTAAAGTATATAAAATGATTAGATAAAATAAATAAATGTACAAAAATCTTTTATGAACAAATAAACAAACGAACATTCATGAATATAAATGAACAAGCGTTCATGAACACATTAATTACTGAACATTCACGAACACAATTAAACGAATGAGATCTATATTCATATTCGTTCATTTAACTAATTTTTTTTCAAATACAATGATTTATAGATTTGTATGCACACTTGTTAACCAACGGCCAATGCATTTTGCTTATGTATAATAATGATAATGACAACTCAATAATATCATACTAATAATAACAACAATAAAACAACTAGCATCTCCTTTAAAACAAAACACACCATCGACCCTTCTTTTCTCTCGCACTCTCCTTTCACTAATGCCTACCACCACTTTTGCTACTCTCTAGTTCCCCTTTACCCCTCCTCCCTACCTCTCATCTTCACTCTTCAACATTCCTTCAACTTTAAGTCTTTAACCATCAATTTACTTTTGTTTTTGTTTTTAATTTATTTGTGTATTCTTGTTCAATATGGGTTTTAAAAACTCTAGAAATCAGTATGGATTTTAATATTATTTAGATTTATATGAATAAACTATTTAGAAAAGACTGTGTGTCTCTTTTAAGAGAATGTGCTTGTGTCCCAAGGTACAATAGGTGAAATAGTTTGTATTGTTGAGGAAGATTTAGCATCAGAATCACTTCTAAAACATGTAGTTACTAGTTAGAAAAAGTTCTTGACAATAGGAACTAGATTTTTGTGTTGATATTTTTGCACTGTCTTAGCTATTCAATGTGTTTCAACCGAGTAGAAACCTTAGTTTTATAGTCACTTAATAGTAAATTGTTATAAACGTATTTAATGACAAAATTGTCTCATTTTGAACATGCCTTCTTAGACCTATGACTATGAGTGCTATTGAACTGAAGCCTCCAAACATAGGAGTTAGAGTAGTTTGCATAGGATAGGATGAAACATAGATAAAGATATTTATCAAGCACCTTGTGTTCTTACTTTAACAACTACTTCAAATTTTATATATATATCCTTCTATGTGCGACAACTTCCTAGCTAATTTCTCAAGCACTTCCATGCAAGAAATCTCCCCTTTGATGAGTATCAATATCTCATTAAACGTAGCTTCATTTTATATACTTCTTAGGTAGTTTTGAATCTTGGCTTGGGCAGCTCTCATTGTTGCTTGTACATATATAATATTGCAACCGATAACGTATAAGTTTTGATGATGGCTTAAATTTATTTTTTCTTATTTCATTTTCTAAATTTGTTTGGCACGTTTCTTGGTTTAAATTTAGATGAATTAATTGAAAAAATGAAAAAAAAAGTAAAGAAAAGTATAATATGTTGGTTAGAGAAAGGAAGAAAGAAAATATATGAGTTGATAAAAGAGAAAATTAAGAAAAGTATAATAAGGCAATAAGCTGATTGATTATATATATATACTAGTAAAAATGCCCGCGCGTTGCCGCGGGTGTTTATGTTTTTGCCCTGCTCGTTGCGCTACAAGTTTCGCTTATGTTATTTATAAAATTTATGTGCTAATTCAACAATATATCAATTTTCAAAGGACAATTTATTATCTGACCACCAAATGCAAATTGGTATATATTTCCCTCCTCGGTTCGAGAGAATGGTAAACTGTAATTTTCAAGCTCAATAAATGATTTTGGTGCTTCTATACTCATATATGATAGCATCTTGCATCTTGATCACCTAAAGAAATGAAAAACCTTTGTCATCATACCAAAACAAAAATAAAATAAAGAATAAACAAATCTTTTGCAACAACATTATCTATAAGATAAAGCATATAGAGAGAACATGCAAAATATAAGTATTGACCGAGTGAAATGTTATGTGAACACTAATACATGTGAACTGTTGTTCATTACCTTGACACTGTCCATACAAACCAATCAGTTGTAGAATAAGTACCTAGCAAGTAGCTTCCCTTAACAGCGTCATACATGCATAATAATAATAATAATAATAATAATAATAATAATAATAATAATAATAATAATAATAATAATAATAATATAATAGAGATGACTTGCATTAGTCATTTGTACAATTGTAATCAAATGTTGCAGATAGGGGCATAAAGGGAAGGATTTGGCAAAAATATAGTTGTTTACCTTGTGACCTTTTGTATGCCATCTTAAAATGATGGTGAAATTACCTTCTTACCCATCTCTCCTCCTTAATAAGGTAGTAGAGAAGTAGAGATATATACTATTAATTTACAAACTAAACTATTAATTTACAAACTAAATGAATAGTAAACTTAATATTATTTTATTTATATTAAACTTAATATTATTTTGAGAAAATTACAAATTTTGTCTTTTATAAACATCAAAACTATGGACTGGGTCCTTTAAAACTTTTAGTTTCAGTTTTTATCCTTTATATGAAAAGTTGCCACGATTTTTGTCCTTTACACTTAACCCAGTTAGTATAATCAGTTAAGTCACCTCACATGCAATGCATGTGAGGGTATAAACGTAATTTCACCCCATTTTAATCCCTTATAAAATCTGATTTATTACTTCCATCTCCCTCAAATTTTACCCCCAAATCAATCAAAAACCCTAAAAAAATCGATCCTATCTCTATAATCAACCATCGTATCGTAGTCCCCAATTCATCACTATACAATTCTCCAACCAAATCCAAAACCAAGATCAATAATAATAATAATCAACTAATCAATCAATCAATCCACTGCGATAGTTCACCTTTTATTAGTTGTTGATTTTTCAAAACTACTCTACATCACTATATACATTCTCAATATGCACATTATATGACCACTTAATGGATTCTGTAAGTACTAGAAATTTCTTACGGTATACAATTTGTGAATTGACATGCTATGAATTTTGTATGCATTTATGCATAACTCATTGAGTGTTTTGTTGATAGAAATGTTAGACTACCCGTAGTGGGGCGCCACCCAAGCAAAATTTTAAAACATAGCGCCCGGAACACCGGAACGGTGGGGCGCTATGGTGTGTAAACCGGGGCAAGCGTTATAGCTATAACGCTATATACAAAACGAAGCAGCCAATCAAATGCTGACACGTGACCGATGGGTCAGTCAAAACGGTCAAAAATTTGAACGTTGGAATTTTTATTTCTTTGAACGGTAACTTTTTTTTTTTATAGATTTTATATATATATACACACAATAAACAAACACACACACCACATACAACTTATAAACTAAAAAAACACACACACCACAACACAATCATCTCTACAACACAAAACATGTTTCCATACGGTTCACCATTCGGGGTCCCGGGTCGCCCGGGTTCGAGGCCAAACACTACTACTCCACTGCCACCCAATTGGTCGGAGTTTGACCCGAACACAATGCAATACGCGCAACTACTCCAGGGTCACTTTTATCCTCCACCAAACTATGGACAACCGGGCCAATTTTTTCCTCCACCAAACTATGGCCAAGGTTCTCAAGAGGAGGCCGAGCTCGTGCCAGAAACTCAAGTGGAGACCGACGAACCCGAGGGTTCTCAACGGGGGGGCCGCGGGCGTGGGAGTGGGAGCGGGCGCGGGAAACGCTCGCATAAAAAGAAAGATGCTACCCAACCTCGTCAAAAAAAGCAAATAGAACGTTGGGCCCAAGACGAGGAATATGCTTTAGCGAGAGCCTGGCTCGACGTATCGGAGGATCCACTAGTTTGTTAGTAAATTTTTTTATATTTATATATAATTTTTTTATATATATATTGTTCGTGTTTTATATATAGTATTTATTTTTTATATATATATTGTTCGTTATATATTTCTAATCGTATAATTTTTTTTGTAGCCAACTATCAACATCTTCCTGAGTTTTGGATTCGGATTCGAGCGCTGTTTTTGGTGCGATGGGTAGAGGGGAGTATCGAGAGAACGACTCGGTATCGGGAAAGTGGTCGGACATAAATAATAGATGTCACGCGTTTTCTCAGGTTTACCAGCGTTGTATGGACAACAGGGGCAGTGGGGAAGGTGATGATGGTGTGTTGACAAGAGCGTTGGACGAGATGAGATCTACCCGCCAACCGTTCCCGTATTTGAAAATTCGGGAGATGTTGAGAAAAAGACCTAAGTGGGCTAAGGTACCGGCTATGGGGTCGGGTGGTAGGAGGAGGATCAGGAGAGGAGGAGGATCAGGAGGAGGAGGACCATCAAAACGTAGCAAAACCTCCTCCTCGACGCGAGATCCGGATACACCGTCATCCGATGCTCGCTATGTGAGTTTAGGTGATCATGTTAATTTGGTTGATGAGGAGGAGGATGAGGACGAGGACGAGGAGCAGGATATCCCTAGACCACCTGGTAGAAAATCAACAAAGGGTGGGAAGGGGGAGTCGTCTTCGGCAGCAGGTGGTGGCTTGAAGGAAGATTTCGAAGAAATGAACCGTAGACTTCAAGATATTCGCGACCTTGGCCAAAGACGTTTGGAGACGATGCAGCAGAGAGTGGTGGAGAATAAAAGGTTTGTCGAGCTCCAAGAGGCGAGGCAGAGGGAAAAAGACATTGAGTTTTTGTCGAAATCGATCGAAGACCTCGAAGGAGACGCGCTACGCCTTGCAATGCTTCACAGGCAACAAATCCTGAAAAAATATGACCTCTAGTGTGTTTGGTTTTTTTTAATATTAGTTGTAATTTTTTTTTTTTAAATTTTAGTTGTAACTTTTTTTTAATTTTAGTTGTAACTTTTTTTTTAATATTAGTTGTGTGTTTTTTAATATTATTTGTAATTTTTTTATATTTATTTACCGTTTATTTTAATTATTTTGAGTTAAAAGAATAAAAAAAATAAAATCCACGTGGACCAATCAGATTCAGGGGCTCCATATATAAAGCCCCACCACTACACCCCTTTTTCAGTTTCTCTCTCCATGCTGACTCAGCAGCCACGTGGACCAATCAGGATGGGGGGCTCCATATATAAAGCCCCCCACTACACATGCTCTTATTGGTATTTATGTAATTATATTGTAGGTTGTCTGACAATTCCAGTCTGTAACAATCTCATAAGACCCCAAATTAATTATTATTATTATTATTATTATTATAACTATTAGACATCTTTTTATCGAATAACTCCTTAATTATGGATAAGATTTGTGGAGCAAGTACTTTTCCTACAAGTTATTTATTAGACAGGTTTTATACATATGACTATGAATTAGAGTTTTATTAGGAATGGACTTTTATGTAGAAAGCTAGTATTAGGGCTTTAGGATTGTAATTTCTTTTGTCTTTGGATAGTGATAAACTGATAACTGGCGGTGATGCGGCTGAGGGGAGCGGTGGTGAGATGTCTGAACCGAATTGTGGAGCCAGGGCAGGTGAAGTTCCAGCAGAATATGAGATAGAGATAACTGTGTGTGTGTGTGTGAGAGAGAGAGAGAGAAGAGGAGAGTGAAAGTTAAGAGATATGATCGATTTTTTTTAGGGTTTTTGATTGATTTGGGGGTAAAATTTGGGGGAGATGGAACTAATAAATCAGATTTTATAAGGGATTAAAATGGGGTGAAATTACGTTTATACCCTCACATGCATTGCATGTGGGGTGACTTAACTGATTATACTAACTGGGTTAAGTGTAAAGGACAAAAATCGTGCCAACTTTTCATATAAAGGATAAAAACTGAAACTAAAAGTTTTAAAGGACCCAGTCCATAGTTTTGATGTTTATAAAGGACAAAAATTGTAATTTTCTCTATTATTTTATTCATATTTTATTTTATTTAAAAACTTTATTATATTATATATTATATTATATACTATTAATACAAAAACTTTATTATATTATATACTATTAATACAAATAATATAATATTATGTAATTTCATTATTATTTTATTCATATTATTTTATTTAAAAACTTTATTATATTATATACTATTAATATAAATAACATAATATTATGTAATTTCGTTACAAATTTCATGTGTTACCTTATGTGTAGATTTCTTTATTTTTTTTAACGTTTATAACCAAAATGGAATCTTGATTGTATAATTCATTGATTGATCAACACCTCATCTAAATTTCGATTGTAAAACGCGCAACGCGCGTGATTTTATACAGCTAGTTAAAAAGAAAAAGAAAATGTATATTGTGTTAGTAATTAAAAAATAAAAAAAATAAACAGAACCAAACAACTTTAATAAATATCTAGAAAAGAAAATTACTATTTTATTAAATATCTACTTCACCACCTCTTTAGTACATATGGTCAATGGTGGGCATGGCTAATGGTTTTGAGCAGTAAGTGATGATGGGCAGAGAAGGGAGTAAATGTCCGGTTAGGTAGTTGTTGCCTTGCTGTATCAACAGTCAAAACGAGACTAATATTAATATTTCCTTGCTATAAACTAGAAGTGTAGAAATATTCATCCGGATACAAAACAGAAAAAAAAAAACAGAAAAAAGCTTGTAGCCCGCCTGCCCGGTATGTTGATGTAATTTTTTTAGTCATGGAATGAAATAAATAAAAGCTTTCTGATTAAAAAAAACAGAAAAAAGATTTATATTTATTTTTATTAATTAATTTAGAGTGATTGTTCTTTTCCAAATAAGATTTTCTTGTTCTTGGATCCGATGAATATCATCCTTGGGTTTGATTTTAGTGCTTTTTTTGTTGTTTGTAATCCTTGATATTCTTTTTTTTTTTATCTTGTTACAGAAAGTACTAAAATTGGCTTTCATACATACTACGGTTGTTACAGTTGCTTATTAAAAAAATATGTATTCTTACCTAATTAGTTTTACTTAACTTCTTCTAATGTTAAACTAAACTCACTTACTCACTTAGCTATTTTCAAGCAGTAAAAATTATCTAAGTTTTAGGGGTGTTTGAGATTGATTATTCAAAACAGATTATGCGTTTTGGAAAAGCAGGGGTGAAACTGCTTATAGATTATTGCGTTTTGGTAGCCTAAAAAACTGATTATCTGCATTTTCAAAACACAATCCCAAACACTAAAAATTGATTATCTGCGTTTTCAAAACGCAATAATTTAAAAATCAGGTTTAAAACGCAATCCCAAACACCCTCTTAATATTGTTCAATTTCCAACTTTTATAAATATGTCATTCTTCCTATTAAGCTTTACTTGTCTTTTACCATTCGTCCAAAGTCACTTTAATTTCCAACTCAAATTTCATTATTGTTTAGTTTTGTCTCTTTTTTTACGGCAAGGAACGACGTGCTAACCACCGTGACATCGGACGTTGTGATCAAGCTCGATTACTTGACCGTCGCCAGCCCCTTGGGTCTCCCATATGCGTGGAAATCCGACCTCCACCTGCCCGAAGGCACGACACTGGAATAATCAGTAAAACCCCGCCTCCCATCCGAGTCGAACCGACGCCATCCGTATTCACTCTTCACCTGGATATCGCATAAAATAATGGTATTTCTATAACTTCTCTCTTCACTTAACTTTTGTTAAAAGAAAACCGCTAGTAAATAACTTACATAACTATTCCGTTTAGTTCACTATTTTTTAGCCATTTATGAACCAAACTTTCGTGTGGAGAGATAACGTATAAAGCTTCTTAACGTAAGAAGCATAAGAAGCAATCTCAGCCATTAGATTAAGGATGCAGATTAAAAACCCTAATCATACTTGGGTTAAACTAACCAAGGGTAAAATAGGAAAAAAACCGTCTAATTTTTTTTTCAAATCGTAACAGAACTAATATGAACACTGATTTTTCATCGTTTTCAGATCGATTAATGTTCAGAATGATTACACAATTCAAAAACAAAAAAAAATCGATTACAATGAACGAAAACGTAAGATCAGTATTTGAATCTAAAAAAAAATAAAAAACAGAGGATTAAACTAATCATATGAACAATTATGATCTGGATTTTGTTTCATTAAGGATGATTAAACATAAAAATTAGGTTAAAAAAGGTTGCAGAGGAAGAAGATGAAGTTGGTGAAAAACAGAGGCTTTTAAAATATCAGACGCACTCATAAAATTTTCAGACGCACTCATCAAAATTTTCAGACGCACTCATCAAAATTTCAGACGCACTCATCAAAATTCAGACGCACTCATTGAAAGTTTGAAAGCACTCATTGAAAATTTTAGACGCACTTATCAGAACCCAACAAAAATTCAAACGCACTTTTACCAAAAAAAACAAACGCACCTTACTTTCTCTCTTTATCCAAAAGTTGAAGGGTGCGTCTTTGAGTTAATAAAGTCATGACATTCATACGCACTCATCCATCCTCATCTTTTACCAAACCATTTTCACTCCATTTTCACTTCTGCAACTCCACAAAATCTTCAAGCAACCATTTTCACTCCTGCAAACTCCACGAAACCTTCAAGCTTAAATCCGGCATCACATCCCAATGTACATCGACCTCCGTCTCATCGTCTCCCACCCTCCTCTCCTCTGTCAAATCTCCACCACCATCATCTCCACGTACCCTCCCTCCAACCACCTCATACGACGTCGTCTGCGGCGTTCCCTACACCGCCCTCCCCATCGCCACCGTCATCTCCACCAGCTCCAACGCTTTTCCGACGAAAAGAAATCAAAGATTACGGCACCTCCTAAGCAATTGAAGGCGTTTTTTACCTAATCAGACGTGTCTCATCGTTGGTGTCGGGTGAGATTTGAAGGAGGTGACAGGTTTGATGAGTTTTGGTAAGTGGTGGTTTCTGGTTGGGGTCCGATCAGGTAGCAGGTAGCAAACGTTGGCACGAGGGTGACGGGTCAGGTTGTTTCCAGTGTCGGGTGATGGTGGTTCTTAGCTAATGGTGGTCACGGTTTGTTTCAAAATGAGGATGGGTTATAACAGAGAAGATAGGTTTAACTGTGGTTAGGCTAAATTGACAGGTGTCAATCTCTGGTGGCTTCTTACACTTCTTATTTTAAGAGACTTTATACCGTATACTTTCTCAACTTTCATAACAATAAAATAATGTCAAAACTTACTTGAGTGATTTTGTAGGTAAAAATAAGAAGTCAAGATCCTTTTCAAGCTAATTTAGAAACAATAAAGTTGACTAATAGTAGTGTCACGTTTATTACAAACCTAATTTGAAATGAAATTAAAAAACCATATAATTGACCGATTAAATGTGAATCAGATTATATAATCGTTTTATATGTCGCTTTTAATTTATTCCCTAATCCAATAAAAGTGTAGAGTGCCCAAATAATGGTTTCTCTAGAAAAATCTCAACTTTACTACATAAATCCTAAGAGTCATCGAACCCTCTTGATCCCTTTCGATTCCGTCACTACACTCAAGACCGGTATCAGGGGAGGGCGAGGAAGCTTACGGTTAGGGCCCGTTTTCCCATGACACTACACACACACACATTAAAAGGGTGTCCGCGCAATGCAACTGGAAAACACAGACACTTTTAAAGGTGTGCATGGTTCGGTTCAATTCGGTTATTAGTCTCAACCGAAACCGAAGCCATTGGTTAATCGATCTTATTAATTGATAATCTATTTTAAGTTATTGCTCACCCCTAGATATTGTTAATCACATAACACATCAGTTTTTTTTTTAAATTAAAAAAAATAACAATACGATACTCAAATAAATAGAATAAAATGCTTGTTTTTATGATGTAAGTTTTTTTAAATGTATTAAAGCATGGAAAGCCTCATGGTGGAAGGGAGGAGGGGTAGGGGTAGGCCCAGATTGACTTGGGATGAGAGGATTGGGAAAAATTTACTAGAGTTATACCTCTCTGATGACATGGTCCAGGATAGGAGCTTGTGGAGACATAAGATTAAGGTTAAAAACTGTTAAGATAGGTTCATATGAGTTTTTAGATGTGTCATAGGAAATTAGATTCTCGCACTTTTTTTGTTGAACTTTACATATGATTGTCTCCTTGTGCTTTATAGGTTGTTTCTAGTTGTATATCTTTTTCCACTTTATCATTTACTCTTCCCATCATGTCTGTGATACTGGTAGTTTAAATCCCATGTTCTAGTATATTTTTTTTTGTTGTGGGCTTTAGAGCCGAGGGACTCTTTGGAAGTAGTCTCTCTATTCTCGGGAATAGAGGTAAGGTCTGTCTACATCTCATTATCCCCAGACCCTATCAATAGTTACGCTATTCGTGGGATTTATTGGGTATGATTGTTGTTGTTGTTATTTAAGCATGGAACATTGTCGCCGATTAAATCGTAGGGGTAGTTGGGTTAAAATGACCGGAAAAGTGTAACAATTTTTTAAATAAGCAAACGTTGGGGGAATTAAAGTATAGATTTAAATTATCCTACACAGTATAACAAAAATGAGAAGGGTGAGAAAGATACAAAAAACACAATATATCACAAAATATGACACAATGAGGCACAAAATATAACACGATGCCGAAAAATATAACAAAATACTAAAAAAAGACACAATGAATCGCAAAAATGACACAGTGATGAAAATAAGAAAAAGACACAATGCTACATAAAAGACATAATAATATAACGTAAATTCTAAAAAACTATAAGCTAAAAATACCAAAAAGCAAAAACCTAAAAACTAAAATTTTAGGGTTCGATAAGACGATTCCAATGCCGATTGAACGAGTTCAATCGGAGTCCGTTTGACATCCTTTCTACGACTTCCTATTTTTCTTTCACTGTGTATTTGATCCTAACCCTTAAAGTATAATTAAGATGTTAGTGTTTGAAAGTTCAATTTATCCTCATTTTAGGGTTGTACCTTATGTATAAATTCTAAAAAACTCTTATGTAGCATTCTCTATATGTAATGGAATTGGAATCGCGTGGAAAGTGTAATTTAATTTGGAATTTAGATGTATGCATTTCACATAATACAATTTGGATAGAATTGAAATGTGGATTTCCTTTTGTATGTTATTGTTCAAATACAATTCATTCTTTTGTTGAAACGAACAACATAAGAAATGAAATATACATTCCAATTCCATACGGGTTCTATTCCATTATGTGAAACGAATGCTACTTCACTTTTGGGTATCTTAAAATGTTCTTCTCAAATGCATTATAATATAGTATATATATACACACACGCGCACATAATCGAAAAACTTATGAGGCTCTCTATATAAAACATTAAAACCTCAAAACTTATTGGGCTATCTATCTAAAATATTAAAACCTTTAAAACTTATTGGGTTCAAATAAAAGTAATTGATCCATAATCCATGTCAAAGGCGGCACATGACTGATGACCCCAACCCCAGCCCACCAACCACCACCACTTGCCGTCATCCGTCGACCTCCGTAGCACCTCTCAGTGTTTTTTTTTTGTTCCATTTCTATTATTCACACAATCTAGACTAAGTGACAACTAGGGATGAGCAGATAGCACCGAATACCGATCCCGTCCCGTCTCAATCCCGATTCCGTACCGAACCGATGGTGTTCGGTATCGGTACCCACATTTAGAGGTTTTCGGTTTTGGTATTATCGGTATCGGTATTTTAAGGTAAAACACCGATACCATACCGGTACCGTACTGATACCGAACCGATACCGTACCGTATGTTTTCGGTATCGGTATTGAGATTTTGGACTTTTCGGGATCGGTATTTTCGGGATCGGTATCGGTTTGTACCGATACCGTCCCGAGCTCATCCCTAGTGACAATTGTTAATTGTTAAAAGTGGGTGTTTTGTTAAGCCTTAAATTGGGTATTTTATTGTATAATGAACCATAATTGATTAATTGTTACTTGTTAATTTTGAGCCTTAAATTGGGTGTTTTGCTGAATATTGAACCTTAGTTTGAGTAATTGTTAATGGTTTCGACTTTTAATTTATGATTCAATTTTGTGAAATTATGTCTCCTACTTCCTAAACAAACATCCGAAGCATTTGAAAGTCCTCTATTATTTTCGAAATGCATGGATTGCATATAAAATATTGTTGCCTATTCCAGTCATGGTGGCATTTGCAACAATGAGTTTTTAAAAAATAAAGTTAAAGAAATCTTACTTACTATCCATAATGTCCCAAGAAAGAGTTGGTGAATTGGAGATGATACGAAATCTAAGAGAGTATAAATTGCGATGATGTGATCAAACAATTGTTATTAAGAATGATGGGAGAGTTTCATGAATGATTGGTTGGTAGGGTAGAAAGGGTCGTTTACTAGGCCCAACCGAGTACTTCCCAAGTTGATCGAATACTAAGGGGTACACAACCCACCTTGGTCCAAGTAGTTAAATCGAGTAGGGAATCAGGGTGTGGAACTTTGGCAAGAAGGAAGGAGTTGGGTGTGGGAATTAGTGCACGTGGCACAAGTGGCAATTTTTTATTGATTGTTTGTTTGAGTAGTTGTGTGTTTTAAGGAAACCACCCCTTCCACCCTTACGGTATGTCATTGTAATACAATGATTTTGCTATCCTTATTGCTAAAACCTTAATCGTCTTTTAAAAAAATTAGTTTACATAATTCGTTAAGACCTAAGGAAACTTTTCGACTCACACATAATACTTGAATCCTCAGAAACGACTCTCTCTATGCTGTAATCAACTTTTTCACAAAACTAGCTTAAATAAAAAATCCAAACCATTTTATAAATATAGATTTTTAGGAGGTAGGACTTAGGAGATGAAAATTAATAAAAGGATAATATTTAAAAATGGCGGGAAGCTAAGACTTTACTTTAACCGTTAGATATGTTAGTGGGTGTTACTCATACACCAATATTTAACGATACCAAATTAAACAGAATCATCAAGATTCACACACACACATACTCTCTCTCTCATCCCTCCATCTAAGAATCTGCCAAGAGTTGCATTGCTTATGCTTCATCTATATATACACACTAGCCCATATTCCCAATTTCCCTCATCAATCACCCACACAATTTTTTCAACAAAAATCTTTCACACATGGTGATGGGAAACTATAGGGTATGCTATTGTTTTACTAGAAAGTTTAAAGTAACCGAAGCTGAACCGCCGTCAGACGTCAAAGAATTGTTTAAGAAGTACTCTGGGGACGCGAATCACATGACGGCGGATCAGCTTCGGCGGTTTTTAGAGGACAGAGATGAACAAAGTGTCTCGATATCCGAAGCCGAGCTTATAATAGATTGGATACTTCATAAAAGACATCATCATCTTGCAAAGTTGATTAATAGGAAATCTATCTCTTTAGAGGATTTTCATTATTTTCTCTTTAGTGTTGAGCTTAATCCCCCAATCAAATCTCAGGTATGTTAGATAATAAGATTATGTATTTTGTTTTATAACGAAATTTTAAGGAAAAAAAATAAACAAAATTGTGTATTTAGATTATTTTTTTTTTTAAGGTAAGTGTTACATTTCATATAGAAAGATCAAAGTATATGTTAAATTAAATTATTAGAAAATAAATTAAATTAAAGTTTTTGGATGTTGAGTTCACTCTCTCAATAAAAGGGCTTTGTGTAGCGAACTGCCTAGAAACCAAAACACTTTAAGAAAAAAAGTATCTACAAAAAAAAAAAAAAAAAAAAAAACTAGTTTTGATGTAGAAAACCATAATTTTAGTTTTTGGTGATAATATTATAAACATGGATTTCAATGTTAGGTTCACCAAGATATGACTGCACCCTTATCACATTATTTCATATACACGGGCCACAATTCGTACCTGACTGGGAACCAGTTAAGCAGCAATTGCAGCGAAGTGCCGATCATCAAAGCGCTAAAACAAGGTGTAAGAGTCATAGAACTTGATCTATGGCCAAACTCATCAAAGACTAATGTGCATGTTCTTCATGGAAGGTATGCAACTTAGTTTATTTCCATACATAATTAGATAGTTAGCTTAGTTAAACACATTTGCTTGTAATATTTGTTATTAATAATGATAGTTTTTTTTTTTATTAATCTAAGATAGTTGTTTATTAATGCAGGACCTTGACAAGCCCAGTAAAACTCATGGAGTGTTTGAAAGCAATCAAAGAGTATGCATTTGTGGCTTCGCCTTATCCGGTCATTATAACACTGGAAGATCACCTTACACCGCATCTTCAAGCAAAAGTAGCTCAGGTTAATACTTTTTTTATATGTGTAAAATTTGATAAAGAATTATATTACCATGATGTTCATGTTTGTATTGATTATTCTTGCAGATGATCACCGAAACATTTGGGCCAATGTTATTCTCCCCTGAATCAGAAAACATAGAAGAACTCCCTTCGCCTGAAGACTTGAAATATCGAATTCTGATTTCAACAAAGCCTCCAAAAGAGTACCTTGAAACTGACGATGTTAGACGCATCAGCTCACAAAAGAGCCAAGTTTCGGATGTTGATGATGATGCTTGGAGTGATGACAAAAGTTTTAAGGTTTGGTGGACAATCGCATTCAGACATTTATATCAGTTTTATTTCTTAAAAAATAAACAACCCGTAACTGAATCTGTGTGATATATGTTGCAGTCTGGAAGTGATAAGAGTGAACATGATGTTGAGACTGCAGAGTTGTTGAAGGGAAAGAAATCACCTTCATCTCCTGTTTACAAGAAGTTGATTGCAATTCATGCCGGAAAACCAAAAAATGGATTGAAGGACGCGCTTAAAGTTGAAAAGGAGAAAGTTAGGCGCTTAAGTTTGGCAGAACAAGCGCTTGAAAAGGCTGCAGGAACTCATGGGCAGGATGTAGTGAGGTATAAATGAGTTTTAGTTGCATTTAAGATGTAGCAATCTTGATCCGTTTATTTATGAATGGGTCAATTTCATTTGATCTCAAACGGGCCAAATCAAAAAAGTCAAAGTCATCCAAAGTTTGATTTTAATGGATACAACCTCTTACATCAATTTTATTCTAATATTTAGATTATTATTGTAATAATAATGTTTTTATAGAAATAATTACTACCATTGTATAGCTTATATCTTTTATAAAAAAAATGGGAAAAAATTGTTTGCGGGTCAACCTGAACCTGTTTTAAAATGTTACTCAACCCGTTACCTTGTGCAAGTAGTAGGAATTTCAATTTTGAGTTAATATATAATTACTTGTAAATTTGTCTACTTACATGTATTGCCGTATTGGTTACATTTGTTTGCCAGGTTCACACAAAAGAATATTCTTAGGATATATCCCAAGGGAACTCGTATTACTTCCTCTAACTACAAGCCGCTAATCGGTTGGTTTCATGGAGCTCAGATGGTTGCATTTAATATGCAGGTTAGCATTAGTTTCTACTTGTACAAAGTCTCAAAGCAACATAATATTTGGACTGCGTTGTTATTCGTAACTAACATCTACTTTCTCATATACAATGCAGGGATATGGTAGATCACTGTGGTTAATGCATGGAATGTTCAGAGCAAATGGAGGTTGTGGGTATGTGAAAAAACCAGATTTTTTGATGAGATGTGGGCCCAAGAATGAGGTGTTTAATCCCAAAGAAAAGCTTGTACCCAAGACATCATTAAAGGTGAAAATATATATGGGAGATGGATGGCATTTGGATTTCAACAAGACTCATTTTGATAAATATTCACCTCCAGATTTCTTCACCAGGGTAATAATTATCTTTACTCTCTATGCTACAAATTTAATAAAAAGATCACACAATGTAGTATATCTATCCCAAAAAATAATTATAATAATAATAATAATAATAATAATAATAATAATAATAATAATGAAAACTTTAAAGCTATAGGAGAATACATAAAGTAAAACTACTTGTGAAAGTAAAGTGAATAAATCTGAGTACTAACATGTTGTATAAAGTTCAAGAAGTCATGTGGTGTTACTTTACATGTCTTTGTTTGTATTCATTTCCGATTAAACCTTTTTTTAGTTCTTTGATTTTTCGAAATATTGTCAAGTTGATTCTTGATATAGATTAACTACATGTATGATATGTTATTTGATTTTGTAGTATGCACTAAATGGTGTATTTAATTTATGTTTTACTTAACATGTCATGCTAAATGTGTGCGCGAGTGTAGATACACATGCTCACATAAAGTCTTTTTTCGCATAGTTTATCGCAACCAAGATCCAAAACTAAAATACAGAACTTTAAACAATAACTCCATCTTCACTTAAAGACAGTCAGGGATTCCATCCTAACAAAAGCACAAACTTGTTTTTAGATGTAGTCTCAAAGTACAAACTTTAAAAAAAGATTGTACTTTAGTTAATCTTTATATATATACGAAACAGGTTGGTATAGCTGGAGCATCTGTTGATAAAGTTATGAAAAAGACCAAGATTAAGGAGGACAACTGGACACCTGTTTGGAATGAAGAGTTTACATTTCCATTAGCAGTTCCTGAATTAGCTTTACTTAGAATTGAAGTACATAGTTACAACATGTCTGAAAAACACGATTTCGCTGGCCAAATTTGTCTGCTTGTTTCAGAGTTGAGGCCTGGAATCCGCGCAGTCCCACTCTGTAACCGCAAAGGCGATCAATACGCGTCAACAAGGTTACTCATGCGGTTTGAGTTCATCTAAAATGCGCATTGTTAATCACTTAATCTCATTTTCTAGCGTATTCGCACATAGACTAGCACATTGTTTCTATAGAGTTTGGTTTAGTAAAGCAGGCTTGCTCTTGTTGTCTATAGTTATAATCATTTGTTATGTTAAAGAGTTGTAATCTTTTCATTTGTTGAAATAAAGCATCTGTATATATACACTTATGAAAGAGAAATCCATTCATTCTTTACTGTGTTTCAGTGGTTGGAAATTTGTTTTACAGAAAGTAGGAACTATTAATATTTGAAAAACATCTTTTTACCATCTTTTTTTTATTCTTTCATGTACTGTTTTTGAAACATCTTTTCATGTATGATATGCATAGTGTTTGATTGTATGCAGAAAATATTCCCAGACAGAAATAGAAGCTAAAGAACAGAATATGAAATATTAGCTGGTGGGATCAATTCCTACTTTGAAATGAGGGCAATGTTATTGAAGTTGGAATATTTAAAGTTTTGTTCCCATTTGTCTTTAATCCAATGGAAGCGATCGATCTCTTTCGCATATTTTATGTACCGCACATATATCATATATGTCCTGTGTATATATTGAAATCTTTTTGGTTGTTTCTTGTTACATTTCAGCCCAAAAGGCCATAGGGATGGACTTCAAGAAGACATTGCTTAAAAACTAGACAGAGGTTGAAAATCTTCATGAGGAAGATGCCAATAACATGTTTGAAAAAGCAAAGCATCACAAAGGCAGGCCTAGATCTTAGTGTAATATTTTACTAATAGCTTTTATGATTATACGTTGCTTAATAGTGTTAAAACTTGATCTTATTGTGATGGTGTGATTTGATTTGATTTTGTTTGATTTTTTATTCATGTTCTTGATGACATGAAATCTCCCTTTTCTCATTATATAATAGGTGCATGTGCAATTAATACTTCAATTTAGTTTATTAGTAAGTACTTTTTCAAACCTTTTTTTCCTTAGACGAAAATAATTCACATATATGCACATAATGCATGGAACGAGTAAGGATCGAGAAAATGAGAGATGGTAGTTATGTAGTTGATAGACAGTGAGCCGGGGTAAAACATCCACAATGCCTCTCTTTTTCTTTAGTCGTTGAACTACTATAAATTAAGCTATACGCGTAAGTTTGGGGCGTCTCAACGTATATTTTATTATTTGATTGAACTTTCCTCTATATATATACTTAACCAATTCACATGTGAGTTGTGACTATGTGAGTTGTGACAATGTGACATTACTCATTGATGTTGGGCCTATCATAAGGGCCGGGCCCAACAGAAAAGGATAAAAGGTATTGAACAGGATCTCTGGCCCAATTCCAACAACCATGATATAACTGTTTGCCATGGAACCATGGAAGGCTGGAAGAGTGGAAGAAGGTTCATAATTTTGAAGGCTAATTGTGTGAAAAAAGAAACCAATGGTGGTCCAAAATCTGGTTTAGTTAAAAGGCTTAGAGCAACCTTTTGGGCTTGAAAAACTCAACAAAATTCCAACAACTTTGACCCAATTCCAAAAGTTTCATTTTAATGATGGGGTCGTGGCGATTACCAGAGTTAAAGAAGTCAAGAAATGCAATGAAGTAAATAAAATAAAAATGATTTTGAAAAACTTAAATAAAATAACAATCATTTCATAAATATTACATGTAAAAATGATTGCAATCAGCCAGTCAAGTCAGTAGTTTGGATGATCATTAGCATTTGATTAATAGATTTAAGCGGTGGCAAGATGGTAATTAACAATCCTAATCATATTTGGGTTAATCTAACCAAGGGTAAATTAAGAAAAACGCGTTTAAATTTATGTGAAATCGTAACAACAGGCATAATCGATGCAAAAAATTTCAACGATTGAACCTGATTTTTATCGTTTTCTTAACATACAAAGTGTAAGAAACATTCTCAGCCATTAGATTTAAGCGGTGGCAAAATGGTAATTAACAATCCTAATCATATTTGGGTTAATCTAACCAAGGGTAAACTAAGAAAAACGCGTTTAAATTTATGTGAAATCGTAACAACAGGCATAATCGATGCAAAAAATTTCAACGATTGAACCTGATTTTTCATCGTTTTCAACTCGATTAAATGTTCAGAATGATTAAACAATCAAAAACATTCGATTACAAACAAAAACAAAACGTATTTGCAGAAATAAAAGAAAAACAGAGTATGATAATTCAATTGATAAAATTAGTCGAATCATATTCAAAAATCACTATCAACGCATGTATTATTCACAGAAACGAACGATGTTGATAATAGAAGAAGAATTAAAGAAAAAAAAATGGCTTTCAAAAAAGTTTCAGCTGTTAAACAGAAAATCATAAAATGCACTTGGTTTTTTTATAAACGCATTTGGTTTTTTAAACACTATTTAAACTGGTTTTTACAAAAACGCACTTGGTTTTTTATAAAACGCACTTGGTTTTTGTAAAACGCACTTGGTTTTTGTAAAACGCACTTGGTTTTTGTAAAACACACTTGGTTTTTGTAAAACGCATTTGGTTTTTGTAAAAGACACTTGGTTTTTGTAAAACGCATTTGGTTTTTGTAAAACGCACTTGTTTTTTTGTAAAACGCATTTAGTATAAAATAAAACTCACCTTTTCCTCACTTATTCCCCTATTTTCCACTGTTTTCCTCCAACAAACAAAACAACTATATTCACACACAGTTGAGGTAAGGTTTTTATGGATTGGTTGTTTTTCTTTCTTTTTTTATTCTTTTTCCTTTGTTTTGTGATTAGCGAGAGACACGGAGATGTTGGCTTGGTTGTCTTCTCCGAAGATAGAGGGAACTGACTAGATCTGAGCCACAATTGAGGTTAGTTTGAAGGCGAACAACGTGAAGGGTTTTGAAGGCGTCGGAGTTTAGAGGAGAAAGGGAGAGGTGAGGCTTTGGTCCTGCGGTTGAGTCAGGCGGCGGCGGTGGTGGTGGTGGTGGTGGTTAGTGAACGATTTGAAGGAACATTACCCTTTTACCGTTTTAATCAACCAAAATTGGGTTAGTTAGAGTTAACTAGGGTTTACACGTGTCAAGTTGTGGTGACTTCTTACACTTTGTACATTAAGGATACTTTGTATCATATACTTTCTCAACAAATATATATGTGCACGAATATAATTAGACTATATAATCATTTATTTTCGAACTAGATAACTAAAAGAACTGTATTTATAGTTAATTGTTTTTCAATTTATATATACAAAGCAATTTTAGGTAAAACAATTATAAGTCCTGGTCTAAATAACTAATGTCTAAAATAAAGCCACGAATCTAATGAACAAAGATCAAAATCTTCACAGATAATCAACAAGTCGTTGTAGTATAGTGGTAAGTATTCCCGCCTGTCACGCGGGTGACCCGGGTTCGATCCCCGGCAACGGCGTTTTTTGATACAAAAATTAATGAGAATTATCTTTACATTTCACCAGGCATTTTGTTCAGTACTTGTATACATTTAGCCAATAAATATGTTGTTTTCCTAGGAGTTGTCTTAAACGACCTATAGGCTGATTTGTTTTTTTCTTACCGCCAAACACGTTTGTTTTACTGCAGAGTTCCCCAATCATTCACACGTTTGTATGCACAAAACGTATTGGTGTTCAAATCCAGCATTCCTTATGACCCGCGAATCTTGTGGAATTTTCCTAAACTGTTGAAATCCTAAACTTCCATTTTCGTATGTTTTTTTTCCAATGAAGATCCCAAAGACATACTATATAATTCGAAACTTCGAAATGCAATAGCTGTCTTTAAATCAGTGTTTAGCACTTTGATGGAACTTAATGTCATCCACCCATTTACACAAATTCAAATATGTAGGACATGTTGCTCAACTTTTATGAACATGTAATACAAATTTTGTACATTAAAAATCCCATTTTGATATATATATTTGACAAGAACATATAAATTCTTTTAAAAATTAATTGAAAACATAACATATTATGTTTGTCAAAAACACTTTGAATATCATTCCTCAATTTAAGTTCCCACCATGTCAGTTTGACTTTTCAAAAAGTCAACCTCCATATGAATTTTTTTTAAAAGATCATGTATAAGGCCATGACAATAGACATTTAGCTAATCCTTATACTGTGATATCTTTGTATCCGAAAAGGCAAAAACCAGTGAAATCAATGTGAAAGAACATAAAAACATAATACGAATTACAAATCATGTACACTTGACACAATACACATCGAATCCAGATTCTTATTATTCAAAACTAAAACGGGTTAACAACGAGTCTTGTTAGAAGTTAACTAACTTGTAGATATAGTTAAACAAGTATCCATAGTAGAAAACAATATAAACAAAACTAGTATTACAAATCAAAGGTGTTTTTGACTCTTTTTCATGTCATGGTGAATAATAATTCAAGTATCAATTGGTCAAGAATTTGCAACCCAAAACACACACCAATCTCTTCATAATCTCCACCTTTCCATCTTTCCATATGCACCTTACTTGAATCCATCACATCTCTTTCTGTCATCTTACAAATTTCTTTCCACATTTCCTGACATTCCCCATTCATCACACTCTTCTCTAACCCAACATATTCTTTACCATTTGTGCATAATTCCTCACCATCATCCACTGTATTGCAGCTCCTAGTTCTTGAACATGATGATGATGCATTCTTGTCAAGATCCCCTCTCAATTTTCTCCTGGAATTTGAATTTTTCGACTGCGAGCCGTCTTTTCCTGAAAAATAATCCATACCCATATCATCAAACATCTCCAAGATATAAACCTTATAACTAAAAAGTTAATATTAAAAAAAAAAAAAAAAAAAAAAGACAAACCTGAATATGATGCTTCTTGATGATCAGAGAATTCAAGAACAGAAACAGGACTTGAATTTTCGGAATCCGACTCAATATTCTCCTTTCTTGAAATCCCTCTTTCGACACACTCCGGATCACACAATTTCTTCAATTTCTTCCCCAAATTTGACAATTTACATGAACTCATATCCTCACCATGGTTCTCTACACTTTGATGACAAATTACCTTTTCTTTATCCAATTTCTTCGATTTGATCAAACCCTTTCGAGTTTTCGAACAATTCATTCCTCCTTCAAAGCTAAGAATAATAAACTTGTCATTTTCAACCTCCACAAAAGTAGGAGCATTAAGAACATACTTCCTTTGTTTCCTTAACTTCAATTGATCACTAATGGACCCACCGGGCATCGAATCGAGCCCCATAAGCTTCCCAACAATGCCAACACTAGTCTTAACCTCATCACCACAATAAACCTCTTCAATTCCATCATTTACATACGTTTCTTTAATATGATTATCCAAAGGGAATGTGGGAAGGGTATGGAAACAAAGCAGGCGGCGTAAAACAGCGGGAATGCAGCCCGCGGGTGCGTAAATGGGACGGGTATCGGATGAGGAGGAAGAAGAGGAGGAAGGAGAGTGAAGGAACTTCATGGTGAGGTGGTGATCATGAGAGGATGAATAATAATAATAATAATAATAATTGGGTGAGTTTGTAAATTTTTATAAAAATAAAAGGTGTGAAATGGAAAGGAGATTAAAGGAACGGGTTGATTGGAAAAGTAGTGAGAACAGAGGAAAGGGGTGGCGGGATAAGATTTGAATGTGTTGAGGAAAGTACGGTTAGAGACAAAACAGAGTGGCAGGTGCTTCCCACGCGCGTTTTGTTGTGTTTTTTGTTTATGTTGTTTTGTCTGTGTGTCTGTTGTCATGCAAAATACTGGATTAATATCTTTGTGTTGACAAGTCATGCTAGTTATAAAGAAGGGTTTTTTTTCAAATGATTTATGAAAACTATAAAATAAAACTATGTGTCAAAACAATCTATGATTGATTAAGATATGACAAAGACTGTTCACATACCACTGATAGTAAGTGTTGGGAAAAATCGGGACTAGTCGGCCGACAACTGATTAAGTTTTTGCTAATTTTTCCATTAGTTGCTAGTCGTTTGTAATTGGCCCTAGTCTGCCAGAAATCAGCAAAAAGTTGAGAAATAATCAAAAAAAATTCGGAAAAATCAATAAAAAAATCTGCGATTCAAGCCAGATTCCGGCCAAAACCTATCTACTTATATATATGTATGTATGTATGTATGTATGTATGTATGTATGTATGTATGTATGTATGTATGTATGTATGTATGTATGTATGTATGTATGTATGTATGTATGTATGTGTGTGTGTGAGAGAGAAAGAGAGAGAGTATATAAAACTGAAAATTACATATAAAAATCTCAAGCCGATTAATCACTAGTCGGTACCTCCACCGACAGACTAACGCCTGACAAGTTTTACAACACTGCTGCTAGTTATCTCTCCTGCCTTCTCATAGAACTCGGCTTTCTATCACATATGATTTGTGGCTACACCCTGCGGGCTTGTCTCTCCTCACACTCTACGTTCCATGTTGGCCACCCCCTTATAACGTTAGAGTTCGTAAAGAAGACTTAACTACAATGAATAGTAGTGTTTTAAGAAGCCGTCCCAAATATACGTGGCTAATTGAAATTTAATCATATGCAACATAAAAATATATATAAAGATGAAGTCTAATATAAGTGAATATTCCTATATCTTGGTCGTGCCTCCAAAACAATCGCTTTGATATTACCTTTTAAGCTTATGTATCACATTCCCTTCTCGCATGTAGTTTAATTATTTCATGAGGTCTACAATCTCACACTTAGAAGAATGTAATTTGTTTTCTTAAGCATGTGATATCGTATTGATCATATAACTATTTTTTTAGGTTTTCTCACACTTGAATAAGCTACATACTACACAATAAGCACCCTTGCTCGCATGTGTCATTCGATTATATCTAAAACTCAATATCACATATCAAGAATTATTATAAACATAGTGGCGGATTCATAATTTTTTTTAATTAGATCATAATTTTCAGTCTTTAAATTTTCATCAGAATTGATTTTTATTGAGCAGGGGTGAACATATTTTTTTTTACAATATATATTAAGTGGAGTAAAAGAAAAAGCCTCGCTACCACTATCATATCTCAATAGGTTTGTTTAATCGCCCCTATATACTCTGTCAAGAAGTTTAAATCATTAATTCTAAATGCATAGTTCAAATTCATAGCTTTAGTCACCCTTGAATATTAGCCATCAATTTCAATTCATTCCTCACTATTCTAGTCCACACTACCTATACAATTATTTGAAAGATACATACCTCGAATTCCAAAGCATTTTTTGCACAACTTTATTTTCGTCCCTCTCTCCAAGACATCCATCAATCCATATTCCTTTTTTATGAACAAAATATTTGAAGATCCTTTGTGAATTTTGTGCATTACACCGGTTTAAATTAGTAAAACTTGATTTTTATTTTTGTAATTTTAGATATGTACAATCATAAAAGGCAAAGAAGGAAAATGGAAATAAGGACTCTTAAATACATGGTTTAGAAAAACATAAACAAAATAACGAGGAAATATATATTTTTTTATAAAAATAACAAAGTTTAAATACTGAAAACATGTGAGGTTGATAAGAAATAATGATCGTATTAAATATAAAGTGGATCAATGTCACTACTTTTCTCTGCATCATTTACTAAAACAGTGATTTCATTATTACCTATTCTAGCAAAACCGCCCATCAGAGCCATCGTTAGCCATTGGTCGTTAAGGCGTATTCTCAAAATACCTATATCTACTGCTGTGGCAATCGGAGCGTGATTTGGTAATACGCCAATTTGTCCACTATTAGTAGATAAACTGATTTCTTTCACTTCTGAATCCCAAACTATTCGACTAGGGGTCAGTACACAAAGATTTATGGCCATTTCTTCAAATTGCTCTCCATTTCTAAGTTCATAGCCTTCGTCGTAGCTTCATCGATTTTACCTACCAAATAAAAGGCCTGTTGGGGAAGACCATCTGATTCTCCATAAAGGATTAATTGAAAGCCTCTAATTATTTCTGCTAAACCAACATATTTTTCCGAAGAACCCGTAAATACTTCTGCTACGAAAAATGGTTGTGATAAGAAACGCTCAATTTTTCGCGCTCTTGCTACAGTTAAATAATCTTCTTTGGATAATTCGTCTAATCCAAGAATAGCTATAATATCTTGAAGTTCTTTGTAACGTTGTAAAGTTTGCTTACCTTGACCAATTACAGGTCCAATAGAAGCAAGCCCTACAGCCAATCCAGCAGCAATAACGAAAGCGGCAGAAATCAATGGATTCATGATAAGTTCCTCGTACCAAAAAAAATGGTTAATGATACATTCAACCAATGAACTATGACTTAAT